>JANAVB010009999.1:23937317-24409817 GCA_029216955.1 Iris pallida
CACAATGGGAAAAAAATATACAATGCATACTCATGATTCTAGGTCAATCTGGTCAAAAGTCAACTCTTGGTCACTTAATAGTCAAACTAGGTCACATGAAGTCATACTAGGTTACAGGAAATCAAACTACGTCAATAAAGTCAAACAAGGTCAACATCAAGATTAGTCAAATCTAGGTTAAAGTCAACTCTTGGTCAACATTCAAATCAAACTAGTCAACATGATCAATCTGGGTCAAGTCTAAGTCAAACTTAGACCAACTAAGGTATTGGTCAAACAAAGACTAGTCAGCAAGGTAATTAGGTCAAACTGGTCAGACTAGTTAAACTAGTCATTTTGGTTAGTCCTAGTCAATTCTAGGTTAACTAGGTCAACTTTGACCTAAGGTTGACTTGGTCAACCCTTATCAACAAGGGTCACTTATAGTGTTAGGTCATTAGGGTTAATTGAGTTAGCCCCAAATGCCATAGGCTAATCACTTAGGCCATAGGAGTGACTTGGTTTCCATAGGCTAGTACCATATAGGGTCTATGTTCTATATAATATATATATATATATATATATATATTATATATATATATATATACATATATTCTATAATATATATATATAACACATATACCATAACCATATCGGCCCATAGGCTATGGTCATAGGCTTCTATAAAACCTTACATATTAAGTATTATATATACTAATCTATATATATAGATATATACAAGTCTTCGACTACCCATATCTATATCAATATAGGAAATACTATATGATACCATCACCCACACTCACATATATATATATATATATATATATAATATATATATATATCTTACATATAGATATACATACACATACTATAGGCTATAGACTAAGTATACTCATAATCATATAGGTACCTATATATAGATACCATATATAATCTAATACAATATATATTATATATATATAACATAAATATATATATATATATTATTATATATTATATCTATAATTATATATATAATATTATATATATCTATATATCTATATAATATATATATATAATATATATAGAGAGAGAGAGAGAGAGAGAGAAATTAGAGTGAGGGAAGAGTTAACAGTGAGAGAGAGGGGGATGCTGGACAGTGAATGGGGGGGGGATGTTCCAGTTTCCTGGAACCAGAAATGGGTCCCCAACCAACCGACACACACAAATACACACACACCCATACTAAACATACATGTATATACACATGTATATATGTATACTTCCTAAAACTCACCTACACACCCATACATATATACATATATACACTAAAAATATACAATTACATGTACTAATCATTCAAAAATAGATTTAAACTCACTTTTAGAAAACTGGAAATACAACCAAAATCAGGAAACTGCACAGTGCATAGGAAAGTAGGTAACTCGATTTACACAGTCAAAACCGAGCTATGGCTCGAATCCCTAGGTTGGTAATTGATGCCCCAATATACGTGTCATTGTGTCAATGGCAGACCACCACGACACGACACGGCATGTCCAGAGGTCAACAAATGCAATCGGGTAAGCACAGACACTGTGCATGTCACAGCATCGTGCACGTGTTCACGTGTCTCGTGCTCACGACACAGGACACTGAAGTGTCGTGATCGTGTTCCTTGGTTCTCCTAGGGTCAGGCTAGGTGTCAGTGTGTCTGCACGGTATCCACGTGTCTCACAGAGTCGACACGAGACCCGTATCAGTCGAGGAAACTCGACTAATATACGTGGTTTAGCACCGCGTCGTGCAGAGATGCACGTATCTCGTGGACACGACACACACAATATTGTCTCGTGCTCGTGTCAGTAGGTAGGGTAGGTCTAGGGGTATGTCAGTGTCATGGTCCAGTGTCCAAGTTGTGTCGTGTCTAAGTTACAAGGTCGTGTCAGTGAGGTCTGTGCACTCGTGCACAGGATGTGCTCGACCAGTACGAGTGAGTTTTCTCACTCGACACGACACGACTCGACATGAGACTTTGGGGGTGTCTTGTCAGACATTTCCCCTAGGTCCGTGCCAAGTGGCACGTGTCCACGTGTCCAATTCGTGGAGAAATCAGTGTCGGGTAGCAGGGGATTAAAGTGTGCACAGTGTGATGTTTAACAGTATGTTCGTGTCCAATTTGGACACGGACACAGCATGAAAACGTGCTCAGTAAGTTAGGGTTGTAACCTACTAGTCTAGGGCTACCCAAAATGTAATTTGTTCTACATTTTAACAAAAACAAATCCTTTGTGGCATTTCATCAAACAAGGGTTTCTATATTAGGATACGTGTCCGATACAGACACCAAACCAACTCTAAATCCTACCAAACTTGACCCACAGTTCCATGGTACCTAGATGCATGCATTTATGAAGAAAAATCAGGATATTAGCAAGGTTTGAGGGCATTTACCTATTTGTGCAAATCCAATGAAAATTAATAAAGAGGGGGTGTGATTCCTTCCACTTGGTGATGCCAAAGCTTCCAAATTCCTCGTAGCAGGCCCTAACTAGTACCCTCTATGTAGGGGAGTCCAATGCAAGAAACTAGAGGTGATTTGGATCAAATTGATCAAGTTGTGGTCTTGTGAAGAAATAGGAATTTCAAGGGTTAAAATTCATGTAAAAATGTTCATGAATGATACAATGGGTTAATATAGGATGATGTAGGGCTAGGGGGGTGCCCTATGGTCGGCCAAGACAAGGGGGGGTGTCCTTGGCTTTCCTTCATGGAGAAGGCAAGGACTTTGGTGTAAAGTCTTGATATTTTGAGTGGTTTAAGCAAAATATCTAATAAAGTAATATCAAGATATTTATCCTCCTTTATCCAATGCAAATATCTATCCCCTTATCATTCTAGGTTAGTAGCTAACCTCTAGATTAGTGCTAAACTAGGTTAGGGACTAACATGACACTAATCAATTTAAACAATAATAAAAACAAATAAATACAAATAATTCTAAATAAATCCTAGAAAATTACCAAAATACCCTTTAGGCTAAAACACTAATTTGGTGTTCTAAGCCTATGGCTAGGCTCACATGATCATTGTTAGTCTCTAGGTTATGAAATCTCTAGGGTTTATACTAGGGTTATACTAGTAAATCACAAGTCATAAGTCATGACTTAGAAAATGGTTTAACTTAACTAAAATCACCCAAAAATCATATTATGACTAAAATACCACTAATAAATAATAAATTTTCAAAAATACCCCAATTTCAGAAAAAGGGTGTTACACAACCATGAACCAAAATTCGAATCTACGGAGTCTCGGTTAGGACTCACCAGAGTAACTTCGAAATCGAAGATCGCAGGGAGATCTTCCAATCCTCAGCAACTCGCTCAACACTTCTGATCTGAAGTGGATCGGACCAACAATTTAAAATGAGAAAGGAGCATGAGTAGAGGAGGATCGAACATCACGAAATGAGTTCAGGGTAGCTCGAATCGAAGCTTACCGATGATCGTCGGAGGATGAGTCAAGCTGTGCTACGCCGTCGTCGAGTGGATCGGCTCAGACGTCGAGAATCGCCGTGCGCGCCTCTTCATCATCATTGCCACGCTCTCACTGCTGTTGTTGTCGTCGTCGTCGTCGTCGTCGTTGCCGTTGGGATCGTCACCGTCACCGAGCCATCGTCGGGTGGATCGGTACCATCGCCGAGAGGACTAACAGAGGACAAGGATTTTTTACTGAACAGAGAGAGGAAAACAAATGAGAATGAGAACTTTTGTTCTCATTCACTAATTATAAGGGAAGTAAATATTTGCAGTTTGCCCCCTCCGCAAACAACAATGTTTACTTAAGTCCCCCCCCCCCCCCCCCCCCCCCGCAATAAAATTTAGCAAAATCCCCCTTGCCTTTTCATTATTTCAGGAATTTTTTTAAAACAGTTAATAATCACATGGTGGGCCCAAAGTTGTTATAACAACTTTTAAAATTAAAAAGTAGCCCAAATTAATTTCCTCCAAAATAGATTACCATTTATAAATTAAAACAATTATTTATTTAAAGCTAATAGTAACAATTATATAATTTTTGAAATCGAATTTATTTATTTTAGAAAAATGGGAAGTGGAGTTACAAATCTCCATCTCTTAAAAAAAATTTCGTCCTCGAAATTCAAAGGGCCAAAAAAACAAATCTCAGCAAATCACAAAGGTCCAAACACCAGTCATTTATTAAAAATAGAATTTTATAAGAATAGAGTACAATCAAATCAATCAAACAGATTGGGGTAGCGCTCTCGCATCTTGTCCTCGCGCTCCCATGTGGACTCTCCCGGAGAGTGGTGTCTCCACATGACGCGAATAAGAGAAATAGCCTGGTTCCGCAAGCGCTTCTCCCTCCGATCAAGGATCTCCATTGGCTGCTCCTCGTAGGTCAATCTCGGGCCTACCTCCAGCTCGGAGTAGTCCACCACATGGCTCGGATCTGGAATGTAGCGTCGGAGCAGAGACACATGGAAAACGTCATGCACTCCCGCCAAGCTAGCTGGAAGCGCTAGTCGATACACCATCTCACCAATTGTGCCGTCACATCGAAAGGCCCGATGAATCTCAGACTGAGCTTCCCGCATCTGCCGAAACGAATGATGCCTCTAGTCAGTGAGATCTTCAGGAACACTCTATCTCCAACCGCAAGCTCTAGTGGCCGTCTGCTGCTATCCACCCAGTGCTTCTGTCGATCCCGTATAATTTTGAGATGCTTCCTGAACCTTGAGACCCCGTACGATAATTACACACAAGAAGTTGGAATAACACGATCAGGATCAAGAATCAAATAGGCACGAGATAGAATGAAGTTCCAATTACAACTTAGAGGAGCAAAATCATGAAGACACAACTATTAAGTATGATCAAAATCGATAGTTTAATACAAGTGGACTAGGACAAGATAGGAAAATCATGGTCAGATAGACATGGTTTAAGATTGAAGTTTATACAAGATACAAATGAAGTATGGAATCACAATCTGGTAATATACCATTTTGAGAAATTCAATGATCTAACGATAAAATACTAGAAGGAAAATTTAGCAAGGGTTGATTGAGGAGACGTACGCAATGCTCAGGAGTTACTGTATCAAATCAGGATGAACGTGCAAGGATCTGTGATTCTCGAAAACCAATACATATAAAATGTGTTAGTTTCCTTGGTGTCCGGGAACATAGCTATTTGAAATCACTTTGCCTAGAATCTCTACCCCGCTAGTATATATCTGACTGCAGTGGACTTTCGGCTCCATGACTCAAATAATATTTGTCACCGAATATTTTGTCAACCTTATCCATTTTCTAATAATCATTGGCGAAGCAACCCAAGAGATTAAGATATGAAGAATGTAGCAAAATCTCGACAATACTCAAAAACCTATGAAAGTCTGAACACTTCAACTTAGAGTTCCTCCTGCCTCGCCAGTGCGCTACTGGATGTAGTGAACCCTCAGTCTCCATAATCCAGATAATGGCTGCAGCGCGCAACTGTCACTCCATAGTAGGTCATCGAATAGCCTTTGAACTTTATCCATAGGAGAATTTCAAGGAATCCTAATAAATTTAATAGTCCAAGTCACGAAAATGGTGAGGTTACCTGTCTGTTAGAATACAAGGGTTTATTAGGTACTATGAAGCAACACGGAATCAAATCAAGGGTAGTGAGTACAAAAGGGCAACTAGGGAGATTTAAAATTTTTGACAGGGAGCGGAGTTTCAAATTATAATGGAATTTCAACTGATATCTGGAATGGTAACGAGATTCCGTATAGGGAACGTAATCCCGAATAACGAAGCCGCAATTGCATAGAAGCAATATATCAGATAGAAGCAAAGTCTCGAAATAAGAACCAAAAACTTTGCACACAATATATAACAAAATCTCGAACGACAACGAAGTCTCGAACAAAAGTTCAACAGGAAACAAATCTTCGATAGGAAATCGACATCAACAAAGCCGCAAATAAAAAGTAAAATCTTGAACAGAATCTCGAACAGGAAGCAAGGTTACAACAGTGATTTAGAAAACAGGGTATCAAATAGCGAACAAGAAACAGGTATCGAACCCTGATTATGAAACAAATAATTTCAATAGAAACAAGGTCGAACAAGGTTGTGAACAGAAATAATTTCTTGAATAGAAATAAGTCTCAAATAGTAAACAAAATCACATAGGAAATGAGCCAAAATTTCAAAATAGAAAACAAGATCTTCAAACGATGTCTCGAATAGGGGCTGAATCTCAAGCAAGTGTCAAGATAGGAGTGAAGGTTCAAACAATGTTTTGATTGGGGACAAGTTTCAAAATAAAATTTTGGATAGAAATAAAATCTCAAATAGCACGTGGTTCAAATAGAAAATTTTCAAATAGAAGCAAAAACAAAGCCATAAATAATGAATTATGAAACAGGGTATCGAATAGTGCATTCCAAAATTATCGAATTGTGGATCTGGAACAAGTTTACCGAATAGGAAACAATATCTAGAAATAAGTTTCGAATATCAATCAGGATTTCAAACAAGAAAACGAGAAGTTTCAAGAAATGATCTAGGTGCAAGAAGAAATTTAAGGAAAGACTGGATTGCTAATCAAGATATATGGTTTTTCCCAACCATGTGAAAGAAATCTTCTGTCTTCAGTCTGTCTTCAGTATTCCTCCGGAATCACTTCAATTTCTTCAACTGTCATGTCGTAGGCTAGTCCTTGCTGTAGTGCTCCATGTGTTTGCTGATTCTAAAAGGTGGGTCCCTTTGCTGTAGTCCGATGCTCCTCGTGCTTGTTCTCGGGCAGTGTGATCAACGGTCTCCGGACAATCTTTGACTTGGTGAGTAGGCGATCCGCAGTACAAGCGTAGTCTCCGTCCTTTGTGGCATTCTTCGTGGTGATGTCCTGACGACGGCAGAAATTGTAAGTGGTCTCATCTGAATCTGAGTATGATCTCCAGCTAGGCTGAAGCAGAACCTCTGATAGAAATATACGTCTTCTGGCGTGCTGGCTGTTGAGACCTGCTCCCGATGATGCGACTTGCTGCAATCCTTTATTAAGTGAATGTGGACCTGAATCTGCCCCTGATGATGAAGCTGATGACGTGACTGAAGAAGCACCGACTGAGTGTTGCGACACTTTACGGATCCATAATAGCTGCTAACTACGTCATAAGTCTTCACGTCTCTCTGGCTTCAGCTTCCCATCTTGTTATGTGTTACGGGCTGGATCTCCCGGTTGGTGACTTCAATCTTTAGAGGAGTCGGATTCTCAGGGACTTGAATGATCTTCAGTTGCGACTCCAGGTTCTCGATATGCTCCTCGATGGAAGGTATGTGCTCGGTGTTGGAGAAGTCCAAAGGTCTGGAGTTTGGAAAGCAGAAGCCTTTTCTGGATCGAGAAGCGCATCCACAAGTCTGGCTTGAAAATGATGGCTTGCTCTCTCTCTGGGTGTCAAGGAACTTTTCAAACATCTCCGTCAACTACGTACTATCCATGGGGATTGTAGGGACGACCTGTGGGGTGGAAGCTCGGAACCCCAAGTATAGGTGGATCAACCGTTCCAGTATTGCGTTTTTGAACTATCTGAAAAACGAAAACTGTTAAAATAAACTAGACCTAAATACAACAAGTGTTTATAGAATATCAATACCTGATATACCTGATATACCCTTATTTCCAGATTTTCCTATGCTGTGATCAAGTTTTCCTAGTGTAATCAAGTCCCCCAATACACTAAGACCTAGGTACCATTAGGCAGACCTGCATGGGCCACCACTAAAACATGTCACGACCGCTCCGAATAATCAGACACGTCGGACACGCCCAGCCTTCATCGTTAGACACGACGAAGTAAGCTATACCAAACTAGGGAAATCTAACCAGATAATCATAAATGTATATAATCACAGCATCTAAAAATGTATCCCAGAATGATCACCATAATCCACAATTCTATGTATATAAATGTACGAGTCATCAAGAATAAAATGTACATAAATTCTAAAGACAATATCTAAGAGTAAAGCTAACAGTAAACCTGAAACCTCAAGCTAAGTCATGACCCATCCTTCTCAGCTAAGATCTCGGGCTTGGCCCATATGGTAGAATGGTATCCTGCAAGCATACCTGCAACTTATCCAGTTAGAGCGAGCAAAGTACAGTTCTAGGTAATAAACATGAACATGATATGAAATGTGTACATGGGTACATGAAAAGATATACAGGAATGAACAGAATGTACAGGAAAGTAATACAGGAAATGAGTACAGGATCTATAGTACAAGATATAAAGTACATAAGTAAAGTATATAATGAAACTATAATCCTGAAGTACCAGACATGATAAGTGCACAATATCGAAATACATCTAGTCCATGTGACCGACTGCTGTAAGAATATGCACAGGAGTACATAAATATGGTACGACTTAGGACCTGCGTGCACGATGCGTGGCCTAAGCTAGGCACAGGGATATAGTAACCGGGATTGTCACATGACTAGTATGTTTCCCCACCCGACACTAATAAGTACAAGAGCAAGGGTACAGGAATACAGGAGTACATGATATTGTGCCATGACGTATCACAAGAAAGGGTACAGGAATGTAAATGCACAAAACTGTAGAAAAGTACTTGCCTGGCTACGAAAAGTACGGGTGAACAATGGAACTGGATGTCCTCCTGATTTATTGGTACAAGTTGATTATGATAATTCCAACAATGCTAGCCTAGTTCTCTATTTAGCTAGAAGCTTAACTAGCAACTTAACTACAGTCTTTAGTAACTTAAGATATCTATAATGGTAAAGAGGTAAATTCAATTTGTTTAGAACGTAATTGACTTAAAATAACATTATCTTGTTCAAAATATTTTGGAACTAAATCTTAAGTTTATCAAAGTCTAAAACATAGGCCATATTACCACATAACACAATTTCTATCAAAATGTTCATACACCTGAAAGTATAGCCCATCATCAGTAATTTAGCAACTTGGAATAAGTAGAATTTGGAAGAACACTATCTCTAGAGAATTTCAACCATAGTACTAGCCAACCCAAGTTAAAAACCCAACCAGGCCAACTACAGATCCTAACTCAATATAATGCTCGTACAAAAATATATAAAACTCTGCAAAATGACTTGGCTCAACACTCTACTCTATTGTACAAAATTAAATATAACAGCTATACCCATCTGAGCAACAGTTCCCACAACATCATAATTTATTACCATAAAATAATACAGCAATGGACGAAAATCCCCCAGTCTCCCTGTCAATGGTCACCCAATATTACAAATAAGTTTGAACTAAACTTTTCTAACCCAGCTTCCGGGTTCATTTGCCAACGGTCACCAAAAACTTGAATTCAAAAAAATATGCAGCAACTAACTCAACATCATACGATCAACCTGGTTCAAGCTCGTATGCACCCCGACCCTACTGTCATCACTCAATGGTCACAACAAATAGGACACGACCAAAACTTGGACACGAGTCATTGGTAGGTTCAATATTGAATCAATCAACAGATCACTGCAGGACACAGACATAGTCTTCAAAAACAACACTCAGATAGAAATATAAGTCAAGGGAAACAAGTTTACCTGAGATGAATTCCTGCCAAGAGAACTCTCCACGGACTCGGACACGACCCTTTGCGCTCGATTCAGAGCTATTTCCCTGGTTGCGGCATATACAAACAGGTTGTAGTCAAAGATGGATCGATAAGATTCTAAGTCCAAACTAACATTCGATCAACGCAAATTAACAGAGAGACTCCCTAGGTCTCCATGATCCATCCAAACCTAAAATTAAACAAAAACTAAAATCAAAATGATCCAAATATTCTGCCACAACTGCTCGACCGAGCAAACACAGAAGAACAACCATAAACCAAAATTCGAATATACGGAGTCTCGGTTAGGACTCACCAGAGTAACTTCGAAATCGAAGATCGCAGGAAGATCTTCTAATCCTCTGCAACTCGCTCAACTTCCGAACTGAAGTATCGGATCAACAATTTAAAATGAGAAGGAAAGCACGAGTAGAGGAGGATTGAACATCACGAAATTGAGTTCAGGGTGGCTCGAATCGAAGCTTACCGATGATCGCCGGAGGGTGAGTCAAGCTGTGCTACGCCGTCGTCGAGTGATCGGCTCAGACGTCGAGAATCGCCGTGCGCGCCTCTGTCTTTCGTCTTTGCCACGTCTCACTGCTGTTACTGTCGTCGTCGCCGTCGTCATTGCCGTTGGGATCGTCACCGTCGCTGAGCCGTCGTCGGGTGGATCGGCACCGTCGCGGAGAGGAGTAACAGGGACAAGGAATTTTTACTGAACAGAGGAGAAAACAAATGAGAATGAGAACTTCCGTTCTCATTTACTAATTATAAGGGAAGTGAATATTTGCAGTTTGCCCCCTCCGTAAACAACAATGTTTACTTAAGTCACCCCCGCAATAAATTTTGTAAAAAACCCTTGCCTTTTTATTATTTCAGGAATTCGTTTAAAAATTAAGAATTCACATGGTGGGCCCAAAGTTGTTATAACAACTTTTCAAATTTGAAAAGTAACCCAAAATGAATTCCTCCAAAATAGATTACCAATTTATAAATTAAAACTAATTTATTATTTAAAGCTAATAATAACAATTATATAATTTTTGAAATCAATTTATTTATTTTAAAAAAACGGGAAGTGGAGTTACAGTTGAAGCCTATCGCTCAATCATATCGCAGGCTCGCAGCAGTACAACTAAGTCGTTGTACTACCACGATATCGCACTAATGCGACTCTCGACCGGCATGGGCCACTACTAAAAATGTGTCACAACCCGCACCCACTATGAGGGTACGAGTACGTAACAGCGCCAAGCCTACGCCGCAGTATCGGCGTAGAACGTTGTTCTAGGTCACTATCTAACCAACAACTCACGCAATTATATAAAGTACTTGTCAAAATCTCAACTCCGAACAGAGGACAAGTATAGATATAATAGAATCTCAATCACAGTCAAGCACGATATGATAACGCAGTAGCTTATAACTAAGACTAAATAATAACAAAACCAACTACCTAATATAATCTCAAAACAATCTTAAAACAAAACATATCTCAACTTATTTACAATTCAAGTTCTAAAACATGAAACTAAATCAAGTCAACTAGCTAAACTCCCGATCACTCTGAGTGTCGTGCCAAAGGTTCCTAATCCCTCGTCAGGTCCATAATAAGTAGGGCAAGTGTCCTCAGGGAAATCATCTGTAAAATTTCAACAGGTCCAGTCAGGACAGGAACGAGCACAATCTCATCTAGAACACCCAACTAAATGACAGAGAACTATAAAGCAGTTATAGATAGTTGTATTGATGAACATGGCAGTTTATATTCAGGTAATGGTATAGAGAGACAGATAAAGTACAATAAAAGTAAAGTAACTAAAATAAGAGAAGAATCATGGCAATAAAGACTGTAAAATAGAATCTAGCTGAACTAGAGTAACATGGTATAAGTCTAGAAGTAAATGTAGACAAGTGTAAACTCCTATGTAAGTCCTGTAAGATGAATCTAATACAAGATGAATTGAGTACGAGAAGATTCCAGTCATAGTGATCAATGATTCCAGGGTGAGTCCAGACTATATACTAACAGTGTGTTTTAAAATATCGAGGTCGACATGTAAACGGCTATAGGCAATCCGGCACATCACACATGGCCGGGTGTGGGATGGCTATCATTCCAGTTTGATTCCATCATGTGGGGTGATTCCAGAATTGGGGTATGTCTACATGTCTTACTTAAGTATTTCCTCTCCCAGCAAGTACAAGTGAATCCAGAACACGACACGAGAATCGAGATGAGTCCCCCCAAATGATAATACCACCAATGATTCCAGAATAATTCCAGTAATAGAGGCCAGACAATATGGTGTTGTCACATACATGAATCCAAAAATTCATACATGTTGTAACAAGAATCACATACAACTAACTAGAACTGAAGTACAGTAATTGACAAATAAATAAGAAAACTATCAGAGAATGTACTCGCCTGTCGTCCAGAGCAATGAGTGAGGATTGATGCCCAAAGTGGTGTCCCACAAACCTATATTGAGATATTTATGGTTATTTATTGTTCTAGAGTAAACAATGTATTTAGATGCACTAATTGTATGCTTTTAGACTTTTCTAGGTCAATACGAGTCAACTAGGTCAACCCTAGTCAATTGGCCAACTAAAGGTCAAACTTCGTCAATTAGACTAAATCTAAAGTTTGGCTAAGTTGGACTATGTATACTAGAGACAAAGTGGTATCAAAACCACCATCCACTACTCAATATCAAGTTACTAGGATATCCATATATGTACTTCCTCTATATATATACCTACAATGTATACATACCATATGCTACTATAGGCTATATTCTATATACTCTATACTATATGCAATAGGATATCATACAAGGACATGCATTCTATATCTTGGAATAACAAATGTGAGAGAAGCTAACCATAGATCGGATTGATAGATGAAGAGTAGGGGCTGTACAATTGGGATGAGGATTATTATACTAGATAGTGCAATAGTACACTAGAGACTGAATATGTAATAATATCTGAGCTAGAAATAAACTGGCCATTAGGTGATACAAGGGACAGATCAAATATGTGGTCTAATACTCAAGGGTTAATCATTCCTCCCATGTTCTGATACGAAATAAAATTAGGTTCTAAGAACTGAATCAATACACATAGATAGAACAATTGGGTTGCATAAGTTCAATGGCTAATCTTCACATGGATAGAACCACGTACTAAGATAGGGTTTGACCATTAAATAAAGAGGGGATTGAACAATCGAGGGATATCCAAACAGTCCCCTTGCCAAACACAAAACTGCTACTAAAGTCCAATGAGGACTGACCATTTGTAGTAGCAGGACATGAAATAAGAATGTAGTGAAACTCTAAGCTAGGGACAGGGCATTAATGATATTGGTCAAGCCACCTAACCTATGGAGTCTGAAACATCAAGGACCAAACATTCATGTGCTACGAGTGAAATCAAAGATATGATGACTGCCACATTAACGAAGGTTACATTTCTAGAAATATTGGGTCTGTCATATCGAGGAATGGACTGTACCAAATATGTAAGAGGGCAGTAAAGTGAACAATTTAAGCCTGACATAAACATGGCATGATACAAACCTGTCTACTGTCATATAAGTACACACCTATTCCAATTCGAGCCCACTCTGCAAATCCATGTCTGCTTTAGAAAGGATCAACAAGCATTGAAGCTTGAAATAAAGATGCAATGGATCCAAACTGAGGTAAGGACTGAACTGTCATAGAGATATAACATAGGTTATGCAGTGAATCAGGAATGAGGTCAAACACAAACAGTGGGTTCATTCCAAGTACCCATGGCCTGCACATGGCCAGGACAGGTTAATGTAGTGAACAACAAAAGGACAGGTCTGATATTTGAATATAGTACCATCAAGAGTGGTCTGATACAAGAGGTATGCAGGGGATCTTAATGTGAAGGGGCAAATACAATATGCAGTGAGTAGCATTAACTGGACAGATCAAAGTATGATGGAACTCAAGGCAAACAGTAGGTGACCTAAAAATTAGTGTCATATTGGACTGTACAAAGAGGGATACAACAATATGCATCCAAGTTCAGTACATGTATGTATGGGTCTGAATAAAAAATAATAGAGTTTGAACAATGAAGGATAGACATGCAATTCAAATGTAATAGTGAACAGACACTTGGGTGGTCATCAAATTCGAATGGTTAGGTATTAAGTGATTTGGTATGTCCTAAGTCACAGCTGAGGATGCAGGAGTTATTGATCATTAGGACTGAACATTAGGAAGGGCAAACACTTCTAATGCAATAGGGTTTAAAGAGAATATGGAAGTGTGGACTGAAACATACATGGTTGAATACAATTAAGCAGGGGATTGATACCTTAAGGAGATGGAACTGAACTTATAGATGTTCAAGATTGAACATTGATGTTCAAGGGACATAAAAAAAAGTGAATATGAAGGCTGAACAAACTGAAATTTGGCCTGTCTATGTAGGTACTGAACCAAAGCTAATATAGGACTGTAACTCCATTACTCATGCATGTACTTACATGTAGACATTATAAAATGGACATCAATTTACATTATTGAACAATTTAATTAACATTTAAACTCTGAAACTGAACACAGTATCAGTAAAATGGTTAAACCCTAAATTCGAATCATAAACTAATTAAACATCATTAACAATTGATATAGGTTCGTATACATGCATATGTGTCCTACATATTGTATCGTGTCCAAATAATAGGATACGAGGTGTCCAAGTACTTGAAAACACACAAACATACGTACAGACTGCACTGTCTCGTGCAGCGACTCCACACTCTCGTGGTGTCACGACCCGCACCCTGATTAGGGCAGAGTATGTTTGTTACGTCCATCCTACGCCGCAGCATCGACGGTAGAACACTGCTGCTAGGTTATCTATAAATACTACAACTAAACAGATAAATGTACCTGTACAGTATATTACTCCGAATGGAGGTGACATAGCAATACAGTCTCAATCACAAAT
Organism: Iris pallida; assembly: GCA_029216955.1. Lineage (NCBI taxonomy): Eukaryota > Viridiplantae > Streptophyta > Magnoliopsida > Asparagales > Iridaceae > Iris > Iris pallida. The sequence continues at coordinate 23,951,923 of JANAVB010009999.1, forward strand.
GTAAAACTAAGGTAGATAATATGGAAAGAAAAATACGAATGATGAGAACAGGAAATAAGTCCAAGATCCACACAAGTCCAGAGCTATACACAAACAAACCAGAGAATCACATAATATATAAAAACTACTACAGTATAAAAAGTACTAGCTGGCTCGTAGGCCAGGCAAACCTAACTAAGCTACACTACTCAGGGTGAGCAAAGTCTAGTAGCTCTACTAACAAACCACAGCCCGGGTCTACTCCATCAGACTCGACCCCATAATAGGTAGGGCAATCTGCCTCAGAATCATCTGTAATATGTCAATGGTATCCTATCAGGAAAATGAGCAAGTACAAACACCAACAGCAGTTCCATATGAATTGAGAAATACTATAAGAGACAGTATAATAAAACAAGATAAAGATAGGCGACTTGGGAACCATTTGAAAGCCGAGTTACAACCCTTGAACCAAACAAGGACCAGGGTTGTAACCCTTCTTTCAAACAGAACTTAGTCTCAAATCATGGTACTGTATAAAAGTAGGTAGCATGTGAATAATGGAATCATAGCATGGTGAGAAGTACAGAAAGTAAAGCTGAACTGGAATATAAGATACGATAATAAATATAAAATGATTAGAATTATTAGAGCGATATGTGATCGACTAGGGAGTCATGGTGGGGTTAACCACTTGGCCCGCAATCCGCGGTAACCTCAACGAGAGTCATGCCGGCCAACCTGGATAACCTGGCATGGGGTATCTGCTACACCCTACGTGAGGTGAGTGGCACTAGCAAAATAGTGACAGGGAGGCTTTGATCACATAACTCCTAATAATTCCCATCCCCAAATAGTATCATAGATTCGGACATGGCACATCATGACACGATTCGAAAGCAGGTGATCAGCCTACTCCCAAATTGTCTATATAAGTACATGAATATGGATATCAAATACCAACATACCAAGGAAAATCCGGGAATAAGATCTCATGACAGGATCCAACTTATACTAGTCCGTGAACCGTCGTGTCAGGAATCATATAAGACACTACAACTGAATCGGATATAGTAGATATCAAGACAATAAAAATCAGTAAATGTACTCACCTGCGGTCCTGAGCTGATAAGGTGAACAGACGTTCAGAGTAATCACAGACCTAAAGATGAGATACTACAAGTCAAAACATGGTTTAATAATGAAAGAAAGCTAATCTAGTCATGATACACAAGTCTAAGTCAAAAACTAGGTCAAACCAAGTCACACCGAGCTAAACTAGGTCACACTAGGTTATACTGAGCCAAACTGGGTCACACTACCTACAAGAAAAAACCTATTTTACAATGTTCAATCTACAACACTTCCTGAAAACGTTGTAAATATGGGGGGTCTTTACAACCATTATTGTAAAAATTGTGAAATACATGTGCAAACAACGTTTTATATTAAAACGTTATGGCTTATACAATGGTCATTCTTAAAAGTTGTATTATTGTCTTCAACAACGTTTTATTAACATTATAGCATTTTTAATTTTGACAATATTTATTTAATGTTGTCCAAGTTATTAATTTTGACAATATATTTAAAACATCGTAAAAATATCATGTTCAACAACGTTTATCAACTGTTGTACATTATTCATGTTTCACAATATTCGTTCGAGGTTGTAAAATAAATTTTATTCTACCACTTTTTATAAACGTTGTGTATGTAATGTCGTTTTTATAATGTCTAAGAATCATTGTAAAAGGGTTATATTCAACAACTTCTATAAAATGTTGTAAAAGATGTTTATTTCACAATGTTTGCAAATTTATTTTCAAAATATTGCTAGAAGATATTATTTGAAATGTTAGTCTTATTAGGTCGACGTCTCACTTGATTGCTCATGATTAAATGGATCTGTCACATGCTAAAACTCATCCCTTCCACGATTTTGAAAGACAAGCTTAATGTATCAGCTTCTTGCACCAATCCCTCCACGGCTTCTTGCTCATCCTAATCTTCATTCTTGTAAAAATCATGATTCCTCTACCTCTATTTTACTCTTTAAAATGCTGCTTCAGTTTAGGTTATATAATATATATATATATATATATATATAAATATTATTTTTTAAAGATGGTAATTGTGGCGAACGCTCCCACTGGGAATCGATCTCCTGACCACTCGGGCCATATGCATCTCTCTTAACCACTAGGTTAGAGGTCATTTGCTATATTATTTTTTAAAGAAGGTAATTGTGCGAACGCTCCCACTGGGAATCGATCTCCGGACCACTCGGGCCATATGCATCTCTCTTAACCACTAGGTTAGAGGTCATTTGCTATATATATATATATATATATATATATATTATATATATATATATATATATAATATATATATATATCTATATATATATATAATATATACATATATATAAAATATAAAATATATATATATATATATGATTATAATATATAATAATATTTTTTTTGATGCTGCCCGATGTAACACACAGGGCTTTGTGGGGACTATTGCCCAATTATTACACAAACGCCCACACAGTGGCGTAGCCAGGATTTGGGTATAGCGGGCTTAAAATCGACTAGTAACTTTTTTCCTTAAATAAAAACAAGATTAAAAATATTTCATTTATATCCACTAATTTACTTGACTTCATATTTTTTATATTTTCTTAATCGAAGGATATTATACTAGCAAACAATTGCATTCCAATATAAGAGCAAATTAAATCTTGTCATCTAAGAATAAATAAGGACAAAATCAATAGGGGACTAAACTATTTTTAAAAAAACTAGGACAACAATTAAATATATTTAGAGGTGTTACATCGACGTTGGTTTGTATCAGTAGCAACGGTATCGGATTAGGATTAGGATTAGCCAAACAATATCGTTATTGGTTATATCGTATCCGTATTGGCCGACACTGCAAACTATATGTGTAAATTTTCAAGTCTAAGGTGGAGGATGATCCCTTTTGACCAGCCTAAGCGTTGTTCGATCTTTGGCAAACACCAATGTCCTTGATTGATATTCTCAACTTTCTTCTTAGAATAATAAGTATTAAAGTAGATGATTTCTCTCTTGAATGCATGGGGACCAACCTGTTTCCGAGGAATTATATAACGAAAGCAGTGTTGAGGCCCCTAAAACTTAAAAGTAGATTGGTGGACTATTTGCAAATTAATCCATGTAAAGATTTTTCATCTTCTTTTAGGATGTCTGTTAAGAACATTCACTACAAGAATTTTTGGTTATAGTGATGGAAGTCAGTGACGACATTAGTATTCGGTTAGTAATAACAGATTATTTGGGCCAAATTAAGGAAAAAGTCAGTACTAATAAATATATATTTTATATTAAATAATTAATTTCATATAAAAAATATTTCCAATTTGGCTTTTATTAATTTAATATATATTTTATACTAAATCACAAAATACCTCTCCCTCCGGTACTAATTTTAGTTTTTATTCTCCTCCTCATTTTCATTTTCCCTCTCATCTCTTCTCCAGTCCCCCTTTCTCTCTTCCTTCTCATTTTATTTTCCCTCTCCTTCTCCTCTCTCTCGAGCTCCCTCCAGTCCTCCCTCTCGCTTTCTCTTGAGCCTCCTTTAGTCTTAACGTTCTCTCTTGAGATCCCTCCAGCCCTCTCTCATTTTCATTTTCCTAATTCATCTCCTCTAGTCTTAAAGTTCAAAAAAGAGAACATCTCCATTCTCCATTTAGAGTTCGAAAATAGGTAAATGTTTGGTAGATTGGTTAGTGTGGATTGGAATTCGATTGATTAATGAATTACTACAATGGAGAAGTGAAGTCGAAGCACTATGCTGTGAAGTTTTTAGCGTTGCTTTTTTTCCAAAAAAAATTTTTTTCCCCTATTTGTGGCATACACTACATCAAAACAAGCCATTTGTAACACATTTTTTTCTTTTCTTTGTAACGGTTAATACCGTTACAACTTAGTAACGATAATTACCGTGACAATAATAAATGAATAGTTAGAAAAATAATTTATTTTTATATTTTTTATTTAGTTTATTTTTTGTCGTGGTTATTAGTGTGATATAGAAAGAAAAAAGGTATTCCAAACACTTCAGATTCCCTCCTTTAATTTCACATCCGCTCTATTTTCCCCCCCTCTGATAAAAATGTGTTACAAAAATATGAAGTCATCCCGAGCCAGAGCTAGGGATACTTTCATTTCACTCCCACCAACCTCCCTGCAGCCATCTCAAGCCAAGCCTCCTCTACCACCACTCACCGGCGCCATCACCACTGTCACACCACCATCGCCACTGCTACGGAGAAGAATCAGGACGTGAAGTGGTACAAAATCTCTCTCAAATCTGCCAAAATTTCTCTCTTTTACTCGTTTTTATTAGGGTTCTTGGTCGATTCGATCAATTTCTAGGGTTTCAGTGATCAAAACATTCTCTTCTTGTTTATTATGTTTGAGGTTTGTGATTGATGGTTTCGAAGCGGATTTTGAAAGAATTGATGCAACGCGCAGGTCTAAGCCTTTCAATCAAATTTATGAATCATTTATAATTCTATTTTTGTTTATTGAGTTTTGTTGTTGTGATCTATGTTTGTGGATCTATACATCCTAAGGAAATGGTATAATTTCTCTATTTTTTTCTTCTGCTTGATTTTGTTTAGAAGGAACTTTTTTTTGGCTTGTATAAGTCATTTGCTCCGAAGGTTCCGGAGAGCAACTGCAACCTTTGCAATTTTCAAATCTCCTTGATTTTATTAGGGTTCCTTGGTCGATTTGATCGACTTCTAGGGTTTCATGAGTTTAATGTTATCATCTTTATGTAGTCACAAAACATTGGGCAGCTTAATTTCACCACCAAAGCCGAGAGAATGATAGACAACTACCACGAAAAATAACTTACATAATTCATAAAGTTATGCCTAATGTATCAGTTTTTTGGTTTTTAAAAATAATTTTTAGGTTTTGGCTTCCAAAACCAGAACCTCCTTATCTTTGATATGGAACCCCTGATTCAGTAACCCAGAATTGACACTGAACCATGGTTAGAAGTAATTTGGGGTTTTTAAGTACTTTAGGAGCTCAACATACATTAATCATTCCAGCATTAGATTGGTAACATTGACAGACTTTTCTTTTCTTTTAATTTTGTTGTTGAAATATGTATAAGGTTTTGTTCATCCATGTAATGCCAAGGACATAAAAAATGTAGTAGAGAAAAATGAGCCTGGCCAATCAAAGTATGTAGCATCTAGCTAGTTGAGGCTTGAGTTAAGCCATGCACATACACAAGGAAACAAAATCCTCCAATGAGTTTGTGCAGTTCTGCGGTTGCACGAGGATAGACTGTAGCAACTAGAGCAATTGATAACTCCTTTCTCTTATTTTTTGAAAATATGTGAACTTTAAACATAATTCTACACTTTTAATATCTGAGTTTCATTTGACTACCATTGATTTCATATAGACTGTAACCCCCATATTAAGGAATATCTTTCATAGCAAATGAGTCATAAAACTATTCTTCTCTTTGGTTCAAGGGTAAGGTTCGGTACTTGCATCTGGAGGATGCAACTCAAAAATTACGAAAACAACATAGTATCCTCTTTGGTTTAATGACTTATATGTTTGATTAAATCATTCACTTTTTGACTTTTTAATAGCTCAAACTGTCAATGCTTATGTGCAAGTTGGTCTGTAACCATCCTTATTGCCATTCCCTTATGTTCTATTTCGTGTTCTCGTCCACATAACATAGTTGCATCCTTGCAACAAAGCAACCTTGTTTATTGAGTCGATAATATATCTTAGGTGTTTCATTTTTACTTCACCATTTCCATGTATACAAATCCGAATCCATGATTTTGGTTAATCTGCTCATTAAGTTTTCAGCTTATTATGTGTTTGTCTCTAGGTCTAATTTCTCTTAATTGCACACTAATTTCTTTGATGCAGAAAATTATATCCCACAGAAGCATCGATGCAATGGCTTCTAGGAGAGTCATTCACCAGCTTTCGAGGGGGAGGCTCCAAAGTAAAGTATCTGTAAGTTGTCTATCTGGTTTAGGCCCTTAACTATGTTTTCCTTTATTTTCATGTTTGGTTAAGGTATTGTCTGTTTATTGATTGTGAACGACGAATATAAGGATTTCTGCATGTAACTAAACATTGTCAGGCTAAAAAGCTTGAAGACAGTTATTCCTATCGGTGATGAAACAATGTTACCGAGTAAAGATTGATGGCTTCTCATAGTAATGAGTCTGTCTGCGGGAATATGTACTTTGGATAAGTAGATATTCCTGGTCCATATTTAAACCGAAAAAGTTGATTGTACAATTATGTATATCATCTAAATGGAATGCAAGTATGCTCATCTCCCAACCCATAGAAAGCATAATTCTTCGATTACTGCTGAAAGACCTATCCCTAACTACATGAAAATAATGCAAACTAAAACTGTGTACTCCAGGACCAATTGTCTTAAAACAGAAAATTTGGTTTTGCACTATCAGATCTGATCTAACCTTACAGCCAAACCACACAAAGAAGGCAAGGAAGAGGGAAGTAGGAGAGGAAGGACCTACAATCACGGGGTGGGGGGTTGAGACTACCAAATCCCTTGTTGAATGTTTATGGAGCATGAGGTAACAATGGTAAAAGATGGAAGTTGATAGGTACTTACTATTTAAACTGTGTTGATCAACATTGTGTGAGACTACCAGATCTCTTTAGTATTCCACTTCATATCCAATGAAACATTCTTTGAATTCCCTCCATTTCTACGTACTTAAACTTAAAGTTGATAGGCTACACATGACACGATACTTTTCTCATAAATTTTATAATTCCTCCACTATTAAGGTAGTGGTAGTGCTCCTATTCTCAGGTCTTTTATTCTCTAAAGGACATTTCTATGTCGGATAGAGTGACTTTGAACATTTTATTATTTTTATAATGACTCTTGGTGTAATTCTCTGCTTCATCCTTTAATTTTTTCTTCTTCATTCAGGCATTCTTGTTTATTATCTCTTCCGTCGTTGTTATATGATGATAACAATCGGCATAAAAATGCGTTTGACAAGCTTATCTTGTTTGTTCAATTTCATATTAATTCCAAGGTTCACAGTATAGACCGATACCAATACGTACCATGTCATGCTGGTTTTGGCAGGTTCTATCCAATAATGACCCTACCGATACCGGCCAACACCAAATTTGATGATCTCTTTCCTGTTCAGTCCAATTATCATGTATTTTAATTTTTTTAAAACAACACATTTTGTGCAACAGTTTGTGGAATTGTTGGAATTCTCGTGCACAGAAAAAAATCTGAAGAATATGTACTAATGTTTTCAGATCTGCAATTATGTTAACATAAAAAAGTTAGTACAACAACAAAAACAACAAATCCTTTATCCGCAATTTTGGAGTCGACTACATGAATCCCTAATGTTCCATTTAGCTCTGCTAAGGGCCATCTTCTCACGCACATTAGCAAAAGGCATATCCTTTTTCATGGCTCAATCCAATTCTGCTAAGGGCAGCTTATTATTTTTTACTTAATAACACTCTCCCAAAGTTGGATTGTATGGCTCGTAAGCTTGACTCCCTGATAATTAGTACCACTTTGTATATCAGTAGGTACCAAAATTCTATTCCTACATGCATCTGTCGTTCTTCTAGAAATTAGAAGTTGTAAAAAGATATGAAACTAAAATGTGTCATGCAGCTCATGATTAGTACTTCCAGTATTTAATGCTGTCTTCTATAGCTATTCCAACAAATACACAATTTAATTTATAAAGAACAAATCGGAGGGAACATCCTCAAGCTTCAGAGATGCTGCCTCTCTTACCTTATCCATGGAAATTCTTTTGTGCTTGTTTAATTTCTCAAAGAGTAAATATTGAGGTCATGTGGTGAAAGTGGATTTAGTAGTACTCTGCTACGTAACTCGTGTCTTACAATACAAAGCAAATTCAATATGCACTAACGCAGCTTACAATTTATATATGGTTCTCATTTGTTGTCACCTACTTTGTTTAAGCAAACTGTAGATAATGTTGATTCTGCTGGCATGAAGTCTCTAAGGATGTTGGCACTATTTGAAGCAGGTGTCTGGTATTTGAGCTTTGCTACTATAGCGTCTGTGATAAAGCTGAGCACGTCCCAGTTATCCTTGGCCTCACAAAGGAATTCTAAATTCATATGATCATGCCTCGTGAGTGTGCTACAATATTTTTCTGACATTGTTTGGACACTTCTATGCAACTGGTTTACATAGTTTATATGTGAGAGTGAGTGTGGCATCTGTAGGTTTCTTGGAGTATAATGTTTGAGTAGTTATTATTTATTGCTATTTTATCATCACCCGACTATCCTCAATATCCAGCTGCTGTATTTAAGAAAAATTTGAACAATGTTATAGACAATGTTTTTGTTTGTTTAATTTGCTCATAATTTCTTGTTCTGGACAAAATTCTGGTATTTAAACATTTAATTGAGCAGAATTCGTTGAGGTCACCAAGTTTAAACAGTTTGTGCTGCTTGCCATTCTGTCTCTCATTTCATATTGAGATCTTGCTGGTGTGGCATACCAGAAGAAGAGACCAAGGATATGGCTGCTGAGATTGAGGTGGTTGACGGGCCTAATGACGAAGGTGAAATGTACTCGTCCAGGCAAACTTAGTGATTGTTTCCCAGCCATATACAAATGAACAGGCTGCAAGGTTTGCCAATGGAGGGGCATCCTCCGGACCTTAGGCTGATCACCAAGGTAATACTATTATCTATGAGTTCATATTCTGAGTAGTATCTGGTTTTGGGCTTACCTTATTCTATATATCCCAGCATGACCCAATGGACAGAACTATGTTTTCGCTCTTCTCACCGGCTACTATGATCCTCCTGCGGGCATTTCGGTAATATCTAGTCTCTTATTCGAATATGCGTTCTCAGACCCTCTTGTGCATACACGCCTTCTCTGAGTTCTAAAATGTATTATAACCACCTCCACAATGCTGTATCTAAAAATAATTATGTAGTTCTTCCAATAGACAGAAAAAACAGTAGTGTATTAATGTTGTGTTTTTTTTCAGGGTTAGGTGGCAACTCCAACCTGTCTTCTAAGCCCTGCCTATAAGTGGCAGAAGACTTCCAACACAGTCTCTCACTCAAACCAATGGTCTCTTCTATCTCTTATCCATTCCAAATTCCTCTGCCACTTACATTATCCCTTTAGGATCTTTCAAGTCTTTGACTAAAAGTAGGGAAAATAGGGGGGCTAAGGTTATTGTAGCATGCTAGGTATATATGACTAGTACTTGTGGCTACAGTTCACTAAATAGTATTCGTTGTTGATTTATTGACATTATTGTTCTCATTAGGGAAGGTTTCACTCTCTTGGATTTCAAGCCAGGGGTTGGGTCTGTACCGACTCTGTAGACAAATTTGTTAATACTTATAGGATATGATTGTCTTTTACAGTTGTGAACAATGATTTGTCTTGCTATTCCTTCATCTTCCATTCACCCTCTTCTTTGTTAAACTTTTAAAAGTTTTATAATCTAGAAACCCTCGATCTGTGTTTCTTGTGTGCATCTTTTTCTACTATATGTTTTCCAATATCCCAGAACCAAAATTTCCATTGAACTTTTAAAGTTCTTAATAAATCCTGAAATCCCCAATTTGGTAGCTAAAATTGGCACTTCAATTCGACTTTCAACTGAAGTATCCTGAGGTTGCCAACTATTTCAACTAATGGAGGAATTGCGATCCAATGTTCATTCTATCATGTGCATATGGTTTAGTTATTATTTTTATGTGGAACTCAAATGTTAGTTTAATGCATTCGATATTGTTATAGTTGTCAGTATTGCCACTCTAACCAGTACTAGGCATTTACTTTCATGCCTCTGTAGATTTGCATGTCAACTTATCAGCAACTTACCTTTAAACCCCATACCTGACTATATTCTCACCTAATCTCACCGTGTATCAGCTTCCTTTATGCGTAGTTTAAATTGTGTTCGCCCATGTGGAAAGTTAGAGTGTTTCATAAATGTTGTTGGGTGCCTCTCATTTGCTTCAGCATGTTGAGGGTGTAATTGAAATTCAGATTTGAGAGGGCCTGCCCTACAATCCTTTCTTCCCTGGTGGAGCAATTGCAATGCAGAAAATGCTCATTGATGGGGATTGAGTATGAAGATGGCAATCCTGCCACTGAAGCACAGGTATCATCCAACTTCCCTCCACCCCTTTTAGCATCCGCGTATCTCAAGTAATTCTTCCAGTTGTACAAGAGTATATGCATTTATACATCTTTATTCATGTCATTAGATGGGAAAGGATGTGTTTCATTCTTTCATGGGCAGCAGAACCATATATCGAAGAAAGGAAACTGGTAAGTGGCTCCCCAGTTTTCATTTATTGTTTGCTCCTCCCAATGAAGCTCATCTAGTTATGACCTCTCTCCCTCATACAGATGGGGTTCAAATGGATCTTTGTTTTGTCCCTTGCGCTTCTCCAAGTTGCCTATTATCGAAGCATGAAGTGGTCAGTCTTGAAGTCATGCAAACTGATTGTTGATGCTGTCAACTGATGAACTCCTTCAATATTCAGAATCTTTTGCCAAATCATGGAGAAGAGAATGAAATTATTAAGGAGATGTACATTTTCCTATGTTAAAAATTTCTTAGGAGCAGAAATTAGAATATTGTATTTGTATGTATATTTGTGTATTTGTATTAGTATTATAATTGAAATAAATATATTTTTATTTATAAATTCTATTTTTTTTAAATAGAGACATAATCAACAACGTTTCAAAATTGTTGTAAGATAACATTTTAACAACTTTTTTAAACATTGTAGAATTTATTTACAATACTTCTAAATTATTGTTGATATTATAATTACAACATATAAATATTTATTACAATGTTTGGCAAACATAATTGAATAAAATATACAACATTTTTTAAAAGTTGTAGAAACTCTTTTTACAATATTTGTACAATGTTGTATAAATTCTAAGTACAATGTTTACTAAACATGGTAGATATTATTTTTACCACAGTTGTAGAACGTTGTTGAAATTGTATTTACAATACTTGTAATATATTCTAAAAAGTTTTTTACAATACTTGAAAAAATGTCGTAGAAAAGTTTTGGTCATATTTTATAAATTTCAACAATGTTTGTAAACTGTCATGGGGACGAACTTTTACAACATTTTTACAACCTTCAAACAAACATTGTAGAAGATATTCCCCCTTTTACAACCCTGGATATAACAATGTTCTATTGAACGTAGTAAAAGATCTTTTACAACATTTTTTCAACATTGTAAAAGGTTCTTTTTCTTGTAGTGTCACACACCTAGATATATGATTCTTGATTCTTGTACATGCCATGATCAGTTTACTTGCCTTGTTCTAGCTCTAGATTTACAGCTTACCTTGCCATGATACTCACATGTACATTCCATGATTTTCTTGTGTATACTCTCTATTTACTGTCTTATAGCTTTTGTCATATCTTGTGAACTGTTGTTAGTAGATTGTACTCGTTCCATCCTGACAGGATATGTTAAAAATATTACAGATGCAGACGAGGGGGATTACTGTACCTACTACGGTCCGGATGACGTAGTGGGCCTAGACCTGGAGACTTTGGTCCAGCAGGGCTTAGCTCCGCCTGGCGAGACCTTACCTATTGCTTAGTTAGAGTAGGTCTTTTATACTGGACTTTGTCTCCAGCTACTTTTGAGACTGTTATTATTATGGACTGTATTAGAGACTTAGACTTGTATATATTCTTTGTGTTGGACTTGACAGGTTATATATTATTTTATCGTCTTGTTGTCTTTTTATTTCATTCTTTAATTTGTTATCTTAGAGTCGTGATTGAGTACTCATATATATATATTCATTGCTTGTCCTCCGTTCGGAGTTGACCATATTCTCGACAGTTTTTTGTTATATATATAAACTGTTTAGAGTAGAAAAATCTACAGCGTTCCATGCCGATTTTTCGATGAGGGCTGGGCGTTGTCGCGTCACGTGCCCTTTTAGCGGGTGCGGGTCGTGACATGTTTTAGTGGTGGCCCATGCAGGTCCTGAAGTCGCAATTAGTGCGATGTCGTAGTGGCGCTCGACTTAGAGTGCTGTTACGAGCCTGCGGTACGTATCTAGGATAGGCTATAGGCTAAGAGTACTCAATCACAGTATGATCTTTCCTTGCTTATTTTGCTTACCGTCTTTGATATCGATTTACTGTATTCTAGCTGTCCTCCTTTGATATTGCCTTCATGTGCCATATTGATATCTTCTTTTCAATTTGTCTCCAAGATAGTGATGACTCATTCTCCTGGCGAGGAGCACGGGGAGATGGAGAGGTCTGCCACCTCTGGCGGGCAGGCTCCGGTCACTTCCCCCGCAGATGGGACTTCTGTTGGGGCTCTCGGAGGTACTCCTCCAGCTACCTCGATGACTGTCCCTGGGGCCATTGCGAGTGCTCTTTCCGTAGTGCCGGGGGCTACAGCGGGAGCTGCCGGGGGCGTTCTTCCTCCTCAGCAGGGGACTCCTCCGGTGATGATGGGAGCTATTCCTCCATTGCCTTCTCTGCCCACTGACATGGGGCAGATGCTAGCGTTCTTTCACCAGGTGCTGGAGTCCCAGCGGGCCCAGTACGAGGCTCAGTTGAGGCAGACAGAGGCCATGCGCCAGGGCATGGAGGATGCACACAGGTTGGCTATGACGGCAGTGGAGCATGGGGCTCCATAGAGGGAGGTTCAGCAGCAACAGCAGCCGAAGATAGGGGATATCCAGGCTTTCAAGAAGCTTGGTCCGAGGGATTTCAAGGGGACTGAGGGCATTATTTATGCTGATGACTGGCTCGAGGATATCGAGTGCCAGATGAGGGTCTGCCGCCTGGCAGACGACCTGAAGGTCGAGGCGGTTGGGTTACAGTTGTTAGATATTGCCCGGACATGGTTCCGGAATGAGCCGGCTCTTGCAGGAGAGGGCCATACTTGGGCTGAGTTTCGGGCCCTGTTCAGAGAGAAGTTCTTTTCTTCCATGGACAAGATCGGCCTCGTGCGGCAGTTCCAGAACCTGCAGCAGGGCGGTATGACCGTAGAGGAGTATGCGGCGGAGTTCGGCCGACTGAGCCGATACACCGAGTACATGGTGAGTGACCCGGTGATCCGAGCGGAGCGCTTTCGGGAGGGATTGACATGGGATATCAAGATCCTGATCCCTTTCTTCTATGCGACATATGCAGAGGTTTATGCGGAGGCTCGGAAGGTAGAGAGGGAGTGGGGCTTGAAGCCGAAGAGGGATCAAGATTTGTTTTCGGGGGCCAGTAGCAGCGCAGAGGCTGCTAAGCGCCCTCAGCTTCAGCATCAGCCGTTCCAGCATCACCAGCCGCAGGTGCAGGCTAGAGCACCGGTTCAGCAGCAGGTGCAGCACACTCAGCAGAGGCAGGCACAGCATGGGGCTCCTTGCAACTTCTGCAAGAAGCTCGGTCACATCTGGGAGGTCTGCCGGAAGAGGCTGGGCTTGTGCCTCTATTGCGGGGAGGCTGGACATCAGTTGAGAGATTGTCCTACGAACCATCGCCGTGTAGCTCAGGGAGCACAGGGTAGGCCACCTATGGCACCGCATCACGCCCTACACCAGCAGCGGGATATACCCCGCCAGGACAGGACTTTTGCGATGGCAGTTGAGGATCCTGCACGCATTGGACTAGGAGGTAGGGTCTTGCTCTTTCTTTTACCTGTTCTTTCCGTCCATTGATTGATGATTGCTTTCTTAGTACCTTTAGTTTGCATATGTGATGATCATGCTAGATTAAATAAAAAACTCCAATGAAGACTGCAATAACACGACACTGTAGATATTTAAAACCATGCATGTGTTCTGATTTTCTGGATTATATGTTATATAACTTAGGATAAAAATTTAGTAGACCTTGATTGTGGGGTGCTTGACCTAGAGAAGAGTACGACCGTTTGAATTTCGAGGACGAATTTTTTTAAGGAGGGTAGATTTGTCACCCCCAGTTTTCAAATTAGGGATATTTTCATCATTTTCAAGTTTTATAATATTTTAGGAATTTTATTTGATTTTATATGATTTTTAGAAATTTATTTGAGTCGGTTTGAATTTTATCCAATTCGGACTCAATTTGGAGACCCGGGTAGCCTGGACCCTAGTGGGACCCACAAACTAGCTGTGTTTGGCCCACACACTATCATAATTAGGCTAGAAACCATAAATCCTATTTCCATGGCTTAATTAGTCATTTTAGAGACTTAATTAGTCAATTAGAAACAAATCGAACCAAACCGAATTCAAATTAGACCAAACTAAGTCTATTGGGTTTGGGGCTTATTGGACCCAAACCCAAAAACCCATTCCCTCACCCCCATGGCCGGCCAAGACTAGGAGCACCCCCCCTTTTTTCTTCACAAGTCAAACTCTCTCTCTCCAAACTTCTTCTTCTTCCCAAGCTCCTTTCTTTCCTCCAAGGAAACCTAAGCTTAGCTATGTCATTAATTCCTTATTTATTACTCTTCTTTATTTATTTCCCTCACATTAATTGGAGAGGATAAATTCTCTACACTTTGCCCCTAAATTTTGTAGGTTTTCTAATAATCTAGGTTAAGGTTAATTTAGGGGTTTTATATATTAGGTGGTATATATATATATATAAGTAAGTATTTGTATATATGGTATTTGTGTGTGTGTGTAGAGAAATGATGGTGGTTGTGGTGGTGGGGTTGTGTCATGAGAGTGGTGTGAGAGTGTGAGTGTGCTTGTGTGAGTGTGTGAGAGTGTGAGTGTGTGTTTGTGGGAGGGTGTGTGTGTGTGTGTTTATATATATATGTGTATATATATATATATATATAGATATATATATATATATATATATATATATATATATATAATATATATATATATATATATACATATATATATATATATATATATATATATATATATAAAATATATATATATATATATATATATATATATATATATATATATATATATATGTGTGTGTGTGTGTGTGTGTGTGTGTGTATGTATATAGAGGGTGTGTATGTTTGTGGAATTAAATGGATAATGGATTATATATATATGTGTGTATATATATATATATATATATATATATATATATATATATATATATATATATATATATATATATAGGGAGATATATATAGAGGAAGGAGGAAGAGATGAAGTAGAAGGAGAAGAAGAAGATAGGCAGCAGCTGCAGCAGCTATATGGGCAGCAGCAGCAGCAGCATATGCAGCAGCAGGAGCAGCAGCAAGCAGTGAAACCCCCCCCCCCCCCCCCCCTCCATTGCCTATAACCCCTTTAAGCCTATTTAACCCCCCCCCCCCCCCCCCCCCCCCCCTTATATATATATATATATATATATATATATATATATATATATATATATATATATATATATATATATATATATATATATATATATATAGATAGATAGATAGATAGTTAGAATTAGAATAGAATAGGAGGAGAAGAGTAAGGAAAAGAATAAGAAGAAATTAGAGGAAGAAGGATTAGAAGAAGTTGGAAGTTGAGAAGAATAAGAAGAGAAGAAGAGTTAGAAAAGGAAGGATAAGAAGAAGATAGAAGAAGTTAGTAGGAGATGAGAGAAAAAGAGAAAAGAAGATTAGAAAAGAGAATGAGAGAATTAGAAGAAGGAAGAATTAGAATTTAGAGTTAAGAAAGAGATTTTGAATGAGGGCTAAAAAGGGAGTTTTAGGAGAAATCGAGTTAGAAGGGGAAATCGAGTTCCGAGTATCGGATCGCGACGAAACTTGACGTAGGCCTAGGTTATGTGAATTAGATTTTGCGGGTAGGCTTCCGAGTGGGAATCGGGGTCATAGGGCGCCGGTATCGCGCCGTAACAGTGCGTATCTTGAAATATTCAAGATATCTGCAACGGGCCGTAAGGCGGACTAGACGTCCACTTTATCTAGGTATTTTGGTAGATAACGAACCTATAGGCTAGTACCCTACTACTCTAGGGAGCACGGGTCAAAATACTAAGCGTAGGTAGGCTAACTAGGTTTCCACCTAGGCTAGACATTTATCCTAAAAAGGGTAAATTAAGGAATTGGCCTACGGCCGAGAAATTGAGTTTGAAGTCCAAGATGGACTTGGATATGGGTTGTATAGGTTGGTAATGAGTAGAATTAGCCGTCTAAACCTAGTCTTGACTCCGGTTGACCACGGTTGACTTTTTAGACTAAAAGTCAACTATGGGTCAACACTTTACCCAATTTAGTTTCAAATTCCTTTTAACTTGGACAGTTGACTAAAAGTCAACTATTAGTCACCAGTGACCTAGGGTTGACCTAGAGTTGACCTAGAGTTGACCAGAGTTGACCCGTTGACCAAAAGTCAACGGTAAGCCAGTTTTCGACCTAGTTTGATTCGGATTAACTTCCAATGTTCTTCCATGACCAAGATTGACCCGACTAGACATGTCTTGACCTAGAATGACTAAATAGGATTTAATTTGATTTAACTTTACTTTCTAAATATAGTATTGATACGTCTTGTTCCCTATAGGTCCTCGAGACGCTGTATTTGCTCCGGTTGACGTACCATATCATATTTCAGGCGAGTACATTCTCTGACACTTTTCTAATTTATAATAATTGTTATGATTCATGTAATTAGTGTGGATATGCTTGTTCTCGATACATTGGTCACACGGATTGGTATTCATGGATTCCGACATGAGATGTTATTCCTCGTTATCTTGGTATATCTTGTGCAAGCTCCCTTGTAGTTCTTGTGCAGTATATGGACACCGATTCTCGAGGAGACTTGCTCCCTTCTTGTAGAATTCTGTGTCATAACGTGTCTTGCTTGGATCCACTCTACCAGTCGGGGACGGAGAGTACTAGTGTAGATGTGTGGTCATACCCGCCTTGTATATATTGTGAACCTTGTGAATGCCAATCATACACCACACGTATGATTGGCTAGATCATAACCTTGTGCAGACCCAATCTGGCCACATGTTGTAGCTAGTATTCACACACCTAGATATATGATTCTTGATTCTTGTACATGCCATGATCAGTTTACTTGCCTTGTTCTAGCTCTAGATTTACAGCTTACCTTGCCATGATACTCACATGTACATTCCATAATTTTTTTGTGTATACTCTCTATTTACTGTCTTATAGCTTTTGTCATATCTTGTGAACTGTTGTTAGTAGATTGTACTCGTTCCATCCTGACAGGATATGTTAAAAATATTACAGATGCAGACGAGGGGGATTACTGTACCTACTACGGTCCGGATGACGTAGTGGGCCTAGACCTGGAGACTTTGGTCCAGCAGGGCTTAGCTCCGCCTGGCGAGACCTTACCTATTGCTTAGTTAGAGTAGGTCTTTTATACTGGACTTTGTCTCCAGCTACTTTTAAGACTGTTATTATTATGGACTGTATTAGAGACTTGGACTTGTATATATTCTTTGTGTTGGACTTGACAGGTTATATATTATTTTATCGTCTTGTTGTCTTTTCATTTCAGTCTTTACTTTGTTATCTTAGAGTCGTGATTGAGTACTCATATATATATTCATTGTTTGTCCTCTGTTCGGAGTTGACCATATTCTCGACAGGTTTTTGTTATATATATAAACTGTTTAGAGTAGAAAAATCTACAGTGTTTTACGCCGATTTTTCGGTGAGGGCTGGGCGTTGTCGCGTCACGTGCCCTTTTAGCGGGTGCGGGTCGTGACAGTATTCCATGTTCTCGTTATTGGGTCCATGAGATCCCATAAGATCACTGGTCCATTGGCCGGCAGTTCGTGTGTGGCAACTCTGAAACCAGGTAAGTTTGGCACCCATGGTTCCGACCGAATGTCCACCCACTCGCCTTTGATTTTCCAGCACATTTTGTTCACTATAACATATCGCATGTCCAGAATACTCGACCGGACGGGGGACACCTGTCTAGATTTCGTAGCTGCCCAAAATGAAGAGTGCTATAGATAGATGTCCCTGAGAAGACGAGCCCATAGCTGGTGAGGTTTATCCATGAATCGCCAAAGGAGCTTGCCAATAAGGGAGTCATTAACCCACTCTAACTTCCTGAAGCTAATACCTTCCTCTTTTTTTGGTTGTGTGATTTTTTTCCCATGTGAGGAAATAGAGTTATCTCTCCGCAGGTCCATGCCCCCACCAGAATGAGCGTTACTGCCTGGACAAGATGGAGATAACGGCTTTAGGAATTCTGTACGATGACATATAGTAGATGGGAATGGATCCAAGTGTGGATTTGATAAGGACAGCCCGCCCTGCATGCGATAGCAATTTCGATTTACAGCCTGGTAGTAGCTCACCACATTTGTCAACAAGAAAGTTGTAGTTAGTTGTACGACATTTTGCTAATAATAGGTAGTGCCCCAGATATTTGTCGTCGGCGTTCATGGTCGATAGTTGCAACATTAAGGATAGTGCTTGGCGTTCATGGTAAGGTACCCATCTACTGAAGTGAATGTTGGACTTCTTAAAATTTATCTGCTGACCCGACCATAATACAAATGTGTTCAGTATGACATGGAAGAGCTTGAGGCTTTTCCAAAAATAAAAATATCGTCAGCAAATAATAAGTGTGAGATGGATGGATCATGGCAATTGATGCGCACTCCTTGGAATATATCTTGCCTTTCGAATTGATAGAAGAGTCTGGATAGGATCTCTGTTCAGAGGATGAATATGAACGAAGATAGCGGGCACCCCTGGCGTATGCCTCTGGTTGGTCTGAAGTGGCCCTCAGGAACTCCATTGATGAGTATATAGAATGACGATGAGGAGATGCATTTCATAATAAGAGCGTTTGTGCCATGTATACCCATTCCATGTAGAACCTATTTGATGAATGGCCATGATAGGTGGTTGTATGCTTTTGACATGTCAATCTTCATTGCAAAGGAGTTCTTCCTCTTCGAAAAAGTCTTCATGGCGTTGATGATTTCCTGTGCAATAATGATGTTATCTGAGATCTATCTATCTATAACGAATGCATTCTGGAAATCCGAGATAAGTTGAGCCATCAGAGGTCTGAGACGGACAGTAAGGATTTTTGAGATTGCCTTGTATGAGACATTGCAAATGAAGATCGGTCAAAAGTCAGCTAGGGTGGTCGGATTGGCTTTCTTCGGGATAAGCACGATGTGAGTGTGGTTGATATCAGTAGGCAACTTTGCTTCAGCGAAGAACAACAGTATAGTTGCTGAGACCTTGTCGCCAACAATGTGCCAATTCTTCTGATAGAAGCACGCAGGATACCCGTCCGACCCTTGTGCCTTCGACGGTCCCATACTCATGACGGTACGATGGATCTCCTCATTGGCCGGAATCCTGCCCAAGGAGGTATCTGCTTCCATATTGATCGGATTGGAAGAGACGACGAATTCCATTGGGGATCCGTCATCCATGCAGAAAATGGATTTGAAATGTTCAAGGAACGTAGCTGCTATCTTTGCTTGATCGGTGGTCCAGTTGTCGTCCGGGAGACAAAGAGAGCGGACTTCATTTCTCCTTTTCCTGATGGTCGCCTTGACGTGGAAGTATTTAGTATTCTTATTCCCTTCCTTAATCCACTGACATCTACTACGTTGTCTCCAACAAGCTTCTTCTATAGAGAGCAATTCGTTGATATATGCGCATAAGGATCTTTCTTCACAGAGGGATTGTTCTGAAACTGCCATAGATTGGACTGAGAGAAGTTTCTTTTCCAGTGTAGAAATGCGCTTTTTGATATTACCAAAGGTAGATCGACTCCACTTGTGGAGTTTGGACATAGTGGCTCAGAGTTTGTGAGAGAGGGTAGAGCCAGAATTGCTACTCCCATTACACTAGCAAGACTCAAGTGTCCCAGAAAATGAATCATGGGACATCCAGTAGGTTTCGAATCGAAGGGGTCTCCTCTTGCGTGGCAGGAGATTGCTTGTGTTCAAGAGAATAGGGGCATGATCGTCGTTGATGCGTGGCAGCGTAGAAACAGTGGCATTGGGATGGAGGCTACACCGGCTAGGATCCCCGAACGCACGATTGAGTCTTTCTCGAATGTGGTATATAGGTCTTCTACAATTAGACCATGTATATGCCGGCCCGATGCTCCCAAGGTCGATGAGGCCGCAAAGATTAATCATCTGTTGGAAGGAAGAAGCTGCCTGGGTATCAAAACTTCTCCCACCCTCTTTCTCCTCTGGTTTCAGTATTGCGTTGAACTCTCCAGGGGAGGCCCTGGCCCAGGGCAGGCCGGGCGACGGCCCAGGACCCCATGACGAAAGGGGGCACCAACATGGAATTGTCTATAATAGAACTAATATGTATTGTCTTTTTTTAACAAAAATATTGTGGTGTAGTGGTTACAATGCTAGATTTATATTTAATAGGTCCTTGATTCAAATCTTGACTACAACAAAATTTTGTTTTATTTATAATTTTTTTTACATTATGTATGAGGGTCTATTTTGAAAGTTTTGCCTCGGGCCCCCAATTGCTCAGGGGCCGGCCCTGGAAGTCTCCTATGCAGCACCATGGGACTGTGAACGAGTCTGTTAGCTCCTTGATGAATGACCATAGCTTTGGCCGGTTGGCTTTCCTTGGGCATCCATACACACACAAGAGGTTCCACGTCGTAGTGGAGGGAGTTGCATTGATGTTAAGGAGGATGATGTTTTTTGAGGAGAATGAGGTGGACGCGCTAGCAGAGTCGTCCCATCCCATCCAAAGCCCGCCGGAACGGCCAATGGGGGGGAACAACGTGGTAGTTGTTGTAACCAAGTTGGGGGAGGGTAGTGGAGGTATGGATCGTGGATGACATGGTTTCGGAGATGAAGAAAATGGAAGGGCGGACGACGGTGAGAAATGGGCGGAGAATATGGACTGTCGAGGCATTTTTCGCCCCTGGACAGTTCCGGGAGAGGACTAACGTCGCTCTTGCGGCTGTTGAATGTCAGCTTCCACGACCTGTTCATTTGAATCTGTGTGCTGGATGGGGGTATGATCGCCTCTTGCATGGGATTGGATCTGGGGAGTGGGTGCCTGGGCGCTTCCTGGCTTCGGAGTAGGATTCATGGTGGGGTGGCTTGGCCTTACGGGCGAGGCGTTTCCATGTTGTTTGCGGGGGAGCTCGGTGAGGACGACACTGTCTCGAGCAGAAGGGGGTGGTCCTTCAGGTTGATCTGTTGCAAGGTAGGTTAGCAGAGGAGGGAGAGTCTCATTCGGGATACTATATGACGGAGTGATCAGTGAGATGGATAGTAGGTGGCAATAAGGTGGTTCCATGTTGTTCATGAAGAGGGCTGTTCGGATCTACTTCCATCAAATCCAGGTATTCCCGCTCGAGAGAGACATATGACGAGCCATCAGTCGTGGATTGACCACTAGTGATGGGACTAGACAGCTGGACAGGACTATCAGATGAGTGGGGAAACAAAATCATTCCGCCATCTTATAATATATTAAAAAAAAAAAAAATGCATTCAACTTCAACATTGAAGACTTGTGATGAAGAGAGTTTTGAACAGCGCCCAAGTTGACCCAACAACCCACAAATGGCATACTCGTAAAAATATCCAAGGTCAGACCTGTTTTCCGGTCGGTCTTTATCATGGACGGAGGAAACTTTGAACGATGTAACAATTAATATATCCATGCACGGCCAATAAATTTCCCTTCCAAATCATAATCATGGTCGTCATTGACAAACATGGAAGAAACCAAATTAATTTAATATAAGAACATAGTTATTATGGAAATCCGACGTGGACCACCAATTTACCAACTCTAAGACCATCTCCCATGGGGTTTTCTATCTTCCTATTTCTATGGAAGAAATCCATTTTTAGAAAAAACTTCTCCCAATGGTAATTTCTATCACCATTTCTATCCTAGGTGGCAATGATGTAGGATAAAAACTTTCTAGGAGGGTTTCTACATGTAGAAACTCTCATAGAAATTCTCCTATCTCTCATGACAATTATTATTAGGCTCCACACCATTAAATTGATCATTTTACTATGTGACACATAGGATAGAAATGGAGAACCATTGGAGAGCATTTTTGTATGTCTATAATTTCTATGTAGAAACTCTTCCAACTAGGAAATAAATCTCCTTAAAGTACAATGACAACTAGGATAAGAACTCAATTTTAGAAATTACCATTTGAGATGGTCTAAGACCATCTCCAATGGGGGTTTCTATCTTCCCTATTTCTGTGGAAGAAATTCATTTTAGAAAAAACTTCTCCCAATGGCATGTAGAAACTCTCATATAAATTCTCCTATCTCTCATGACAATTATTATTGGGCCCCACACCATTAAATTGGTCCTTTTACTATATGACACATAGGATAGAAATGGAGAACCATTGGAGAGCATTTTTGTATGTCTACAATTTCTATGTAGAAACTCTTCCAACTAGGATAGAAATCTCCTTAAAGTACAAATGCCAAGTAGGATAAGAACTCAATTTTAGAAATCACCATTGGAGATGGTCTAAGAGCATCTCCAACCCTGTTGTCTTGTTAAGTGTTGTGAGTCTTAGGTGGCTCCTATGTGGCATGAGCCACAAGACAATGTCTTGTTTATGTGGCAAAATTATACCTCAAAAGACAATGAGATAAAAAACTCTCTCCAATGCAAAAGTATTGAGAAGACAATAAAATATATTTTTTCCAACTTCCAAGGCAACTTTTAAGACAAATACTCATTTTCTTTCTTTTTTCTAATATTTTTTATTCATAATTGATGACATGGAAGAGAAGACATTGTCAAGTGCATTGTCTAGAACAAGACAATCAACTTCACAATGTCTTTTTTAATTTTTGCCACATAAGCTTCACAATTGACTTGACAATTGCATTGAAGAAGAACTTTTGAATAAAATTTTGTCATTCCTATGTGGCATTAACTTTTTTCCAAAGTCACAATAGGGTTGGAGATGCTCTAATTCCAAAACCCTATTCAAATCCTCACACCATTATATATATCTATTAGTAATTGTACCTCTTTTGCACGTATAATAATATATATAATAAAAAATATTATTCAATTATAATCAAATATTTTTTCTAATTCATGTGGTCAAGATGTGAGATATTCTTCTTGTTTAGTTGAGTTCGATTTTTCATGTTGAATATATATAACAAATATGATTGATTGATTGGTTATTAGCTGTCTTCAACTCAAAGATTTGATTGATTTTTAACCACAAATAGGATTTCGCGTAGGCTCGGACTTGGAAACATTCCATACATGCAAAATTGGAAGTTCATATGCAACGCCTATTAGAAGATTGAATCTTTTACGTGGATTGTGAAATAATTAATTGGACATGTTAAATAGGAGATGGACAATTTTGGCAAGTGAAATAATTAATTGGTTGTGCAAAATTGCAGCACATGTCAAATATTGACATTTCATACATGCAAAATTGGGCATACCAAAAAAATAATTAATGGGTCTTTAATTAATTCGGGTGACATGGACATGCCAAATCACCTGTCACATAAGTGTGGCTACATAGTATGTCAATAAAAATGTGTCTCCATATAATTACTCATTATATAATCGAAAAACTTAAAAGGCTTTACCGTGAAATTTTCAAAATTTTTAAACTGTCCCTATCTTATCTTAGGATTATTTAATTTGTTTGAAAACATAATTAATGGTGTAATTGTAATTATAATACAATGATGTCTACCATCATTAATATCAACTACCATAATAAATAATTTTTACTTCATAAAATATAATGGTATAAATACTAGTTATTTACAAATATCTCATTATCTCACAAAAAAGGAACAAAAAAAAAAAACTTTCACAAAAACATATTTCATTGTAAATATTCACTTTTGAAAAAAGGAAACAAGATAGCATAATAAAAGTTGGTAAAATATAAAATATATATTTTCAAATAATTATCAGTAACGTATTATGCAACATCTCATTAAAAATAATCTATCATGCAACAAATTAGCATAAAATATATGTGCAAAACACGTGCATATTTGCTAGTGCATATTATTATTATTATTATTATTATTATTATTATTATTATTATTATTATTATATATATATATATATATATATATATATATATATATATATATATATATATATATATATATATATATATATATATATAGCCAATGACCCCTAGTTTAGTGGTAGTAGCGAGGCATGCGGCTCGAGTGGTCAGGAGTTCGATTATCGGTGGGAGCGTTCGCCATAATTACCTTCTTTCAAATAGCTACCTAGAGACTCCACTAATTGTTAAAAACAATAACTAAGTATTTAAGTATCTAATATAATATATTATCAACTAAATGGTTAACTTAAGTGGTTAAGGTATGATGTATTTTTCTTTGTTGCTTGAGTTCAAATCCTTGGTTTGATAATTTTTTATAATAAATTTATATTTAATATTTTTTAACATTCTTTTCGCACGTGCATTTGCACGTGCACATTACTAGTATATATAATGTGTGTGTGTTTTGTATTTTAAAATTTGGATCCAAACTAGTTGTTGAATTATCAAACTTTTACTTTAAAAGATATATATAGAAATGTTGTTTTTAAAATATAAACATTTTTTTATCATAAAAAGATTATTTAATAATAACATAAATCTTGTTTGATTTTCGATTTTGGACCGAAATCAAAACAGAATAATAAAGTTTATTAATTTCAAAAGCATTTTTTTTCAAACCGAACTGAATCTCTTATTTGATTAGGTTCTTGATGCAAAAACTGAATAATGCTCGCAGGTAGATATAAGCTATATACTCTCTCACATTAGCCTGCTCCTCCTAGGGGTACAACTTGGACGGGGTTGGTGGGGCTTCAGGTCAACTCAACTCCAATTCGACGAATCATAAGCCTAGCTTGAGCCCAAGTCTAATCCGACCTCAGGTTCAACATATGAAGTCCAAGATCAAGCTCGGAGGATTGGGTTGGACTTGGATATGATCATGTCTATCAGATTTATCAGGCTCTAATATAATATTTAAAATAATTTTAAACAAAAATAATATTAAACACATTATTAAATAGCAAATCAAACCTCAATTATTATAAAATACAAACTAAATGATAAGGACTTGATCAATTTGGGTGAAGAAAGGTTTAAACTTTTTATTTATGAAGTATGAAATATATTATATATATCGGGTTCAAATATTTTAATCCGAATTCGAGTCCGAATTCAGGTATCTTTAACTCTAATCCAGCCACGGATTATCCGATGGAATTTGGGTTTAGGCCTCGTTTGATTCACGGAAAGGAAATGAATTTCCTTTTATTTTCCATGGGAATGGAAAAGTAGGATTATTGTCACATTTCCTTTCCGTTGTTTGGTAAAATAAGAAAACTACCTAGGAAAGGAAAGCAAAATATAACAATGTTTCAATATATAATATCCTTACCTTTTAAAATAAAAATAATATTATAAAAAACTAGAAATTGCTAAGAAACCCAATTTGGGGGTTGGTTTTTATGAAAAATTCACCCGCAGGATGGGTTTTATGAAATGCCCAGAATTATATATTTCCACGTTAAGTATTCCAAGATTCCCTTTAGATGTTCTGTATTTACAAAATTAATATCATAACTACCCCTCCGTACAAACTCAGATTTGGATTGCGATTCTCGTCGTCTTTTTCTTCTTCTTCTTCACGAGAGATTTGAATTCCATTGCTCTCATCTTTAGCAGAGATCGCAAAGATCGTTCGTAGTTTACCATGCTTTTTTTTCAGTCGAACTCCGATCATCGCTCTTCTTCTTCTTCTTTTTCTTCTTTTCCGACAATTAGGTCAATTACGGAGAGAAGATCTTCTTCTTCTTTTTCATAAGAGTTAGCATCGTTTTGAAAGAAGAACGAAAACTCTTGAATCTTTATTCATGTCAAATTTCTTTTCACAAAACAAAAAAATAAAAAATTAGATTTCTGTCAACTGTTCTCCGTCGATATAATACGAAAAATAGTCATTCTCCTGCATTTTTACACGGAGAAGGCCATTCTCCGTGTTACTAACACGGAGAATGGCCATTCTCCTGTGTTTTAACATTTGAATGACCATTCTCCATGTCATTTAATACGGAGAATGGCCATTCTCCGTGTAATTTAAGACGGAGAATGCCATTCTCCGTACTAAATTAAACGAAGAATGGTCATTCTCCTAGGTTTTAACACTGGAAATGGCCATTCTCCGTGTAAATTAACACGGAGAATGGCGTTCTCCGTGTTTCTAGCAAGGACAATGACCATTCTTTTGCGTTTTAACACTGGAATGACCATTCTCTGTGCTAAATTACACGAAAAATGGCCATTCTTCGTGTAAACTAAGACAGAGAATGTCATTCTTCGTGTTACTAACACAGAGAATGGCATTCTCCATGTTAATTAAGACGGAAAATGGTCATTCTTCGTATAATTTAGCACGAAGAATGACCATTCTCCGTGTAATTTAGCACGGAGAATGACCATTCACCGTGTAAATTAAGACGAAGAATGTCATTCTCCATGTTACTAACACAGAGAGTGGCCATTCTCCGTGTTAATACGGAGAATGACCATTCTCTGTGTAATTTAGCACGGAGAATGTCAATTCTCCGTGTAAATTAAGATGAAGAATGTCATTTTCCGTGTTACTAACACGGAGAATGGTCACCCTCATGCAAAATTAACATTCTTCGTGTTCTAACACGGAGAATGGCCATTCTCCTGCATTTTATGGTCAGTTGAAACTTTGGAGGGCCATAACTTTTGACTGGGAGGTCGAAACGAGGTCCGGTTTGTCGCAAAATGAGCGTATCTTTGAGGAGCTTGAGATTAACAGCTTCTTCGTTAGTTAATCTACCGAAATTTTAGAATCACAAAAAAAATGATATTTGGACCTCCGTTTTAGCACTTTTGCCGTTTGTCTCGGTCTTTCCGAAATTTTTCGACGAGTTTTTGAAAATTTTTGAGGAGAAAATCTAGATTCGAAAGTGAGCAGCGTATGGAAGAAAATGAAGTATCGAAACGTTTTTTTTAAGAGTAGTTTCGTGGGTGTTTTCAATAAATTAGAAGGAAGGGCAAAAAGGCCATTCGGAACCATCTTTATATATTTTTTGCTAATTCTGGGCACGCGATGAAATATTATTGCGTGGTGGATTTTTCATAAATTTTTTTCGTTTTTTTGGACATTTCATAATTTTTTCCTATAAAAAATAACATTAATGGTAAAATAAGCAATGACACATGGTTACTTTTGTCATACTTTTGTAATAAATGTTGGAAAAAGAGGAAGAAAAATCAATCCCATAGACCTTGAGTGGAACCATATTCCCACCAACTTGTCGGTAATTTGATTCTCATGGCTACCAAACAAAGAAAAAAAATAACTTTTCTTTCTTGATTCCTTAAATCCTTGAATCAAGTTAGGTCTGTCCAAATTGCGCCATTAGCTGGCTAGATCCTCCTTCCCAACTGTAGTGGCAGTCCCGTAATAAACGCCGAAACCCATGTCCGTTTTCTCTTACGTCACCGCCTACATCCACAGACCGAATGATACAAAAACAAACACTCTTTCGCCATTGCCACCACCTCCATCATCATCACCATAATCACAAAAACAAAAGTAATCAGCAATGGTTTACGAACGTATCGAAAAGCCGAATTATTTGGTAAGCACCTTATTTATTTATTTATTAAATAAATTTATTTATTTCTCTTCTCCTCTCTTCTCGGGTCCCGAGGAATCGAACGAATTTTTGGAATTTTTTTCTTCTTACTTCGTGTTTCTCTCCATAAGGATGTCTTCAAGAAAACACGAGAAATCAAAAACGCCCCCACCAACTCCGCTACAGTCCCCCGATATTTCGGGATTCCTGTCGCTTATTTTAATGTCCGACACTTTTTTTTTGTTGGGTTTTTGTTTATTAGAGTGCTGGAATATCGCCGAGCAAACTTCGAGCGATACTTCTCGGGCTGAAGAGAAAAGAAGAGAAGGAGAAAGAGGAAGAGGGGGAAGAAGAAGAATCGGACGGGTTCGGGTTTAGATTCCCGGTCAGATCCGAATCCGACGGGCCAGGAGACACAAGTAAGTTCCGAATCCGATTTTTTTCTTTTTTTCCCATCTATTTATTTGCTCGTATTTTCCTATTTTTATTTTTTTTACACCGGAAAGTGAAATTTGGACGCCCTTATTTTTTTGTTCTGGGAAGAAAGTCAGTTTCTTAGATACTTTTGCGTTTATAGAATTTTCTTTTTTGTTTTGTTACAATAATAAATTTTGCTTTCTGTTTCATTTTGATCTCGTTTATTTATGTATTTTTTTGATACAATTCTCTTTTTTTTCTCTTCTTCCTCTAATTTCTTTTGGCCTTTCCCGCCCAAAATAGAGTTAATCTGGGAACAAAGAATTATTAAGAAAATAATAGAATATTGATTATCGTTATTAAGAAAATATTAGAATATTGATTATCGTTAACTCAGAAAATAAAATGAAAATTTAACTCGTAATTTATTATTGGGTTCATTTAATTTTAGGATCTGGTATAATATTGAAATTTTAACGGTGTGACTTAGAGTTATTTTCTTGTGACACTGTTATTTGTTTCTATTTTGATCTAACTAGCCACATAATCCTCTGTGCTGTAGTTTCGAGTGGTTGGTGAAATTAGAATAGACAACAATGTCACAATCCCAATCCAAGTACCACAACTTTTACCATGCAAAACTAGCTAACTCAAGTCATACAATCTCACATATTACGGATTAATTTTTTAGAATTTTTTATAAAATTCAAAATTTACGTTTTGTCTACATTTTGAACGATCACCTCAACGTGTATGATGAGATCCAAACCTCCTTCTGGACAATATGGAGAACTAAACAATTCTTTTTTAACATTATAGGAGACCATAAAACTAAATGACCCTAATTTTTTGCTTCTGTTTGGTTTTTATTTGCATTTATTTATTTTTTATTTTTTGATACAATTCTCCTTTTTTTAATTCTATTCTTCCATTTTCTTTGGACCTTCACACCAAATTAATATGAGAAACAGAATTGTAAATA
The DNA here is from genome assembly GCA_029216955.1 of Iris pallida. Taxonomy (NCBI): domain Eukaryota; kingdom Viridiplantae; phylum Streptophyta; class Magnoliopsida; order Asparagales; family Iridaceae; genus Iris; species Iris pallida. Next base: position 23,981,066 of record JANAVB010009999.1, read on the forward strand.
TTAGAATATTGATTATCGTTAGAATCGGAAAATGAAATGAAAACATAACTCGTAATCTAGTGAAATTATATGTTTCTTAAAATTAGGAATACAGAACATTATTTTGAGGAAGAATCCAGAAATAATTTGGTATTTTGGATTTTCTAACTATAAGAAATTGTGGAAAATGAAATTTCTAACTATTCAAATCTCCCAAATGTTTTTCTATTCTGAAAATGGAATTGCATAATTAAAAAAATAAAATCGGAAAGGAAATAATTTTAGATTTTTAGATAATTTATTTCCCAGTAAAAACTTGATTTGGTGAAATTATGCATTATTTTTAGTTTGCTGAAGCATAGTGGAAAAATTTGTAGGGTTTAATGCTCAGAAAGACAGTCAGGAATGCACCTCTTCAGTGGAATTTGTAGGTGGTTTCAGACCAAGAGATCACAACTTGGTGAATCCGAATTCTAAGTTCCGTTCTACCCAGGAAGAGGATCCTTTCGACCAGGAGCCGAACTTCGAGTTCCATCGGCTGTCGGAGCGGGCCCCGCTGCGGTCCCCGCTGATGCTGCCCTTCTCGAAGGCGGCACCCTCCAAATGGGACGATGCCGAGAAATGGATAGCGAGTCCGACCTCGAGCCGGACAGGTAAAGGTGTCGGCGGTGTTGGGCAGTCGAAGAAGTCAGGATTAGGAGGCAATGGGAATAGACAGATGGGTACTAAGGTGGTCCTTGAGGTTATGGATGAACCGGACACAAAGAGGATCGATACGAACCAGGCCAGGAAGGAAATTGGTGGGCAGAGGGATCAAAATATGGTAGTACCTCTCAGTGCTAAGCATGAATCTGTTCTTGAGAAGTTGGTCGCTGATTCTCCAAGTAAGCATGATTGTTTCCGATGGTTTTGTTAATGCTTATAAATGAACTAAATCGAGTTATCATGTCAAAAATTCAAGTAGGCTTATGATAAACTTTCTCTAAGTTGATCACTAGGGAGTCATAGCTAGTTCCTTTTGGTGTTTGAATAAAGTTACTGTCAAAATAGTAATTGACACTTAATTGAAAAAGCCTGATACTTGAATGAAATATCTTAGCAGGCTGAAAGATGCCATGATTATAATAAAATGTGTTTCTGGAAATAAGTGACTAGAGTTTCAGCCAAATCAGATTTTTTGAGACCACCAATTTTGATGAGTTTTGGAATTTGTTTAGGATTAGTTTCCTAGGTTTCTCAGTCATTGGGTGTATTAGTCTTAGTCAAAGATATCATCTTTCTCGACTTGAGTCAAGAGTGTATCTTCCATCCATAATGAGTTTCAATTTTTCTTCTTCTTTTGTATTCTGAATTTATCAAACACTTTTCACATTGTGCTTTTGACTTGTAATAAGAAGAAAATGTTTTACACTTGACTTGTAAATAAGAGGAAACTCTTTTATGGAGAGTATGTTGGTTTTCTCGAAAGGATTATTTTCTCTACAAATTTAGGACTAACCACCATCTTGTTCTCTTTCATCTCCCATGCCTTCCTACACTCAAGAAACAACATGTGTACAATTCAGTTGTCATTGTTGGTATAGGCATGATTTTAAGCCTTTATCCATTGTATAAGGTCAAGTATGAAGCACAACCCTAAACTGAGAAGGTGCAAAAGAAGTTATCAGTTATCTATAGCCAACCATTGATCCTATGCCAATCCATTAGTTGTTGCCAAGTTTAACAAGCTTTTTGGATAGGGAACAACATGAAAACCATCTTTTGCAACTTCTCAATACATCCTACATAATTGGTCACGCGACGTAGATCACAAAATCAAGGAGCACCCTTAAAATCTCGTCTTGACTATAGAAGAGTAGATAATGTTGTTGACCTTTGCTTAAGACTTGCAAATAGTCACAAAGTATTAGCACTAGAAAACAGAATTGCAAAAGAGCGGTAGATTAGTCGGTTGGGGTGATCAAAACTACCTTTGCTAAAAGAGGGATTCGTTCCTCTTACGAGTCGATTCGTTCCAAAGAACCAGCAAGTTCTGATTGCACTAACTAGCAATCAAACTTCTAGAATGCCCGAAAGTACCACCTCTCAATAAAACACGCACTGAGGCACACCTTGAAGTCGTCGGAATGTTGCACGAGATGTTGTAGCGAAGTCCGGTAGCTACTACATGAGATAATGTTAAAAGGTTTCTGTGCTTGGTATGTTTAAACCATATAGTTAGCTCTGTCCTTATATAGGAGATACAACCCATCGTTAAGAATCGGAAGGGACTTGTAACTATGGTGTAATCAAATCATGTTCATAGCTCCTGTAATCTCAACATATGTAGTAGCCAGACCCTTGTGTTTCAGCTACTTGTAATGTGCAGCCCTTTGAGTCACCTGCCAAGTAGTCGTGAAAAACGTCCAACGTGGTGCTAACTCTGCGTACGTGTGAAGTGCAAAGTGTGACAACTAAATACCACTTTGCAGCCTAAAGTTCGACGCACGACCCCGAGCCGAGTGCGAATCCGAACTAGGCCCCTTCGGGGCCTAGGCTTTAAGGGAGTTTAATTAAAGGGTGATAAAAAAACAAGTACGAAATGTGGAAGTCGATCCTTCTCCATCTAACCTCCCCCCCCCCCCCCCCCCCCTCTCCCTCTCCTTCTCTTCCTCTACTTGTCACTTAGGCTAACACACCAGATGTATATCATTCCATAAATGAATAGCCAAATGTTGAAATACACACATGGTGTTAGTCCTAACATGGAATGAATGTGCCCGAGTTATTGTTTGGACTAATCCCAACAATCCTCATATATTTATGTGTTAGATGTTTCCCACAGTGAATATATATTGCGCATTAGGATGGATGTTTCTTACAACTTGAATTTTTTCGCATGAGGTGAAGCTTTAGTAAGATATATAATGGATTGAGCCTTGAATCCAATATCATAGCTACAACTTGCCCCACTCACAAATATAGCAATCATGTCTTTGGTCGCATGTTACATGTGCCGACTTAGTTTATATGTATGCATTTAGGGTATTTACAAGTTTACCTGCAAAGATGACCTATATCTCTGTTTATACACAAAGATGATTTTAATCTGAGAATTTAACCTCTTCCAGCATAAGGCTAGCTGCCTCTTTGCGGTACTAAGCCGCTATGACATGGATCTAACTCGAGGTCTCACTTGCTCATGCAGTGTTATTCCACTATAGCATGAGGTCTCAGGCTCTTGTAGTGTCGTCCTACAACTCTTTGTGGTGCCATCCACAGTGACAAATCCATAATCCCAAAGGTCATAGTCTCTTGCAGTGTCTTACTATCCATGCTTCCTGTCAACAACATCGAGCATTAGAAATGCTCAAAAAATTAATAAGGCTTGAAACCAACCTCCTTATAGGACTTGCTCATATAAAGCAAATAGTAGACAACAGAGGTTAGGGATCTCATCCCACTGGTCCATATGGTTCAAAATCAATATAGATGTATCCTAAACTATGAGTCTTGCTTGAACTACGAGTCTTTCTTGAACCAAAAATGAAATGACTAGTTGAACTAATAGCAAAATATTTTATGGTAGAATAACCTAAACAATAAATCAAATTTCTTCATGCTCGTTTTGTTGTTGTGTCCTCGACAAGCCGACACTGAGGCCATTGGTAAAGGGATCTGTCCGATTTTCCTGACTCCGCACAACTATCTGAGATGCGTTCATTAAGTAATGTGTGTCACGGGCTCACAGTCCTGTTCTTTCCACTAAAGAGTGTTCGATGTCACTACTGCAGTCATCTGGTTGTTGTTGTAGATTGGTATGGCTATAATGTGCACCAACTGGAGGGAGATCATACATATGAGTTATGGAAGTCATTCTGCCTTATCTGCTACTGCTGTCAGCTATGTTCGGGCCGAACTCTGCCTCCACACAGAGTTCGGGCCGAACTCTGTCCCCTAAAAATCAGCACCCTAATTTTTAGGGTTGGCTGGTTGCTAGTTGTCCAACGGCCAAATTTTTGAAAATTAATCAGCACCCTAATTAAAAATTAAACTCTTTCACAATAAAAAATTAATCAGAGTAAATGCGGAAATAAATGAGAAGCAAGAAGGCATACACAAACACAGCCGATTTTAACCTGGTTTCCCTCGTGGAGGACTAGTCCAGGCCTGAGAACTCTAGCTCAGGATTAAATCCACTATTTGTGAAATAGTAGTTACACCCCGTGCCTTTTCTTCAGAAGAGCACGTCAACTTCTTACAAAGGATCGCAGTGGCGATGCTTGGAATTTTCCAAGCGACTTCTTGAACTCTTGTACAAGACTCCTAACTGAGAGATGCTGAGCACTCGAGACTTAGGAAGCTTGTGCCTAGTAGATGAAGAAGGGTATGGCTTATATTGAGCTTAAGAGAGAAGAGAAGATTGGATGATTGAAAATGAGAGAATTCTTGGCCTATTTATAGGGTTTTATCAGGCAGAGTTCAGCCAGAATTCTGGTAGAAATTTTCAAAAATTTGGCCGTTGGACAACTAGCAACCAGCCAACCCTAAAAATTAGGGTGCTGATTTTTAGGGGACAGAGTTCGGCCCGAACTCTGTGTGGAGGCAGAGTTCGGCCCGAACTCTGTCTCCAGAGCACAGAATGGGTCTAAGGGTCCAATGGACTTATTTTGGATGTGGAGCTTTATGGATTTTGGATAGGTTATGGGTTTAATCTCAAGAGCTCAGCACAACTCAGCTTACAACATTCTAGACTCAATAAATATAAAAGTACATAGTCAAAAATGACTGCATTTCCAAAACTGAGCTGTCGTCTGGCTTGAGCTGAATGTAGTCGTCGTGTGTCGTATTGAATTATTACAAGTATTATTTAGTCAATGTTATCAATATTTGGTTGACTGTGATTTTGTGTCAACGATCTCCCCATATTGATAATTGACAAAAATAATAATTGTATATTCAATATTCATACCTGGACACATGAGGTGACAAAAGTATAGCTCCCACATAATTAGTATAGCTCTCCCATAATTAGTGCCGAGCTTAAGAATAGCTCCCCCGTAAACAATGCTGTGATTCTTGTTGGCCTGTTAAGAATATTCTTCCAAAATCATATATAAACCAAACAGAATATACACATATCTCCCCCTTTTGGCATTTAGCAATATGAGAAAACAAATAATAACTGGCAAACACATCCAAAGAGAGGAAACTGCATATAAACTAAGATAATGACCAAATGTCTCAAGAGTCATAATGAAAGATAAAATGATAATAGAACTACCAAAGTCTCAAAAGTCACAACTCATAATAAGTCTACTACAAATCAAGTACATAAAAGCAACTAAAGCAAAATGCATAAACCATAGTCTAAGATCCTCAGTAGCATCATCAAGAGTAGTCCATATCCATCATCGAGCATGAGAGGGCCCGGCGCCGTCCGATGGATCAGTAAAGGAGCGACGTGGGTCCACAAATGCCGCATCCGGATCCATGTAGCGACGAACCCAAGGTCATCAATACGAAATCCCTCACGATCGGGGTCTCGCTCCATCGGAATAGGCATGGTAGGATGGCGAGACATGGAATACCGAATGTCATGCAGCGAGTTGCTGATAGCACTCATCTGCAAAGTAGTCCGGTAATCCAGCTGAGTCCAACGATCGTCCTCCAAAGTAAAGCGATCTCGGAGCATGGTCTGAAGAGACTCGAGGGTGGCAGGAGGAGGAGGATCCTGTCCAAGAGGAGGGGCATCTGGCTCATCATCAGAATGCTCAGACACTACTGGTGAGCCAATGGCCGCCTGAAACCTCCTTGCCTTAGAGAGGAAGGCAGGGGCAGGTAAGAATGGACACTCATCAAGGGGTACATGAAACGCACGAAAGATCATAGGAAGGTATAATGCATAAACCAAAGATCTTGGTTTCTTCCTACTGTTGATCATCCAATCCATCATTGTGCGTGGAAGGTTAAAGGGAACATGGAAGTGGAGATGGTACAATGCTGCGATCTCGAAATAAGTGACTTCATCGGTAGAACCCGCTTTGAGTAGAATGGTGTTGAATATGATCCGATGAAGTTCATAGAAATAGGGATTGAGGAATTTAGCCAAAAGCTTACGAGGACCAATTGAAGAACAGATGGCAACTCTAGAGGGGGGTGAATAGAGTTTATAACAATAATAACCAATTAAAAATTAAACTCTTTCACAATCAAAAATTAATCAGAGTAAATGCGGAAATAAATGAGAAGCAAGAAAGCATACGCAAACACAGCCGATTTTAACCTGGTTTCCCTCGTGGAGGACTAGTCCAGGCCTGAGAACTCTAGCTCAGGATTAAATCCACTATTTGTGAAATAGTAGTTACACCCCGTGCCTTTTCTTCAGAAGAGCACGTCAACTTCTTACAAAGGATCGCAGTGGCGATGTTTGAAATTTTCCAAGCGACTTCTTGAACTCTTGCACAAGACTCCTAACTGAGAGATGCTGAGCACTCGAGACTTAGGAAGCTTGTGGCTAGTAGATGAAGAAGGGTATGGCTTATATTGAGCTTAAGAGAGAAGAGAAGAGAAGATTGGATGATTGAAAATGAGATAATTCTTAGCCTATTTATAGGGTTTTATCAGGCAGAATTCGGCCATAATTCTGGTAGGAATTTTCAAAAATTTGGCCGTTGGACAACTAGCAACCAGCCAACCATAAAAATTAGGGTGCTGATTTTTAGGGGACAGAGTTCGGCCCGAACTCTGTGTGGAGGTAGAGTTCGGCCCGAACTCTGTCTCCAGAGCACAGAATGGGTCTAAGGGTCTAATGGACTTATTTTGGATGTGGAGCTTTATGGATTTTGGATAGGTTATGGGTTTAGTCTCAAGAGCTCAGCACAACTCAGCTTACAGCATTCTAGACTCAATAAATATAAAAGTACAGACTCAAAAATGACTGCATTTGCAAAACTGAGCTGTCGTCTGGCTTGAGCTGGATGTAGTCGTCGTGTGTCGTATTGAATTATTACAAGTATTATTTAGTCAATGTTATCAATATTTGGTTGACTGTGACTTTGTGTCAACGATCTCCCCCATATTGATAATTGACAAAAATAATAATTGTATATTCAATATTCATACCTGGACACATGAGGTGACAAAAGTATAGCTCCCCCATAATTAGTATAGCTCCCCCATAATTAGTGCCGAGCTTAAGAATAGCTCCCCCGTAAACAATACTGTGATTCTTGTTGTCCTGTTAAGAATATTCTTCCAAAAAGCATATATAAACCAAACAAAATATACACATATCTCCCCCTTTTGGCATTTAGCAATATGAGAAAACAAATAATAACTGGCAAACACATCCAAAGAGAGGAAACTGCATATAAACTAAGATAATGACCAAATGTCTCAAGAGTCATAATGACAGATAAAATGATAATAGAACTACCAAAGTCTCAAAAGTTACAACTCATAATAAGTCTACTACAAATCAAGTACAGAAAAGCAACTAAAGCAAAATGCATAAACCATAGTCTAAGATCCTCAGTAGCATCATCAAGAGTAGTTCATATCCATCATCGAGCATGAGAGGGCCCGGCGCCGTCCGATGGATCAGTAAAGGAACGACGTGGGTCCACAAATGTCGCATCCGGATCCATGTAGCGATGAACCCAAGGGTCATCAATACGAAATCTCTCACGATCGGAGTCCCTCTCCATCGGAATGGGCATGGTAGGATGGGGAGACATGGAATACCGAATGTCATGCAACGAGTTGCTGATAGCACTCATCTGCAAAGTAGTCCGGTAATCCAGCTGAGTCCAACGATCGTCCTCTAAAGTAAAGCGATCTCGGAGCATGGTCTGAAGAGACTCGAGGGTGGCAGGAGGAGGTGGAGGATCCTGTCCAAGAGAAGGGGCATCTGGCTCATCATCAGAATGCTCAGACACTACTGGTGAGCCAATGGCCGCCTGAAGCCTCCTTGCCTTAGAGAGGAGGCAGGGGCAGGTAAGAATGGACACTCATCAAGGGGTACATGAAACGCACGAAAGATCATAGGAAGGTATAATGCATAAACCAAAGATCTTGGTTTCTTCCTACTGTTGATCATCCAATCCATCATTGTGCGTGGAAGGTTAAAGGGAACATGGAAGTGGAGATGGTACAATGCTGAGATCTCGAAATAAGTGACTTCATCGGTAGAACCCGCTTTGGGTAGAATGGTGTTGAATATGATCCGATAAAGTTCATAGAAATAGGGATCGAAGAATTTAGCCAAAAGCTTACGAGGACGTATGTTAGGGCTACACAAGTCGTCCTTGAAGCTTTCAAGTGAAATTCCTTCGGAAAAGATAAAGGATCTAGCCTCAACAAGCTTTTCCCAAGAATTAGGCTCTTGAAGCTCAAGATATTCGGGCAATTCGAAATCGTCAAATTCCTGCAACTCGTGAATAAATATGAGTGTCATCATGGGTTAAGTTGCAGTAAAACATTTGAATGGCACTACGATAAATGACCGAATTTGTGGTAACAAGTTCATCAATGCAAAGGTCATGAAATAGTGCATCATATTGTGAGAATATAGTAAAGTTGATGGGGTGTCCCGCAAACACTGGACGTGTCCGAAAATCACTAAACCAATCATTTGAGGCGTCTAGTGATACAAAAATTCGGTCGTCGTAAGTGTTTGGATCATGGGGACGTGGAGGATTGAACAACGGATGGATTTGTTGTTCAATGGCCGGTGCAACGGGTGGTGCAACGGGCGGTTCAACGCGTGGATGATCATTCGACGAGGATGCTCCCTCTGTCCGAAGTCTCTTTCCGCGGTTGAACAGACGAGGAGCCATAACACAATAGATAATGAAAGAAATTGAGATATAGAAAAGTAAGGAATTATACCTCAAACTAGTGATGAACAACGAAAGAGAATTTGAAAATAAGCCTTCTCCTTGAGTTTTGGGAAGAATGGAGCTCTAGAAAGGAGAAATTAGGGTTAGGGTTTGGAGAGAATTGTGTTGGAGAAGTGAAAAAGGTGGTAATGAGGAAGGAGAGGGAAGAGAAACAGAGAATATGGTAAGGGTTTCTCTTGGTCAGATCAATTCATGACCATTGGATCTTACTTTAGATCAACGGCTGGGACTGTTCCCGGCTCTGGAACAGTCAGGCCGAATTCGGCCCGAACTCTGGTAGGGGCAGAGTTCGGCCCGAATTCCAGGTCCTGGTTACAGAACAGGAATCAGGCAGAAAAGTGAAAAATATTGGTTAAGTAAAATAAAAGCCAATATAAGACTTGAGTATAATTACAGAAAAGATCCAATAGGTAAATAAAAGAATAACAGATAGTGAGTTTGAAGCAGCAATATGAAGTTGAAAAATTAGTATTTCAGCATGTGATAAATGAAAATGAACCATATAATAAACAAGGAATTATATCATAATTCAATATTTTGAAGCTGCCATGGGTTAGCTGCAGGGGCCGGATCCCAGCTAGCGGTAGTCCTGAGTACTAGTGCACCGTGTCGCTTAGGCTTTTACGCCTTGTTGTCAGAAGGACCCTTTCGGCTTGTACCCATAGCAAGTTCATCATAATAGAATCAAGATATACTCGATATTTACGCAGGTTTATCTTAATTTACAACAGCTTCATCTAAAATTCCAAGTTCACGACAAAGAAAATTGAAGCGTTCTTCGGATAATGATTTTGTGAAGAAGTCTGTTAACTGATGATCAGTGTCAATAAATTCTAAGTTAATCGTGCCATTTTGCTGATGATCACGCAAAAAGTGGTGACGAATTTCAATGTGCTTCGTGCGTGAGTGACAAATGGGGTTCTTAGTAAGATTTATAGTACTAGTGTTGTCACAAAAGATTGGAATATGCATGAAAGATAAATTATAGTCTTCAAGGGTTTGCTTCATCCACAGAATTTGTGCACAACAACGCCCAGCTGCGATGTATTCAGCTTCTGTTGTGGATAGTGCGACAGAATTCTGCTTCTTGCTAAACCAAGAGACTAAAGCTTTTCCTAATAAATGACACGTACCGCTCGTACTTTTACGGTCGACCTTGCATCCGACGAAGTCAGCATCAGAGTAACCAATGAGGTCAAATGATGTTGACTTGGGATACCATAGGCCCACTGTAACTGTACCCTTAAGGTATCGAAAGATACGCTTAACCGCGGTCATGTGTGATTCCTTAGGATTTGCTTGATATCTAGCATACAGGCAAACAATAAACATAATATCAGGACGACTAGCAGTAAGGTAAAGTAGACTGCCTATCATACCTCGATACTTACGTTGATCTACGGGTTTGTCGCTATCATCTGGTTCGAGTTTGGTTGAAGTAGCCATAGGAGTGCTGATTGGTTTGACGTTGTCAAGGTCGAATTTCTTCAGCATGTCCTTTGTATACTTCGACTGACAGATGAAGGTTCCATTTGACATTTGTTTGACTTGCAGCCCAAGAAAGTAGTTGAGCTCCCCCATCATTCTCATCTCAAACTCGGTCTGCATACACTTGGCAAAATCTTGACAAAGGGTTTCATCAGTAGAACCAAATATAATATCATCTACATATATTTGTACTAAAAGAATAGTGTCTTTAAAAGATTTTATGAAAAGTGTAGTGTCAATTTTCCCTTTTGAAAAACCTTTCTCAAGCAAGAAGTTGCTTAGCCGTTCATACCAAGCTCTAGGGGCTTGTTTGAGGCCATACAACGCTTTCTTTAGCTTGAACACGTGGTCGGAAAATTTGTGATTTTCAAAGCCAGGAGGTTGTTTCACATAAACTTCCTCCTTAATAAATCCATTCAAGAAAGCACTCTTAACATCCATTTGAAATAGTTTAAAATTTTGAAAATTTGCAAATGCACAAAGCATCCGAATGGATTCTAATCTAGCAACAGGAGCATACGTCTCATCGTAGTCGATACCTTCCTCTTGGTTGTATCCTTGGGCTACTAGACGAGCTTTGTTGCGTGTGACTGAACCATCTTCATTCACTTTGTTTCTAAAGACCCATTTAGTACCAATAATCGAGTGATTAGCCGGTCTAGGAACGAGTTCCCATACTTGGCTCCTCTCGAATTGGTTGAGTTCCTCTTGCATAGCAGAAATCCAAAATTCATCATTGAAAGCTTCTAAATTTTTTTTCGGCTTAATTTGTGAAATAAAGGCAGTGCTAGCAATAGAGTATCTTAATGATGATCTAGTAGTTACTCCACGTGAAACCTCGTCGATTACCAAATTTTCTGGATGTGATGGCTTAAAAGAGAATTTCTTTGGCAAGCTTTCCAGAGAATTTGTTTCGGTTGTGGTGTTCATTGGAGTAGACGTTGATGGCTCAACATCATCATCAAGAGTAGCTGATGCACTGTTATCTTCATCAAAAGTCACATTTGTAGACTCTTCCACAATTAATGATCGTTTGTTAAAAACTCTATATCCCTTGCTCTTGGCAGCATAGCCAAGGAAAATACCATCGTCAGCTTTGGCATCAAATTTGCCTAAGTTGTCTTTGGTGTTAAGGATAAAGCATCTACAACCAAAAACTCTAAAGTAAGAAACATTTGGGGTTCTCCCAAACCAAAGCTCATAGGGTGTCTTCTTCGTAATAGGACGAATAAGCACTCTATTTAAAATGTGGCATGCTGTACTGACAGCTTCAGCCCAAAAGTATTTCGGAAGTGAAAACTTGTTCAACATGACTCTAGCCATATCGCCAAGAGTCCTATTCTTCCGCTCCACAACACCATTTTGTTAAGGAGTTCTTGGACAAGAAAACTCATGATTAAAACCATTAGAATCACAAAACTTTTCAAAATTAGAATTTTCGAACTCGCCTCCATGATCACTTCGGATTCGAGTAATCATGTAGCCTTTTTCGTTTTGAACTTTCTTAACAAAAAACTTGAAAACAGAAATAGCATCACTTTTATGTGTAAGAAAGAAAACCCAAGTAAATCTTGAAAAGTCATCAACAATAACAAAGGCATAAAGTTTTCCACCAAGACTGGCTACTCTACTGGGGCCAAGTAAATCTATATGAAGTAGTTGCAAGGGTCTAGTAGTGCTTACAGAGTTTATGGAATGGAAAGAGGACTTGATTGCCTTATTCAACTCACATTCGGCACATACGGTGTCCTTTTTGAATGTGATATCGGGCAAGCCTCTAACTAGCTTTTTGGTCGATAGCCTGGATATAGTATCCATATTGACACGACCAAGACGCTGGTGCCATAGTAATCTTTCATCTTTATGAGCATATAGGCATCTACCTGCATTGTTAGTATCTATAGACAAATAGAAAATATAAATATTATCCTCTCTTATCCCTTAAAAAACAATGTCTCCTGTTGACCTATTATAAATAAGGCATTTGTTTTGTCCAAAGTTAATGTCATATCCATGGTCAGCAAGATGACTGATGCTGAGCAGGTTATGCTTTAACTCGGTCACTAGGCAGACATCCTTTATTACGGGAGGGAGAATAACCAATATTACCATTACCTATAATATAACCTTTTAGGTTGTTGCCGAAGGATACATATCCTTCTCTCTTCATCGATAGTGATGCGAAAAGATTTGCGTCTCCCGTCATTTGCCGCGAGCATCCACTATCGAGAATCCACTTACTCTTAGTTGAGGAGGGAAGGTCCACCTACATCAAGAGTAGATGTGACCTTTGGTACCCAAGTTCTTGAGGGTCCTGAAGAGTTAGTTTTTGGAAACCATGCATATATCTTTCTATCTACTAATCTTCTAATTCTACATTGTGGTGAAATGTGTCCATGTAAACCACAATAAGTACATGTAGCATTCCTATTTATATTAGGAGCATGCTGATGATGTCTATAAGCAGAATGATGAGGAAAAGTATGATGATATGTAGAATTAGCATGGTGGTGATGACTATGTATAGAGTATGTGGAGTGATATGGTGATATTGTCTATATGGTATGGCATGGTGATGATTTCTATATGTAGAGTGATGTTGATTGTGTCTTTGTGCAACATTGTGATGATTGTATCTAAATGTAGCATGATGATTGTGTAACATATTAGAGTTATTCTTACGTGCATGTGGTTTGTGTGCTTTGTGAAAGTGTGTGTATATGTATGCATGATTCCGTGTTGCAGGTGGATGACGTGGTTGAGTAGTGTCATGCTTTGTGTGTCTCATGAGATTGGGTTTGAGGTTGAGCAACCTGTTTACCCAATTTAGTATCTAGTTTCTTAGAGACAGCTTGCAGTTAAGTAATCTTAGCATTCAAACCATGCATCTTAGTAATAGAAATCTTGTGTCTACTCTTTTCTTCTGCAAGCTCCGTGTTGAGTGTTGTGATTTCTTGTGTTTGTTGTTCAATGCGTGCTTCGGCATCATGTAAGCTTATTTTAAGCTTAGATACCTCATCAGTGATATCCGTGGGTGAAGTGTCTCTAATGTTATCAAGTAATAGAGAAAGTATTTGTATTTCGACTTCATGACTTTTGATTTTGTCCTTGGCATGTTTGTATTTACCAATGACTTTTTTGTGATCACTAAGTAAATCGGTGAAAGCATCGCCAAGTTCATCAAAAGTGAAGTCGTCAAGAGTTTCGTTTGATACCTTGTCGGACGTTGCTATTAGGCACACATTGGCCGTATCTTGAGGAGAGTCCTTTTCTTCCTCGGAGTCACTAGCTTCGCTTTCATGCCAAATGCTTGTGTTGGCATATTTCTTTGAGGAATTCTTGTATGGCTTCTCATAGCGGTTGCTCTTCTTCAAGAATGGACAATCTTTTCGGACGTGTCCAGTCTTCTTGCAACCGTAGCAGGTTGGCTCTTCTTCGCCATCTTCTTGTGGTTCCTTCTTTCTTCGATTGAAGCGAATGAATTTCTTGAAGTTGCGTACCATAAGGGCTTGATCATCTTATGAGTCATCATCATCCGTCTCTTCGGGTTCAGCCCTTCGTCGGTGAGCTTTGAGTGCGATCTCCTTAGCCTTAGGAGCAGGCTCTTCGAAGTCCTTGAGGTCAAGCTCATGAGTCATTAGCTTTCCCATCAAGGTCTCCATGGACATGGTTGTGAGATCATTTCCTTCTATGATGGCTGTCACCTTAGGGTTCCAAATTTTTGGTAGCCCCCTAAGTAGCTTGTGAATCTTCTCGTAATTTGAATATTGCTTGCCGAGCGAGGACATGGGGTTGATGATGTCGAGGAATCTTGTGAACATTTGTGTGATCGTCTCATTGGGCTTCATCTTGAAAGTCTCGTATTCTTGAGTGAGACGGCTTATCTTTGATTCCTTGACTTGGGTGGTTCCTTCATGCGTCACTTCTAGAAGTCTCCATACTTCATGAGAGGTGGTGCATGTAGAGACCCTGTTGAACTCATTCATGTCTATAGCACAGAATAAAGCATTAATAGCTCTCGCGTCTAGACTTGCCTGTTTCTTCTCCTCGTTAAAATATTTGTCATGTGATTTCTCAACGAGATCACCATTGACAACTATCCTGGCGGACTTTTTGTAACCGTCAGTGACGATAGTCCACAGGTCAAAGTCTAGCGACTTGAGATAAAAGTTCATCCTTGTTTTCCAATACGTGTAGTTAGTTCCATCAAATAGGGGAGGCCTATGAGTGGACTGTCCTTCACCGTGATTGGAAATCAAGGATTGTGTGGTTGCCATGGATCAGCTCTAGGATGTAAGTCCTTGTAAAGAGAACAGAGCTCTGATACCAATTGAAGAACAGATGGCAACTCTAGAGGGGGGTGAATAGAGTTTATAACAATAATAACCAATTAAAAATTAAACTCTTTCACAATCAAAAATTAATCAGAGTAAATGCGGAAATAAATGAGAAGCAAGAAAGTATACGCAAACACAGCCGATTTTAACCTGGTTTCCCTCGTGGAGGACTAGTCCAGGCCTGAGAACTCTAGCTCAGGATTAAATCCACTATTTGTGAAATAGTAATTACACCCCGTGCCTTTTCAAATGCAGTCATTTTTGAGTCTGTACTTTTATATTTATTGAGTCTAGAATGCTGTAAGCTGAGTTGTGCTGAGCTCTTGAGACTAAACCCATAACCTATCCAAAATCCATAAAGTTCCACATCCAAAATAGGCCCATTGGACCCTTAGACCCATTGTGCAAAGACACGGTGTGTAACTACTATTTCACAAATAGTGGATTTAATCCTGAGCTAGAGTTCTCAGGCCTGGACTAGTCCTCCACGAGGGAAATCAGGTTAAAATCGGCTGTGTTTGCGTATGCTTTCTTGCTTCTCATTTATTTCCGCATTTACTCTGATTAATTTTTGATTGTGAAAGAGTTTAATTTTTAATTGGTTATTATTGTTATAAACTCTATTCACCCCCCCTCTAGAGTTGCCATCTGTTCTTCAATTGGTATCAGAGCTCTGTTCTCTTTACAAGGACTTACATCCTAGAGCTGATCCATGGCAACCACACAATCCTTGATTTCCAATCACGGTGAAGGACAGTCCACTCATAGGCCTCCCCTATTTGATGGAACTAACTACACGTATTGGAAAACAAGGATGAGCTTTTATCTCAAGTCGCTAGACTTTGACCTGTGGACTATCGTCACTGACGGTTACAAAAAGCCCGCCAGGATAGTTGTCAATGGTGATCTCGTTGAGAAATCACATTACAAATATTCTGACGAGGAGAAGAAACAGGCAAGTCTAGACGCGAGAGCTATTAATGCTTTATTCTGTGCTATAGACATGAATGAGTTCAACAGGGTCTCTACATGCACCACCTCTCATGAAGTATGAAGACTTCTAGAAGTGACGCATGAAGGAACCACCCAAGTCAAGGAATCAAAGATAAGCCGTCTCACTCAAGAATACGAGGCTTTCAAGATGAAGCCCAATGAGACGATCACGCAAATGTTCACAAGATTCCTCGACATCATCAACCCCATGTCCTCGCTCGGCAAACAATATTCAAATCACGAGAAGATTCGCAAGCTACTTAGGGGACTACCAAAAATTTGGAACCCTAAGGTGACAGCCATCATAGAAGGAAATGATCTCACAACCATGTCCATGGAGACCTTGATGGGAAAGCTAATGACTCATGAGCTTGACCTCAAGGACTTCGAAGATCCTGCTCCTAAGGCTAAGGAGATCGCACTTAAAGCTCACCGACGAAGGGCTGAACCCGAAGAGACGGATGATGATGACTCATAAGATGATCAAGCCCTTATGGTCCGCAACTTCAAGAAATTCCTTCGCTTCAATCGAAGAAAGAAGGAACCACAAGAAGATGGCGAAGAAGAGCCAACCTGCTACGGTTGCAAGAAGACTGGACACGTCCGAAAAGATTGTCTATTCTTGAAGAAGAGCAACCGCTATGAGAAGCCATACAAGAAGACTTCCTCAAAGAAATATGCCAACACAAGCATTTGGCATGAAAGCGAAGCTAGTGACTCCGAGGAAGAAAATGACTCTCCTCAAGATACGGCCAATGTGTGCCTAATGGCAACGTCCGACAAGGTATCAAACGAAACTCTTGACGACTTCACTTTTGATGAACTTGGCGATGCTTTCACCGATTTACTTAGTGATCACAAAAAGGTCATTGGTAAATACAAATATGCCAAGGACAAAATCAAAAGTCATGAAGTCGAAATACAAAGACTTTCTCTATTACTTGATAACATTAGAGACACTCTGATGAGGTATCTAAGCTTAAAATAAGCTTACATGATGCCGAAGCACGCATTGAACAACAAACACAAGAAATCACAACACTCAACACGGAGCTTGCAGAAGAAAAGAGTAGACACAAGATTTCTATTACTAAGATGCATAGTTTGAATGCTAAGATTACTGAACTGCAAGCTGTCTCTAAGAAACTAGAGACTAAATTGGGTAAACAGGTTGCTCAACCTCAAACCCAATCTCATGAGACACACACAAAGCATGACACTACTCAACCACGTCATCCACCTGCAACACGGAATCATGCATACATATACACACACTTTCACAAAGCACACAAACCACATGCACGTAAGAATACTCTCATATGTTACACAATCATCATGCTACATTTAGATACAATCATCACAGTGTTGCACAAAGACACAATCAACATCACTCTACATATAGAAATCATCACCATGCCATACCATATAGACAATATCACCATATCACTCCACATCTCTCTATACATAGTCATCACCACATGCTAATTCTACATATCATCATACTTTTCCTCATCATTCTGCTTATATACATCATCAGCATGCTCCTAATATAAATAGGAATGCTACATGTACTTATTGTGGTTTACATGGACACATTTCACCACAATGTAGAATTAGAAGATTAGTAGATAGAAAGATATATGCATGGTTTCCAAAAACTAACTCTTCAGGACCCTCAAGAACTTGGGTACCAAAGGTCACATCTACTCTTGATGTAGGTGGACCTTCCCTCCTCAACTAAGAGTAAGTGGATTCTCGATAGTGGATGCTCGCGGCATTTGACGGGAGACGCAAATCTTTTCGCATCACTATCGATGAAGAGAGAAGGATATGTATCCTTCGGCAACAACCTAAAAGGTTATATTATAGGTAATGGTAATATTGGTTATTCTCCCTCTCCCGTAATAAAGGATGTCTGCCTAGTGACCAAGTTAAAGCATAACCTGCTCAGCATCAGTCATCTTGCTGACCATGGATATGACATTAACTTTGGACAAAACAAATGCCTTATTTATGATAGGTCAACAGGAGACATTGTTTTTGAAGGGATAAGAGGATAATATTTATATTTTCTATTTGTCTATAGATACTAACAATGCAGGTAGATGCCTATATGCTCATAAAGATAAAAGATTACTATGGCACCAGCGTCTTGGTCATGTCAATATGGATACTATATCCAGGCTATCGACCAAAAAGCTAGTTAGAGGCTTGCCCGATATCACATTCAAAAAGGACACCGTATGTGCCGAATGTGAGTTGAATAAGGCAACCAAGTCCTCTTTCCATTCCATAAACTCTGTAAGCACTACTAGACCCTTGCAACTACTTCATATGGATTTATTTGGCCCCAGTAGAGTAGCCAGTCTTGGTGGAAAACTTTATGCCTTTGTTATTGTTGATGACTTTTCAAGATTTACTTGGATTTTCTTTCTTACACATAAAAGTGATGCTATTTCTGTTTTCAAGTTTTTTGTTAAGAAAGTTCAAAACGAAAAAGGCTATATGATTACTCGAATCCGAAGCGATCATGGAGGCGAGTTCGAAAATTCTGATTTTGAAAAGTTTTGTGATTCTAATGGTTTTAATTATGAGTTTTCTTATCCAAGAACTCCTCAACAAAATGGTGTTGTGGAGCGGATGAATAGGACTCTTGGCGATATGGCTAGAGTCATGTTGAACAAGTTTTCACTTCCGAAATACTTTTGGGCTGAAGCTGTCAGTATAGCATGCCACATTTTAAATAGAGTGCTTATTCGTCCTATTACGAAGAAGACACCCTATGAGCTTTGGTTTGGGAGAACCCCAAATGTTTCTTACTTTAGAGTTTTTGGTTGTAGATGCTTTATCCTTAACACCAAAGACAACTTAGGCAAATTTGATGCCAAAGCTGACGATGGTATTTTCCTTGGCTATGCTGCCAAGAGCAAGGGATATAGAGTTTTTAACAAACGCTCATTAATTGTGGAAGAGTCTACAAATGTGACTTTTGATGAAGATAACAGTGCAGCAACTACTCTTGATGATGATGTTGAGCCATCAACGTCTACTCCAATGAATACCACAACCGAAACAAATTCTCTGGAGAGCTTGCCAAAGAAATTCTCTTTGAAGCCATCACATCCAGAAAATTTGGTAATCGGCGAGGTTTCACGTGGAGTAACTACTAGATCATCATTAAGAGACTCTATTGCTAGCACTGCCTTTATTTCACAAATTGAGCCGAATTTTTTTTTAGAAGCTTTCAATGATGAATTTTGGATTTCTGCTATGCAAGAGGAACTCAACCAATTCGAGAGGAGCCAAGTCTGGGAACTCGTTCCTAGACCGACTAATCACTCGATTATTGGTACTAAATGGGTCTTTAGAAACAAAGTGAATGGAGATGGTTCAGTCACACGCAACAAAGCTCGTCTAGTAGCCCAAGGATACAACCAAGAGGAAGGTATCGACTACGATGAGACGTATGCTCCTGTTGCTAGATTAGAATCCATTCGGATGCTTTGTGCATTTGCAAATTTTCAAAATTTCAAACTATTTCAAATGGATGTTAAGAGTGCTTTCTTGAATGGATTTATTAAGAAGGAAGTTTATGTGAAACAACCTCCTGGCTTTGAAAATCACAAATTTCCTGACCACGTGTTCAAGCTAAAGAAAGCGCTGTATGGCCTCAAACAAGCCCCTAGAGCTTGGTATGAACGGCTAAGCAACTTCTTGCTTGAGAAAGGTTTTTCAAAAAGGAAAATTGACACTACACTTTTCATAAAATCTTTTAAAGACACTATTTTTTTAGTACAAAAATATGTAGATGATATTATATTTGGTTCTACTGATGAAACCCTTTGTCAAGATTTTGCCAAGTGTATGCAGACCGAGTTTGAGATGAGCATGATGGGGGAGCTCAACTACTTTCTTGGGCTGCAAGTCAAACAAATGTCAAATGGAACCTTCATCTGTCAGTCAAAGTATACAAAGGACATGCTGAAGAAATTCGACCTTGACAACGTCAAACCAATCAGCACTCCTATGGCTACTTCAACCAAACTCGAACCAGATGATAGCGGCAAACCCGTAGATCAACGTAAGTATCGAGGTATGATAGGCAGTCTACTTTACCTTACTGCTAGTCGCCCTGATATTATGTTTAGTGTTTGCCTGTGTGCTAGATATCAAGCAAATCCTAAGGAATCACACATGACCGCGGTTAAGCGTATCTTTCGATACCTTAAGGGTACAGTTACAGTGGGCCTATGGTATCCCAAGTCAACATCATTTGACCTCATTGGTTACTCTGATGCTGACTTCGCCGGATGCAAGGTCGACCGTAAAAGTACGAGCGGTACGTGTCATTTATTAGGAAAAGCTTTAGTCTCTTGGTTTAGCAAGAAGCAGAATTCTGTCGCACTATCCACAACAGAAGCTGAATACATCGCAGCTGGGCGTTGTTGTGCACAAATTCTGTGGATGAAGCAAACCCTTGAAGACTATAATTTATCTTTCATGCATATTCCAATCTTTTGTGACAACACTAGTGCTATAAATCTTACTAAGAACCCCATTTGTCACTCACGCACGAAGCACATTGAAATTCGTCACCACTTTTTGCGTGATCATCAGCAAAATGGCACGATTAACTTAGAATTTATTGACACTGATCATCAGTTAGCAGACTTCTTGACAAAACCATTATCCGAAAAGTGCTTCAATTTTCTTTGTCGTGAACTTGGAATTTTAGATGAAGCTGTTGTAAATTAAGATAAACCTGCGTAAATATCGAGTATATCTTTATTCTATTATGATGAACTTGCTATGGGTACAAGCCGAAAGGGTCCTTCTGACAACAAGGCGTAAAAGCCTAAGCGATACGGTGCACTAGTTCTCAGGACTACCGCTAGCTGGGATCCGGCCCCTGCAGCTAACCCATGGCAGCTTCAAAATATTGAATTATGATATAATTCCTTGTTTATTATATGGTTCATTTTTATTTATCACATGCTGAAATACTAATTTTTCAACTTCATATTGCTGCTTCAAACTCACTATCTGTTATTCTTTTATTTACCTATTGGATCTTTTCTGTAATTATACTCATGTCTTATATTGGTTTTTATTTTACTTAAGCAATATTTTTCACTTTTCTGCCTGATTCCTGTTCTGTAACCAGGACCCGGAATTCGGGCCGAACTCTGCCCCTACCAGAGTTCGGGCCGAATTCGGCATGACTGTTCCAGAACCGGGAACAGTTCCAGCCGTTGATCTAAAGTAAGATCCAATGGTCATGAATTGATCCGACCAAGAGAAACCCTCACCATATTTTCGGTTTCTCTTCCCTCTCCTTCTTCATTACCACCTTTTTCACTTCTCCAACACAATTCTCTCCAAACCCTAACCCTAATTTCTCCTTTCTAGAGCTCCATTCTTCCCCAAACTCAAGGAGAAGGCTTATTTTCAAATTCTCTTTCATTGTTCATCACTAGTTTGAGGTATAATTCCTTACTTTTCTATATCTCAATTTCTTTCATTATCTATTGTGTTATGGCTCCTCGTCTGTTCAACCGCGAAAATAGACTTCGGACAGAGGGAGCATCCTCGTCGAATGCTCCTCCACGCGTTGAATCGCCCGTTGCACCACCCGTTGCACCGGCCATTGAATAACAAATCCATCCGTTGTTCAATCCTCCACGTCCCCATGATCCAAACACTTACGACGACCGAATTTTTGTATCACTAGACGCCTCAAATGATTGGTTTAGTGATTTTCGGACACGTCCAGTGTTTGCGAGATACCCCATCAACTTTACTATATTCTCACAATATGATGCACTATTTCATGACCTTTGCCTTGATGAACTTGTTACCACAAATTCGGTCATTTATCGTAGTGCCATTCAAATGTTTTACTGCAACTTAACCCATGGTGACACTCATATTTATTCACGAGTTGCGGGAATTGATATCTCCTTTGACGATTTCGAATTGGCCGAATATCTTGAGCTTCAAGAGCCTAATTCTTGGGAAAAGCTTGTTGAAGCTAGATCATTTCAATTTTCCGAAGGGATTTCACTTGAAAGCTTCAAGGACGACTTGTGTAGCCCTAACACACGTCCTCGTAAGCTTTTGGCTAAATTCCTCAATCCCTATTTCTATGAGCTTCATCGGATCATTTTCAACACCATTCTACCCAAAGCGGGTTCTACCGATGAAGTCACTTATTTTGAAATCTCGGCCTTATACCATCTCCACTTTCATGTTCCCTTTAACCTTCCACGCACAATGATGAATTGGATGATTAACTGTAGGAAGAAACCAAGATCTTTGGTTTATGCATTATACCTTCCTATGATCTTTCGTGCATTTCATGTACCCCTTGATGAGTGTCCATTCTTACCTGCCCCTGCCTTCCTCTCTAAGGCAAGGAGGCTTCAGGCGGCCATTGGCTCACCAGTAGTGTCTGAGCATTCTGCTGATGAGCCAGATGCCCCTCCTCTTGGACAGGATCCTCCTCCTCCTCCTGCCACCCTCGAGTCTCTTCAGACCATGCTCCAAGATCGCTTTACTTTGGAGGACGATCGTTGGACTCAGCTGGATTACCGGACTACTTTGCAGACGAGTGCTATCAGCAACTCGCTGCATGACATTCGGTATTCCATGTCTCGCCATCCTACCATGCCCATTCCGATGGAGAGAGACCCCGATCGTGAGGGATTTCGTATTGATGACCCTTGGGTTCGTCGCTACATGGATCCGGATACGGCATTTGTGGACCCACGTCGCTCCTTTGCTGATCCATCGGACGGCGCCGGGCCCTCTCATGCTCGATGATGGATATGGGCTACTCTTGATGATGCTACTGAGGATCTTAGACTATGGTTTATGCATTTTGCTTTAGTTGCTTTTATGTACTTGATTTGTAGTAGACTTATTATGAGTTGTGACTTTTGAGACTTTGGTAGTTCTATTATCATTTTATCTGTCATTATGACTCTTGAGACATTTGGTCATTATCTTAGTTTATATGCAGTTTCCTCTCTTTGGATGTGTTTGCCAGTTATTATTTGTTTTCTCATATTGCTAAATGCCAAAAGGGGGAGATATGTGTATATTCTGTTTGGTTTATATATGCTTTTTGGAAGAATATTCTTAACAGGCCAACAAGAATCACAGCATTGTTTACGGGGGAGCTATTCTTAAGCTCGGCACTAATTATGGGGGAGCTATACTAATTATGGGGGAGCTATACTTTTGTCACCTCATGTGTCCAGGTATGAATATTGAATATACAATTATTATTTTTGTCAATTATCAATATGGGGGAGATTGTTGACACAAAGTCACAGTCAACCAAATATTGATAACATTGACTAAATAATACTTGTAATAATTCAATACGACACACGACGACTACATCCAGCTCAAGCCAGACGACAGCTCAGTTTTGCAAATGCAGTTATTTTTGAGTATGTACTTTTATATTTATTGAGTCTAGAATGCTGTAAGCTGAGTTGTGCTGAGCTCTTGAGACTAAACCCATAACCTATCCAAAATCCATAAAGCTCCACATCCAAAATAAGCCCATTGGACCCTTAGACCCATTCTGTGCTCTGGAGACAGAGTTCGGGCCGAACTCTGCCTCCACACAGAGTTCGGGCCGAACTCTGTCCCCTAAAAATCAGCACCCTAATTTTTAGGGTTGGCTGGTTGCTAGTTGTCCAACGGCCAAATTTTTGAAAATTCTTATCAGAATTATGGTCGAATTCTGCCTGATAAAACCCTATAAATAGGCCATACCCTTCTTCATCTACTAGCCACAAGCTTCCTAAGTCTCTAGTGCTCAGCATCTCTCAGTTAGGAGTCTTGTGCAAGAGTTCAAGAAGTCGCTTGAAAAATTCCAAGCATCGCCACTGCGATCCTTTGTAAGAAGTTGACGTGCTCTTCTGAAGAAAAAGGCACGGGGTGTAACTACTATTTCACAAATAGTAGATTTAATCCTGAGCTAGAGTTCTCAGGCCTGGACTAGTCCTCCACGAGGGAAACCAGGTTAAAATCGGCTGTGTTTGCGTATACTTTCTTGCTTCTCATTTATTTCCGCATTTACTCTGATTAATTTTTGATTGTGAAAGAGTTTAATTTTTAATTGGTTATTATTGCTATAAACTCTATTCACCCCCCTCTAGAGTTGCTATCTGTTCTTCATCCTAAACTATGAGTCTTGCTTGAACTACGAGTCTTTCTTGAACCAAAAATGAATTGACTAGTTGAACTAATAGCAAAATATTTTATGGTAGAATAACCTAAACAATAAATCAAATTTCTTCATGCTCGTTTTGTTGTTGTGTCCTCGACAAGCCGACACTGAGGCCATTGGTAAAGGGATCTGTCCGATTTTCCTGACTCCACACAACTATCTGAGATGCGTTCATTAAGTAATGTGTGTCACGGGCTCACAGTCCTGTTCTTTCCACTAAAGAGTGTTCGATGTCACTACTGCGGTCATCTGGTTGTTGTTGTAGATTGGTATGGCTATAATGTGCACCAACTGGAGGGAGATCATACATATGAGTTATGGAAGTCATTCTGCCTTATCTGCTATTGCTGTCAGCTATGTTGTCACAGGCGATGCTTAGGCGCCCCTTGGTGGCCTAGGTGTGCAGGTTGGAGAGGTCTCGCCTCTACCTGGAAAAAGTTTTTTGGGTGACGTTTTGCTCGCCTAGGCGCCCACCTAGGGTCGCCTAGGAGAAAAAAAAAGGTCCGCCTAGGATCGTCCAATTATACTTACTATCCTTATTTGATGTTGAATATTGGTTATTTCACATTTGTTGCTTCTTATATTACTTTGATGTTTATTGCGTAATGCTTATTACTTATTAGTTATACTACATATCTGTTGTATGCATAATTGCAGCATTTTTTGATTCAAAACAGCGAATCCTAGACGGATGCGTAGGCGAGGGGGGTGGCATGTCGTCTCGCCTCGCCTAGCACCCAGTACAATATGGACTGTCAGTGCGTAGAACTCATACTCCATCTATGAGTGAGAGCAAATATATGCATTTTCGTTTTTCGACTTCCATGATATTGTTTCTTCGCCATAGAGAAGATAAATCCTTCAATGGAACTTTCGTTCTTTTTTTCTAAATACCAACTTGCATCACAGAAGCCTTCCACCACAATCGGATAGCCTTCGTAGTCATATCTTGGGAGCCTACTTCATACCATATAGAGATTTCACTAGTTTACACACCTTGTCTTCCTTTAAGTTCCTTGACGACAAATCATTTTGGTTGCTTCACGTAGATCTCTATTTAGGAACATTCTCTTCACATCCATTCTGTGCAATTACCATGAATTTGGGATAAAGAAATTTGTTGTTCTATAATAGTTGATTCGAATCTAAAATCCATTGTTATAGACATGGTAAAATTTAAAGCAATACTTGTTTCCTTTGAAACTTGTGTTTGACGATGATGTCATAGCCCTTACTCAGTTGAAGAAATGGAGAGCAGGCTGATGATCCAGGAAAACCTTGTCCATGTGTCATTGATATATTAAATTGTACATAAGCAACAAGAAAGCCTATATCCTAAAATTTTGGGGTCAGCTAAAATGATTTTCCAATGCCACGGAACTACTACTGATGGAGGGTTTGGTTGGGGGTGGCGAGGGTCAAGATGTATACAACAAAATATGCATTTATGGAAGGATTGTTTCTGCCAGTTGAACTCACACCCTCATTGATGTAAGTGTCAAGCCTTACCGGTATGCTAGGTGGTGACATCCGTGAATGATATGTTTACTAAGTGACCATATTCAAACATGCATAAATTACATTTTGATAAAAGGAGAACACTTGTACACATGAAATGTCATTCTTAATAGGTTGACATCTTCTGACACATTTGAGAAATATTATGTCCTATAAAGCTCTCTTATTTGTACTGTTAAACAGTTATGCAAGTATAAGGATTGGTCTGAAAAATTCATTTGTAGTTGCCTTATTTGAAACAATGGTCAAGATAAAAGTGGAAGTGTAATTTAGGTTGAAATGCAGTAAATGGTTGATTGCTGCACTTTTGTTTCATATAGTTCCTAGAAGTTATTGTTAGAAATTTATTGTACCCTGTCGATTCATGAGATGAAGAACAAAAATTAAATTGCGGAAGCGTACCTGAATCCATTGTCCTCTTCTTTGCTTGACGGATCTTGAAGCACACGTCTCTTTATGGGGTTTGATCTTCCAACCTGCTACGGCCCTTAATAACAAAGATGAAATCCTTGTTCCTCTCTTTGTTGATGGGGATACAGAAGAGAATAGAGAAACCCTCTCTTTGGTGGCCGTATGAGTTGGGGACCATAACCCTAATGAGTACACATATATATAGATATGTGCGTTGTGATATTTCTAATTTGGTCCCTCATCAAATTAGAATTATCTCCGGTATCTACACATTAATTCCATGACAATTATACCCTTAAGCCAATTTTTCAAATAGACCACTTTAATTTGGCTTAATTATTTAGATAGCCCAAACATAATTAATTTTACATGTGTGGCCCCATAATTATTGAATAATTCCAACAATTTCCCACTGGACCACATATGTAACCTTATAATTGTGTTAACCTTAGTGAGCTCATAAATTGCTATCTTAATCCTTAGGGTATATCCGGACAATCTCGTCCATTAACCATATCAACATAGGATCAAAGCGGCCTTCGTCACATATAGCGTAACTAAACTATCAATAGTCACATATACCAATATAGCTAAACGACATAGATCAATCATGGATGCGTAGCATGAAAATTACACGCAATGTGATCAATACATGTCAATTTCCAACTGGTCCTCCTTAACTTTAATGAGATCAATACTTTAACAATGAAAACAGAATTAACTGAATTTTCATATATCTGATCAGATAAATATCCAAAATACTTTAATACATAAATGTGTCCAAAACCAAATAGCACCCAAATACATAAAATACAAACTCCCACTATATTGCTATATTCTTAATTAACATCCATATGAGCAGTATGCTCATGAAAGACCCTGGGTGATAATGCTTTTGTGAGCGGATCCGCTAACATGGAATTTGTCCTAATATGCTATATGAACACTATAACCATTCTGAATTCTTTCCTTCACAACTAGAAACTTTATGTCAATATCCTTTGACTTATACAAGTTTCTGTTGTTATTGGAATACAGTACTGCTGATTTATTGTTACACCATAATTTCATGTGGTCTTTCAACACCGTACTGTAGGCGCAGCCTTGTGACAATTTCGCAACCATATTCCCTGAATAGATACCCCACAACATGTTATAAACCTTGCTTTCATAATGGAAGAAATTATGAGTGCATATTTGACACTCATCCAAAATATATCTCCATTAGTCAGCATAACCTGATGTGGATCTCCTGCTGTGTTAGCATCCAACAAAATCGGAGTCAGAATACCTTATGATCTCCAGAATTATTCCATCTCCTACAAAGAGCATATAATTTCTTGTTCTCTATTAATTACTTAAGTAGTTTGGCTGCTACCCAATGATCCATCCATATATGCTTAAATATCTGCCTAACATCCGAATTATGTACGCAATATCCTGACGCGTACATACTTGTGCATACATTAGACTCCCTACAACTGATCATGAAGGAAAAATCTATTGTATTTTCTAACCTTAGGGCACTTATTTGAGACCGAATTTGTCTCCTTTAACGAGATGTGTCACCTGGTTTGCATTAAATACTTCAATCAATGTACAAAACCAGAAAGTTATTTCTACTCCCACTGAACTTGTGATACACACAATCTTCAACAGTGTTCATCTCAAAACCAAACGAGATAGTCACTTGTTAAAACTCAAAGTGTCTTTGACGAGAAGCCTGCTTGAGTCCATAAATAGATTCTGTCAGTTTGCGAACCATATTCTTTGGGTCTTCTGACACAAAGTTTTCTGGTTGCACCATATAAATTATTTCGTCAATGTTACCATTGAGAAATACCGTTTTTACATCCATTTGATGTAACTCAATATTAAAATGTACAACAAGTACTATGATTGGTTTAAAAGAGTCTTTCCAAGAAACCGAAGAGAAAGTCTCTTTAATAAACAATCCCTT
Organism: Iris pallida; assembly: GCA_029216955.1. Lineage (NCBI taxonomy): Eukaryota > Viridiplantae > Streptophyta > Magnoliopsida > Asparagales > Iridaceae > Iris > Iris pallida. The sequence continues at coordinate 24,008,879 of JANAVB010009999.1, forward strand.
CCTCTTCTCTTGAGGTTGTTGAGTTTGTTCCTCAGAAACAATTACCTTATCTTGAATGGGGGGTGCCTTTATGTTGTCTTGTTGAGGTAGCTCAACATCGACTTATAGAGGTAATTCGACATTGTCTTATTGAGGTTCTGAATTCACTTCTTGATCAATGACAGGTGCAGAATCTTGCACATCGTCAAAAGTGATGGTAGGAATCGCAATCGATTCCTCCTCAAAGACAATGTCATTGACTTTATTTCTCCTCCAAACTCAACATCCTCAAAAAATATTACACTTATCGTCTAAAAAAAATATCTTTAATTTTTGTGTTTAGTACCACGTGGTTCCATATGCAAGGTTTTTTTATAGGACGCAATAGTTTCAAGTGATAATAGCATGTCACGAACATTTAAAAAAATAAAAATAAAAATAATACCAACATTATTTTGAATTTAAAGATAGATCAAACTTTATTGTTCCCAAATGAACAACGATAAATAAGATTGTCAAACAAGAAAACTGAAACTAAATTTCGTCTAAAAGACGGTACAATAAAAGCTTTAGATAAAATTGTCTATCAAATCCAATAATAACTAATATCCAAAATTTGTCCTATTGCATCCACTTCTACCGACTTGCCGTCTTCCACATAGATGTGTCTTTCACCATCAATTGGCTTTCGGTATATCTGACAACCCTGTATAGAAACACTGATGTGAGTAGTTGTACCAAAATTTAATCATCATGTGTTTCTTGATACTGAAGCTAAATTAACATCATACCAAATTAAGAAATGTACCTTTCTTTACACGCCATACGTGGTACTTTGTACATTCCTTCTTTATGTGTCCCGGCTTGCCACAAAAGAAACAACCATTGGCTTCAGTTTGTTGTTTCTTTTGCACTGGACCCTTAGTAGCTTCTATATTCTTTCGCTTAGTGCCCTTATACTTGTCTTTAGGGGTGGTAGCCAAATTAGCACTTTCAGTTTTATCTTGCTTCAATCTCTCTTCTTCTTGTACACAGTACGAAATGAGCTCATTTAGAGTCCATTTTTCCATTTGACAGTTGTAACTGACCTTGAACTGATTGTACTGTGTAGGAAGTGAGAGCAATACCAAATAAACGAGCAAGTCATCCGATAAGTCGAGCTTAAGTGCCTTAAGTTTTGAAGCAATATGAGACATCTTCATGATGTACTCCCTTATGTTACCTTTGCCTTTATACTTCATGGTAATCAAGCGCAACAAAAGTGTGCTTGTTTCCGCCTTATCATTCTTTGCAAATTGCTTCTCGATTTCAGCAAGGAATTGTTTAGCATTAGTAACCTCATATGCTTGTTTCCGCCTTATCATTCTTTGTAAATTGCTTCTCGATTTCAGCAAGGAATTGTTTAGCATTAGTAACCTCATCAGATACTGTACCCCTGAATGCCTCTGGAATACCGCGCTTTATGTTCATTAGACTCATGCGGTTTGAGCGTTCCCACTTCTCGAAGTTCGCTCTGTCACCAGATGAACTGTCATCCTTAGGAGTAGTGGGATGCTCAATCCTATGTGCAAGGTCTAGATCCATGCAGTTGAGAACAATATATATGTTCTCTTTCCAGTCCTTGAAGTTTGTCCCGTTAAGCATTGGAATTGAGTTCAGATTAGCAGATATTGTAGCAACACTAGCTGAAAAGAGAACAAAAAAATAAATAAACAAATATGCTCTAATTAATAACAAAAGCGTAAAATATAGTCAAACAAATTCAAATAATGGTGAACTCCATCTCAAGATACCTAGTACATCATTAATATCAAGTCTTTGGACAGTGATATTAACTGCAAGTGGTATTCTTGGTGTAATGATCAAACGTTGACAATAAGTCATGTCAAATAATAAGCCTATCTTTGGATCGGGTTATTATTCACATGTAAACCGTATAATTATCACACATTTATCACCACAAGTATGTGTGCAATTCGGCCAAATATTAACCTTCCTTTGGGCCGGCTAATACTCGCATGAATTTACACACACAAACATCCAACATCTCTCATAGACTATCTACGCAAGAGAGGTCACTTTGGCGACATCTTGTTTCAATGGTTCTATTTAGAATATTAGACGACTATTGTTAGTCACAAAAGGCACCAAAAAATGTTGACTAAATTTTACAAAACTGAATCATATTCAAAACCTTATGTACATGCATATTTAAATTTAAATAATCAATAATCAACAGATTAGAGTAACAAATTTTATTGAATATATGCATGAATATTAATCTGACAAAATTAAGCATTGTCAACACAGTAAAAATTCATGTATAAGACATGATAATGATGCTCCAAACTGGTCTTACAAAATTTATATCCTTTTTCACATAACTCCAACACTACTTCCAAACTCTAAAATACCTCAACTACAATACAACTCCAAAGTACAAAAATAAAGATAAAACCTTATTTCTGGAGTTAACATTAAACATTGGCAAATAGTCTCTTAATGCAGATTTCCAAATATTTGATTTTTTTAAGGAACTGAATTAAACAGATATTTGTGAAAATATGCACATAAATATTTGTCCTAAAAGGTCGACCCCAAATGAATTAAACAAAAGTTAACTGTTGTTTTCATATATTCTCCTAAGTGCTCGACCATAGCAAATAAACAATAACACATGAGTGCATATGCACATATAAAAAAATAATAATACCTAATGCTCTCTCTTCTTTCAAAAGTAGAAGAGATGATGATTGGCTATTGGTACAGTACGTCGTTTCCAGAGCCAAAAGTAGATTGATTTGGTACACTAGAGTTGCAAATAATATTGCAACATGCTAATATATCTCCACCAAATATGACTTGAGACATACTCTGGGATCCATAAAGTGGAACAAAACCTGAATCCTTCGTTTTAATTGTTTTAACGCACTTGAGTAGTGGTCACAGGTCATAAAAAAAAATCCAAAGAAGATCATATTAATGAAGACTAAGTCAAATTAATGAAGGTTCTGGTCCGAAAGGGTGCAGGCGCCAGATTAACTAGGTTCTGGTCCGAAAGGGCGAGCGTCCAATGGGTGAATTTGAGAGTTTTCTCTCCTGCAAATTTTAATGCCTCTGCGTATAAACGCATCAGCGGAACGGAAGAACTTTGTTCTTCCCTTATCAAGTTCCAAAAAGCACACTACACGAACAGAACTGTGTTGGAAAAGAAATATCCGAAGTTCAAATTTTTATTTATTTATCACATATTAATAACCAACCAACCACAACAGTTTTGATTCCTTATGAACTAAATCCAGAGCCTACACGAGAGAGAATTTAAACCGATGGATCATAAAATAAATATAAAAAATTGATCGAAAGATTGGAACCTCAAATTAAATTAGACCGAGCGATCTAGGGTTTCCGTACAACAACAAAAAAATGATTCTGAAACTTCGATCTCATAAATCAAACAGGGTGGCTCTGATACCACTTGTTAGAAATTTATTTTACCCTATCGATTCATGAGATGAAGAACAAAAATTAAATTGCGGAAGCGTACCTGAATCCATTGTCCTCTTCTTTGCTTGACGGATCTTGAAGCACACGTCTCTTTATGGGGTTTGATCTTCCAACCCGCTACGGCCCTTAATAACAAAGATGAAATCCTTGTTCCTCTCTTTGTTGATGGGGATACAGAAGAGAATAGAGAAACCCTCTCTTTGGTGGCCGTATGAGTTGGGGACCATAACCCTAATGAGTACACATATATATAGATATGTGTGTTGTGATATTTCTAATTTGGCCCCTCATCAAATTAGAATTATCTCCGGTATCTACACATTAATTCCTTGACAATTATACCCTTAAGCCAATTTTCCAAATTGACCACTTTAATTTGGCTTAATTATTTAGATAGCCCAAACACAATTAATTTTACATGTGTGGCCCCATAATTATTGAATAATTCCAACAGTTATTAGCATTACAAATTTTGTATGTCCAAAAAGTATTGCGTTAATATTACAAGTTACTCAGAAAATTATCACCCGCATAATTATCATTACTTTTACAGTTAAGTGTATCACAAAAGTTCTTATTTCACTTCCATTAGCTTTACTAGTCTCTAGCCAGTTTATGTTTCTCATATTTTTTTCAGTCCTCCCATCACCATGTCGCTGCTATTAACTCTACATTGGCAAATATGGTTCAATCATGTATTAACCCCTTCCCAAGAGATTTGCCTGAGCATATTTTTTCTGATTGTCAACAAGCAGCCGTCATTTCATATACACTGCAAGTTGACAAAGTGGAGCTAGTATGTACATTTGGCTTCCCATCTTTAATAATACTTTGTATGATTATTCAACTTATCTACCTCCTTTTCTGAAGGGACATGGCGCCTTCTTAATCCAAGTGTTCTTTTTCCTAAATCTCTCTTGAAGAAATATCAAAAATCATGACAAAAAGCTTATTCCGACTACTTTGTGTAGGTTTTTTAAGGGTAGGTCCTATGTCGCATGGACATTAATACAACATAACATAATACAGGCACAGGATATGGACACGTCATTCTCTTTGGTGTCCTAGTGTATTTTTAAGTGTGTTGTATCCAATACATGTCCAAGCGTGTGTTGCGTCCAATAATCCAACACAACACGACAGTGACTCAGGACCAATTTTTCTGTGCCCTTGATTCCTATGTTAGGCCTCTTTGCATGATGCTTCAATTGCATAGGATCTGAAATCAGCTTTAAAAATGCAGATACCACCAAATTGACTACTTTGGGAATATGTTTCCCACTTTGTACTTTGTCTTAATAAAATTATAACAGTCTATGAAAAGTGGACAAAATCAACATAGTCAAAACAGTCAAACAAATAAAATGTGGGCATACCCCACAAGGACAGGGGCAACAAATATTCTTAAAGATGGAAGTGATCCTATGAGGCCAGAAGGATTGGGGGGGGGGGGGGGGGGGGGGGGGGGGGGGCTAGGGTCTTAGGCATCGCTTAGGTGTGACCGAGGAATCATAAAAGCTCGCAAGGTGTCGAAACGGGCCAAAGCAAAGCACGTATCGGGGAGCGGGATACCGCCAGTACGCCACAAGTTGCAGGAATCAACCAACAACTTTTTTCAATTTTTTTGGTATTCACTACTATCTATCAGCAGCATACCATCGGGTTGGGGCTACTCCTGATTTTTGTGCGGTTAAAGAGGCTATTTCGACGGTCCAAATTGTTCCCGACCTAGTCAAGTTAAAAAAGGGTATTTAATATCCTTTACCAGCCTAGGGTTTTGGTTGGAAGTTGCTTGAGGTCATTTATTGCTAAAGGATTTTCTAGGGTTTACTAGGAGGCCATTAAAAGAGTCATTAAGAGAAAAGGGGAAAGCTCATCGAAGATCTCATAAGAAGAGGGTTACTTTTTATGGTTATTATCTTTTGTATGGTTCGCTTATTTGATTCAATAAAACCCGGTAGGATAGATAGTTCTTGACTAAATCTCTTGTGTTCGTTGTGCCATTGTATGGTAAGTTGTGCTTTGTTAATTTCTCGTCATCTTTAAGTTATTGTTTGTGTTCGCTTCTACGTTGTGCACAACATCATAGGCAGAATTAAACGGGCTAAAAAACAGAAACTATTTTTCTTTCCTGATCTTTAGGGAGAATCTTTTCCGTTTATTCATAGTAGTTAAAGGCGCGCCATTGCAAGGCACGCCTCGCACTTCACTAGGCGAGGCGCTTTTCTCTGGACGCCTCCAAGGCGCACCTTAGGTGCGCCTTCAAGCAAGGCGCAACCAAGAAAATGCACGTCTTATGTGTTTTTTGTTTTTTTAAAAAAATTGAGGCAGGGAGATAGCCCCTTACCTCATACAAGTGGGTGGGAGGTAGTCTTTCCATTGTTCCCAAAGTTGGTTATAGTTGAACTTGAAAAACTAAAATTTGCTAAAAGCTGGTAGGAAAAATACAAATTCTTGTTAGTTTTGTTGAGTGCTATGGTTGTTTTTCTAGTTCACTTGGTTATCATTAACATGTTTGTGTTGATTTTAATATGTTCTTTGGTTTCTTGCATTACTAATTTATTTATATATTTTTATTATTTTATTATTTTTTATTTTGCGCCTTACTTCACTTGCGTGTTCCTTAAGTGCGTCTTGTGCCTTTGACTACCTTGCATTTATTCAAACCTAATAGCTCCTATTTTCTCGACATTCTCCCTCAAGTTGGTGCAAAAATGCCATAAACATAATCTCACTGTTACTAGAAACACAAATAGAATTGAAACAAATTTGCTGGTCTTGCCTTTCAAAGACTGATCCAGGATTAAAAATGGAGAGTCCGTTGTCTTCTCTATCACTGTCAATCATCTTTTTCGAGGTTAAATCCTGATATTTACATTGAGAAACCAAAAGTTAACTTGATAGTTGTGATTACGGATTAGTTTAGTGACTGACATGAGATTATAAGACAAATGAGGAACATGAAGAACTTCTTTAAGAGGGAGATGGGGATAAATAAAAATTGTTCCTTTCCCGACAACAGTTGCATAGGGATCGTCTGCTATTTTGACCAGTTGCATAGGAACCGTCCTCTATTTTGACCTTTTGATTTCCTACAAGAGGCGTATAAGAAAAAAACGACTCCGAGGACCCGATCATATAATCAGTGGCTCCCGAATCTAGTATCCAGGAGTCAATGGAATTGATACAAGCAAAGGAAGCTATGAAAAGCTATGAAAGAATTACCTGACTGTGTTAGGGAACAAGAAGAACTAGAATTTACTAAGGATTGAGACTAAAACATTTTGTACAAGTGCTCCATCTGCTTTTTAGTGAAAGAAAGAGTCTCTAAGGATGATTGTTGCTCCGGATTAGTGTTACTGACTTGGAATGCACGTGTACCCTCTGCTGACCGAGCATCCATGCCGGGCTTCTTCATTAAGTTTGCGGGTTTTCATGGAGTTTTCAATAAGTTTTCCGTGTATGCCACGTTTCTGACAATAATCGCACCATGGTCTCTGTTTGCCTCCTCCGCGCCTATCTCCTTCTTGGTCGTTCCCACGAGCCACAAGGGCAGATCCATCGGGATCCATTCTTGGTTCCTCTACTCCCTTGAGCATTACCTGTCTCTGAGCTTCTTGTCTACGTATCTCAGAGCATACCTTTCTGATAGAAGGTAAGGGTCTCTGCCCCAATATTTTGCTCTGAACTTTATCAAGCTCTTTATTTAGTCCTGCCCAAAAACGACAAATACTTGACCCCATTCAACCTTCTTCTTGTATCAAGTACTATCATTTGGGTTCTCCCACTCTTCGTCTTCAAACATATCTGACTTCTGTCATAGAGTCATCATGTCATTATAATAGGCAGCTACCGCTCTATCCCTTTGTTGCATCCGCCACATCCGGATGTTTAACTCAAACAATTGAGAATGGTTCTCTAAATCTGAGTATGTTTCTCTAACGGCTTCCCGAACATCACAATAGGTGGATAGTTACATGAAAGATTTCCCTATAGTCAGACCCATGGAGTTGATAAGCTAGGCGGCAAGCGGTGACCGTAGAATTCTATGATCTCCATTGCCTATACTTCGGGTCATTGGTGGCTGGCGGTTTCACTTCTCTATTCAAATATCCGAGTTTTCCTTTCCCGTCAATCACAAGTCGCATGGGTTGAGCCCACTCTAGATAATTCTTGCCATTCAATTTATGAATGGTGGTTTGAAGGGAATTCTCGGTTATCGGGGCTGTCGGAATAGGTTGATGGGTCCCTTCTGATGGCGTCGCACTGTTGGTGGTGCTGGGAGAGGCTGTGCTGGAGCCAACCATGGCACTCTATAGTTCATGACCGAACCCTAGGGCTTTGATACTATGTAAACGAAAAAATAGAAGGAAAAGGGAAAAAAATTCCATTGAACTCGGCATATGCATACTACTTAAATAGGAAAAGAAAGAGATCTCAGATCCACAAAATTAGGAAACTAAGAAACATGAAACTACTTTAATTCTTTCCTGATCTTTAGGGGAGAATCTTTCCAATTTATTCAAACCTGAAACTACCTGAAATAGCTCATATTTTATTAACAAATAGTAATAGGGAATATCATGCACTGAAATGAAAGTTGAGGGAAACAATGTAAGAATATATCTTACAAAGGCAATAAACAAAAGAATCCTAATTACACCCTCTTATAGAATATCAAACACATTCATAGAACAAATTTAAAGAAAGAAATTTGTATGGAGTGTCTTAATTATGAAGAAAGTTAGAGAGCTAGAAGAAAGGAAAAAAATAAACCTATATATCATAGTTTGCAGTATCGGTCGATATCGATCCGATACGGCCGATACCGATACGGTTTGACATGTTCCTATCCGATACACGATACTGACATATACCGACATCGTGGGTCTCTTTTTTTTGTTAATTCGACAAAAAAATTGAACGGAAAAGACCAATCAGTAAGGGTATAAAAGCATAATAATGTTGTAAAAGTATGTAAAAAAAACTCATCTATCGCATGTAAACCAATTGGCAAGGGTGACTACTATTTCATTCAATTTCAAAATTGCTAAGAACAACACAAAATACTTAAAACTATGCCTAAATGTATAAAATATATTTTTTAAAGTGTTAATAATTATTTGCTTTTCGATTAAAAAACTGATATCGATAGTGCGATCCTATATATATATATATATATATATATATATATATATATATATATATATATATGTCACTATCTGCACCACATGCGAGACTGTCGATTCTTCGCTGTTGCTTCCAATTTCTGCCAGATGTTGATGTTTCTGCCAAAGTCACTGTAGATAGGGAGAACAAAGTGAAAGGATGGGCCTGGGAGTGGGGTGGGAAGATATCATGAATAATTAATAGAGGAAGAAAAGAGTCGAGATATAATATTGCTTAGTGTTGAGGTCATTTAGCTTGGGTTTTCTCTTAACTGGTTGAATAACTAAGAGAAATTGGTATATGCCTGAATCAATGGGACATAACTTTAGCCCGATGGGGCATAACTTTAGCCCTATCCTCCTAAACGGAGCGTGGAGGAGCATAAACAGGAACTTAGGTTTTCTATATGAGGCCTAAGCCCAAAGAAGCTTTGGCCCCTAGCGGTTGCCTAGGTGGTCCTATGGTCCATAGTCCAGGGCTTAAGAACCTTGGTGCCTGCCTAGACGAGCCCTATGCCTGTCCTTTAGAGCACTGCAAGCAATCCAAACAATAACCCTCGCATCAAATACCCATGATAATGCAAGGATCTTTGTTGGAGTGTGCCACATAACTATTAGAAAGTAAAGGAAGGTAAAACAGAAGCATAACAAAATAATCTGCTCAACTAATTATGTGCTTATGTATGTAGGCATTTTTGCAAGAGGAACTTCTACTTGCATAGATAGAGTTTTACTGCTACAACAATGTAGCTTCATCGAACAAAAATCCATTTACCAGTTAATCGGTTTGGCACCGTTGTCAATGCTTATACCTTTTGGTACTTAATATCAACTCTATCATAACAACAAACACTACATGTATCTTGAGAATCTCGACTTATTTAAGACGAGGGGCCTGTCTGAAGTCCTTAGCATCAGTTCCTTCCAAGAAATTCCTGATATGTTTTTATTAAACTCATATAATATGTAACCATTAATAAACATGAACTATGGATGTATCCTTAGAAAACACATCCTGATCTTACTTCAAGCACGAGTATATCTATAAACAATTACCACAATACTTTTTGTTAAACTTCTTATCTAAGTTCTCCAATTTTACATATTTGTGCGACTATAAGTTAATTTTCTTATTTTTACTATGATTCATTATCTAGCAGTCTAAATAGTTTATGTATCTTGCAGCTAGCCTTAGCCGGCACGATTTGCCCAACTCTATTCACAGTTCTACAACACATGTTTCACCACCAACGACAACCAAGTCTGTGTCCATGAGGGATATGGGCACAGAAATGACTCCCTTGGCCAGTCACGAACCTTCACGGACTGGAACCCCTGTTAGAGCAGCATCGCCTACATATAGCCCAACTTTTTCTCGGCCATTATCCCCTACAGAACCTGAAGAGAATTCAAGTGTTATTGTATCAGCTGATTTCACTGGAGATTCTGACAAAAAGTTGTCTGAAGAGGAATTTAGAATGAAAACTAGAAGAGATATAATGGCCCTTGGCCAACAATTGGGTAAAATGAACATTGCTGCCTGGGCAGGTAAGGAGGAGCAGGAGGCGGTGGCTAGTGCATCATCGTTGAATGCTGTTTCAGTTGATCAACCTGCCAGCAGCACTGAAGCCCGTGCAGCAGCCTGGGAGGAAGCAGAGAAAGCCAAGTATCTGGCCAGGTTTGATATCTTAATACCTTATTTGTTCATGTAAACAGTGTTTTTATATTCGATTCTTTGCTTAATGCTTTTGCCATTAATCATGAATTCGTTCGAGGAGTTCAATATATAGATTAAAGTTTCAATAATTTATCCAGGTTTAAACAGGAAGAGGTTAAAATCCAAGCTTGGGAAAATCATCAGAAAGCAAAAACTGAAGCTGAAATGAGGAAAATTGAGGTACTGAATGACTTTTTGAGTTTTTTTCCCCCTCGTATCTAATTGTTTAGTATTTACATAATAATAGCTAAGTTGTGATAATTTGGTTTTCATCCAATTCCATCCCAACTCTGGTGTAAGGACACACTCAAGCTTGGGCTGCTTTAGTGGTAGTCTTTATACATTCTCTTCACTTGAAGTATTGAGGAGTGGACTCTAGGGCTAATGTACAAATTGAGCATTCGATTGAGTGTCAATTCTTTGTTGATCGTTTTTAAATTTGTATGTTGCTCAGGCATGTAGTGCGAAGGTTTAAAATGAATATAGATCAAGTACATGATAGTGCTAGAAACCATACTTTTATGCTAAAACTACTTCCTAATTTTATTAGGTCATACAGTTTAAGCAATCCAGTTCTACATCCTTGTATAGCTGCCAAAGCTTCATGAAAACAGTGTCTACATTAGAACGTTTTTTTTATAGATTTCTCTTCTATCTTATGGTTAATCCTACAAGATGTCTTACTATAATGTGTAATTTATTTTCCCGACTGACATCTTTACAACAAAATCTCCTAAAAGAAGCAAAAATAGCAATTGACGAACTAGACTATCAAACTAGTACATGAAGTGACAAGACTTCCAAAAGGTTTGTTATAGGATCATGACTCTTACATCTTACAACAAAACCTCCCGAACGAAGCAAAAATAGCAATTGACGAACTAGATTATCAAACTAGTACATGAAGTGACAAGACTTCCAAAAGGTTTGTTATAGGTTCATGACTCATCTTACAACAAAATCTCCTAAAATAAGCAAAAAAGTAGCAATTGACGAACTAGACTATCAAACTAGTACATGAAGTGACAACAAGACTTCCATTAGGTTTGTTATAGAGTCCTCTAGAGAAATTATTCTCATTGATAACTTTCTTGGTCCAAGATTAAATATGTCACCACTTTCTAATAATTTCAGTACTAAATCCCATGCTTCTGTAAATTCATTTATATGATGCTTCATTTTCAACTAATTAGGGTGTTTTAACAGTGAAGATGCCCTCTTATGACATAATTACGAATTAGCAACAATGAGCTGCATCTCCATGTGATGAGTACTGATTTGTATATTAATATCAGCTAATTAGGGGTTTTAACAGTGAAGATGTCCTCACTTTGTAGAATTGATCTGGAAATTGCACAAATATAGGTTCAAGGAATAGTTATCAATTTGGAAGAGTTAGATCTCTAAATGAAGGTCTTTCTTTCATGCCCCTATTATGTAGGTTGAGGTGGAAAGAATGAGAGCGCGAGCAAACGACAAACTCATGAGCAAGTTAGCATGTGCAAAGCATAAAGCTGAGGAAAAGCGCGCTGCTGCAGAAGCAAGGAAAAACCGCCAAGCTGCAAAAACTGCAGAACAAGTAGAGTACATAAGAAGAACCGGGCGTGTTCCTTCCTCGTCATCCTGCTGGAGTTGGTTTATTTGACATATTTTAGTGAAACAATAGATCGGTACGACTGGCGTGTGAAATGTAAAGAATCCTGTGATTTAGGAATATGTTTTGGTGTTCTTTCTATTCTAGATAGGATTTCTTCAAATTGTCTTGATTGTGGGATGCTGGTTGGTTGAACTCCCATTTGTAAATAACACGAGACTAAATCTTTTTTGTCGATAAGTCTGTATATTTTCTCCGATTTTGTATATGGTTGATACACTTGTAGTAACGTTGTTTGAAAATAATAATGTTTGTTCAAGATGCTTTACTGTTTTGAATGTGGGGTTGTTACTTTTGTACGCTCAAGAGTTCATTCCTTTCCCTGTATTTAATTGTTGATTAGGCATGATTGTCATTTTTGGTATAACCAGCTCTCAGAGTCTCAGTTTGCTTATGTTTCAGGATTTGGGGCTTAGTATCAGTCTTCCATGTTACAAGGCTGCTTTCTTTATTTTGCATTGATTCGTCGCTCTACTTTTTGGGAAAAGAAGTTATTTATTTGTGTTTGGATGTCAAAGCAAATGAGCATAAAAGGGGAAAAAATGAGCAGGAAAGAAAAATAATTTCCGAAAGAGAGAATAGGAAAAAAATGATTCTCTCCAACCTGTCTAAGGATTTATTTTTTTACTTCTTTTATCAGGAAAAATACAGAAAAAAAATGCTTCTCTCCAAACTGCCCAAGGAATTTTTTTTTTTACTCCAATGATTCAGTTCTGTTTCCTAATTCTTTAGCCTTTTCAAACACTGGAAAAAAAAAAAATAGGAATTAGGAAAGAAAAAAAAGTAAAGAATTGATTTCCTTTCTTTTGCACGAACCAAAGGTGGTCACTGTTCTAATTCTTCTTTTCCACGGACCAAACATGCATGTGTTCTAATTCTAATGGAGAATTTGGCTACAATGGTTTACAACTTATTCTGTCGATACAATGGAGAACTGCCTATGATGGCGTGGATTGATACCATGTCAACAAATGATAGTCAATTATGTATGCATGACACCAAGTTTTGAACATCTGACCTCCATCTATAATTGTCGTCGGTGGAATTTTTCTAACTACACCCATGGTGTATGAAATAACAATCCTTATTAGACTTGGTTTGAAATTGTTGTTGTTTAAAAAAAAAAAAGGGCCAGCAGAAGAAATTTTGTAACAAGAGTCGCCCAACCACTTTCAAAAGTTATGCCATTACTGGCTTTTTTTTTTTTTTTTTTTTTTTTTGTAAACTATTGTTACCAAACAACTTTTACTACTGTTTTTTCAAAAAAATAAACAAAAATAAACAAAAGTATCCAAGCATCCAAGATGAACTGTCCCAGACAGCCTTACTGCACATGAGACATCACATCAATGAACAAAGCTCCAATTATAAGACTATTTGTTTGTCCGATCTCTACCTACTGCATACACCCAAATTTAAAGCTCGAGGCCTCGCCTTGTCTTCGAGGGATTGCCACCTGTGCCGATAGATAGACAGATAGATGGGCCATTAGCTTGAGGAGAGAGAGAGAGAGAAAGAGAGAGAGAGAGACTATAACTTATAATAATGCATGATGGAGAGCATTGCCATCAATCCCAGATTGTTGTTCATGATCTCTCGTTGTCAACCATTCATTTCCCTGTGCAAATACATGTAGGGAAGGTCCTCTTAGTTGGTTGTGGCTCGTTGATAGGAGCTTATTGGAGGAAAGAAGGAAGATATCTTTTACTTTGAGTCACCGTCTGCTTCCCAATCGTAGGCTAAATATCGGATAGATGGGCCATTAGTACGTGTCGAAATTTTTTTTTTTTTCCCTGTTAAATAAAGTAGAAGTCATGTCCCATACACAACGCCAACTTAGCGAAAATAGATATTCTTTTCGGTACCTGTCATGATTCATGACTGACCAAATCATGCTTCCGAGTTCTGAAGACTAGATGTCAGCATGATAATCATAAGACCATCTCCAATGGGGGGTTTCTATCTTCCCTATTTCTATGGAAGAAATCCACTTTAGAAAAAATTTCTTCCAATGCTAGTTTCTATCACCATTTCTATCCTAAGTGGCATTGATATAGGATGGAAACTTTCTAAGACCATCTCCAATGGTGATTTCCAAAATTGAGTTCTTATCCTACTTGGCATTGTACTTTAAGAAGATTTCTATCCTAGTTGGAAGAGTTTCTACATAGAAATTGTAGGCATACAAAAATGCTCTCCAATGGTTCTCCATTTCTATCCTATGTGTCACATAGTAAAAGGACCAATTTAATGATGTGGGGCCCAATAATAATTGTTATGAGAGATAGGAGAATTTCTATGAGAGTTTCTACATGTAGAAACCCTCCTAGAAAGTTTCCATCCTACATCATTGCCACCTAGGATAGAAATGGTGATAGAAATCATCATTGGGAGAAGTTTTTTTTAAAATAGATTTCTTCCATAGAAATAGGAAAGATAGAAACCCCCATTGGAGATGGTCTAAGAGGATTTCTACATATAGAAACTCTCATAGAAATTCTCCTATCTCTCATGACAATTATTATTGGGTCCCACACCATTAAATTGGTCTTTTTACTATGTGACACATAGGATAGAAATGGAAAACCATTGGAGAGTATTTTTGTATGTGTACAATTTCTATGTAGAAACTCTTCCAACTAGGATAGAAATCTCCTAAAAGTACAATCCCAAGTAGGATAAGAACTCAATTTTAGAAATCACCATTGGAGATGGTCTAAGGGGGTTTCTATCTTCCCTATTTATATGAAAGAAATCCATTTTAGAAAAAACTTCTCCCAATGGTGATTTCTATCACTATTTCTATCCTAGGTGGCAATGATGTAGGATAGAAACTTTCTAAGAGGGTTTCTACATGTAGAAACTCTCATAGAAATTCTCCTATCTCTCATGACAATTATTATTGGGCCCCACACCATTAAATTGGTTCTTTTACTATGTGACACATATGATAGAAATGGAGAACCATTGGAGAACATTTTTGTATGTCTATAATTTCTATCTAGAAACTCTTCCAACTTGAATAGAAATCTCCTTAAAGTACAATGCCAAGTAGGATAAGAACTCAATTTTAGAAATCACCATTGGAGATGGTCTAAGACTAGGATATGAACATGTGCACTTGTAAATAAATTCGTTGTTGAGTTTATATTTAAATTTTGTCATTAGTGATCCGGCCCCACCAATGTATGTTATTTCAATATCAATTATGCTATTTGGCTTCCAAAATTTTTAGATAATGTCATCTCCCATTATGTGGCATCTGACATGCCAACTGACATGGCAGCTGACATGTCATGTTTTAATCCAAAAAATTAATTATCCAAATTTTTTTTATTGTTAATGTTAATGCTAATACTAATGCTAATGCTAATTTTAATTTAATGTTAATATTAATTTTAATGTTAATGTTAATATTAAAATTCATGTTAATTTGATAATAATATGTTTTAATATTAATTTTAATGTTAAAATATTAATTTTAATGTTAATGATAAAGTTAATATTAATGTTAATTTTAATATTAATGTTCATGTTAATTTGATATTAATATTAATTTTAATTTTAATTTTGTCATGTCAACTATCATATCATAAGCCATGTCACATAATGATATGGTATCACTTAAATGTATTGACTTGAACACATGTACTCTTTGGAGTTAGGTCTTTTGGGACACGGATTTGGAAAATCGTGTGAAGTTGTAAATCCTAGACAACCTACTTAGATTTTGTGTGAACTTGGATTGCATAGAATATATATATATATATATATATATATATATATATATATATATATATATATATATATATATATATATATATATATATATATGTACTAGCATATGTGTACGTGTCTTACACTTATTTTAACATTCTTTTAATTAACTTAGGAAGACTCTTTAGGAAGACCAAAGGGTAGTCTTCGTAATTATTAAGTTGTCTTTATAAAATTAATGAACAATTTTTAATTAGTATAGACATGCAAAAGTATTTTCGGAATTCAAAAATTTTACCATCCAAAATTTTATATTATATAGTAGAATATATATATATATATATATATATATATATATATATATATATATAGTAGAATATATATACATATATATATATATAGTAGAATATATATATATATATATATACTAGGATTCGAAATCCGTCTACAAAACTACATGCTTTCACACTAATGACTTAGGTTAGTAGTCATTGGTATACAAAATATAAAATACAAAAAGAAAAAAGAAGTTGAAAGTCGAGTCTTAGATAAAACACGATCAGGTCCGAGTCTGTGGGTCCAAGCCCTACAATGACCAACATCTTTTGGAGTTTAACTGCGATTTGTTTGGGTGCCGAGCCGGACAAAGACTGTAGGCCTCCCCCCATGTTGTTGCCTCACATGATTCGTACCCTACCTTATAATGAGGGCTCCTCTCCTCCATATATCTTGTTTGTTGCACTTCTTGTAGGACCCTTACAGCTTGACTAGAATGAGGTGGGTTGCCCTACATTTGCCTTCCATATGTACTAAGGAGGGATATAAAGCACTCAGCTAATTAGCTAAGAATGATTTTGGGTAAATAATATATACTTTTAACAACCCTAAAAAAAAGGTTCTTTTGTCACATTTTAAGACCTTATTACTCCAGCTTATAAAAATATTGAGGCCTAAATAAAAAAAGTAGGGATTTCAAATTAGTAATACATACGTAGGTTAAATTTTTTGGGGTTTTCAATTTTTGGGATTCTGTACGATCGTACTGCTTGCACATACTCAAAAATAGTCATACAATCATGGGATCAATATGAATCTAGATTAGGGTGACAATTGATTTTTCTGACCTCTATGAACAACGTGAATCAAGATCAGGGTTATATGCTTGTGATCAATTCGAAAAAGTCATAAAACGAAGAGCACTTTAACTGAGAAAATGGTGTGCAAGAGAGAAACAATAATAATATAGTCTAAATTTAAATAAATGCCTGCATTGCAACTTGGTACCCTAAACTATTTCAATTTTTAACTTGATATCCTAAACTTTTATATGCACAAACATAATATCAACTATTATTGAATATTTTTAACTTGATACCAAAAAAAGGGACAAAATTGCCCTCCTTCCCCACCTAACCTCCTCCCTGTCCCCACCCCGGCTACCCCCTGTAATGTCCCTCTCCGCACGGTGCATTATGCTAAGTCGTTGACTCGAAGAGTTACGTTGACCCGAAGAAGTATCGATGCGAATCGATACAAAAGTTTCGTTGACCCAAGGAATGCATCGAGTCGGATCGATGCAGAGCGTTAAGTTGGCCTGAAAGAAATCATTAAGTCGATTCGAAGGTCTATTAAATCTAATTGATGCAAAGCATAAGTCCGATTCGGACAAGTATTGATTTCAGTTGATTTCGTGTGCAGGTTAAGCTTTTACGCTGAATTATAAGAGGTCGATCTTGTGCCTTATTTGCAACGGTGTCCGCAGAACCAAAGCATCGTCTCGCAACATACTGAGGCATGGGCACGGTAGGTCGAATCAGTCAAGTAGTTCAACGGAGCACGAAGTGCTCGAATGGCTAAGTCAGAAGAGTTGGTCGTGCAACAAAGTTATGAAATCGAGCCGTATCGGCTCGACGAAACGACAAGGCGTATCGACTTAAGGTGGGAGGACTTTGACCCTTCTTTCCTACTCCGTCATGCCCAATTAAAATGTACCGTTGTTTGCTAAGTTAACCTATCGAGTCCACGGGCATGGCTCGAAGTAGAAAAATCGTAGTGCGTGTCGGACGCTAAGATATAACAATTGAATTGAAACATACATCAAATGTATGAGTCGCCATAGAACATCAAAATACTGCAAAGGCGAGCGCCTCGGTGGCAATCCATATGAACATGGGATAACTGTATCGGCGAGTGCCTCAATGCACGAGTCGTTCGTGCCCCCGTTCACGAGTTAGAAGGCTAGCACATTGAAAGACTGTAACGACATGAGTGCCTTAGCGCACGAGCTGTAGAATATTGAATACTCTATCGAGGCATACCTCAAGTGCACGAGTCTGAGGAAATGAACATAAGTCTAGCACATTGAAAGATCGTGTCGATGTACATCAATTGCACAAATCGCGTATCGTTGAAGATTGAGTCGTAGAACATCAAAAGATATACTTCTTGTGCAAAGTAAGCAGTTGTGGTACAAATGCCACGAAACTGTCAATTGTAGTATGTTGCCTTGAATGTTCGGGACCTTCGGATCGTTTACTTGGACATTGAATCGAGACGATGAAACATCGAAAGAAAGAATAAAATTGTACAAAGAATGTGAGAAGAGAAAGAAAGAGTGTGAGAAAAGAAAAAAAAGAGAATGTGAGATCATGGAAAGAAAGGATATAAGAAATGCACGATGAATGTGTCACTACCACTTTTTGGAATAAGGGTATTTTGGTAATTTGTGAAATTTGATTATTTTTGAATTTTATTTAATTAATAATATGCTAAGTGTTATATTAGGTCTAACCCTAGAATTACCCTAATCTAGATGTTGATCATGATCCTAGAGACTTAGTTAGAAGAATTCAACTAAATGACTAAGTCCTAAAATATCTAGATACTAAGTTAGAAGCTAGATATTTGTGGAAACCTTAAGCTAATTTGGGCCTTTTCCTAAAGGGCTTGAATTACATTTGAGAAAGCCTTTAGACACAATTGGAATAACCCTAACCCTAGCATTCACTATGGCCGGCCAAAGCAAGCCCCGTCCCACCTATATAAGTGAACATTAGCCCTCTCTTGCTTCTTTCATTGCAAACCCTAATCCTAATTTGTGTTCTTCCCCAAATTTGCCCACTTTCATCAAATCAACTCCAAATTGGACCAAATCAATTACAATACACTCTCCTAGTGTAGAGGAGGTCTCTATTTGCTAGCTAGTAAGGATTGTGAGCAATTTGACCATAGGAATTGGTGTGGGTTTGTTTCAAGTGCAATTTCATTGAGATTCCAACTCTCAATAGGTAATAATCTCTGAACCCATTAATTTCCTGATTTTTCACCATAGATGCATTCATTTAGGGTCCCCCTAGCCCTAGGCCAAGTTTGGTAAAAATTAAATCCATTTAGGGTGCGTATCAGAGGAGTATTGGAGAGTTATGCAAGGTGTTCGATGAAATGTCTCTTAGAACTTTTTAATCTTGGTTTTCAAAACTAATTATATATTTGTGTAGCTAATATTATGTAGATTATTTTTTTGGTGACTTAGTCGATTTTGGTTGTGTTTTTGTGTCAGAATCGGACACGGGGTTCATTTACCGCACAGACACTGTGCATACCTTGCTACCCGCGTGTCCAAACACGCTGTACACGACACGGTTTGAGCTGAAAATGGTTGGTAATGCTGGGGGCATTGACTGACATCACACCCACGAAGTTTGGGTCAATCTTATGGAGAAATCAATGAGAAATTGGACTCGCAGATGTCAGTTGAGTCGTACACACACGCTGTACCTCATTTCTGGTACGCACGTAGGACACACTACTCGATACTTTGTGGACACGTCCTAACCGACTCAGTGGACACTTGGACACCTAGTTCACAGATTGACACTTCCCCTCGACACATCACTTGGACACTTCATACACAATCCTACTCGACACACGCGCACCACACTGTCTGATACACTATATATAATTTTGATAAATATTTAATACTTTCTGTTGACACTTTGGAAACGACTCGTGGACACCCCTGTGACACACACCTTGACACACTCCTCACACACATGACACACATGTGTCAGACACCCCCCATTTCTTTCTATTTGCAGTCACTCATAGTTGTAGGTTTTTCGAATGTAAATATATAGGATGTCTGTTATATATTGAATATTACTTCAGTTTGGTTTGGGTTGTTCAGTTGAGGGATTACATATAGTTGCATAGTTGGGTGAGTTATGCTTGATGTAGGATTACATATATATGATATGTATATAGGTATATGTGTTGATCTCAGATTTCTGAGACTTAGTGTATACAGTTCAGTTGTTGGGGTTACATCTGTGACATGTGGTATGTAGGGATTATCTCAGTTTTTCCTGAGATTGGAACATATGAATATATGTTGGATAGGTGTGTGAGTATACATAGATATATATATATAGGGTGGCAGTGTATTATGTTATAAGTTGTAGGCTATTAACAATATGATATGGTAAAGGGGTTTGTAACTATATGTGTTAGACTACATTATATATATATAGTGTTATATATAGTGCCATGTAGGCTAGTAGCTATAATTATGTGATATAAGTTAGCTTGCCTTTATATATATACCATATGTATATATGTTAGTGTGATGTGGTATCTTGGTATCCTAGTCTACCTTGAGATAGACTATAGTTTGACCTAGAAATTGACCCAATAGGCTTATATGAGTATGTTGAGTAGAGTTTGACCAAACCCTAGACAGTTAACCTAGTTTGACGAGAAGGTTGACCAGAGTTGACCAAGAGTTGACTTTGACCTATATTGACCTAGAATTATGTAGATTGCATTGTAAACTTTAATTATTACATTTTGAATACATTGTAACCTGTGTTGCTCTAAATAGGACTCTGTGACTCCAATTTGGACACATATACATATCAGTTGCTCAGGGTATCAGGCGAGTACATTCTCTAATCGTTTTATTCATAGTAGTATCTGTATTACGTGCTTTAGACTACTTTACTTGATGCTGTCATATTGTAACACGGATTGGTACTATATGGATCATTTTATGAGATGTTATCCCCTCATTGGGTGCATCGGGGACTTCATGTCATGTGCTATTCACGTACATCATGTACTCCTTGTACTCATGTTATTCATGTACTCTTATGTGCATTCATGTACGCTCATGTACCCTTATGTGCTCTTATGTACGCGCATGTTCTCATATGTGCTTCATGTATAACCAATAAATCATGTACGTAACGTAACTTGACCAGATCCTTGTGTATTGATTGGGGTAGGGGTGAGTAGGAGTGGTTATGTGATCAATTCCTAAGTAGTATCGTCATGTACAACTATGTTAACTTAGGCATGTGCAACCCAAACCGATTAAATAACCATCTTGTGGTCTAAATCACTTATATTTACTTACAATTCTTATTTTCTATAAAACTTTCATGTACTCAGATTTGTCTATTTTTACTGTTCATGTACATCTATCTCTACGGAGTTTCATGTATTTCATGTTCTTCATGTACATCTCTTTACAGCATTTTATGTATTTTATGCTACTGCTCGTTCTATATTTTATGTTATATTTTGGATCTGTTTCAGAGATATGTGCTCGTTTCCATCCTGACAGGATAACATTAATTTTTTTTTACAGATAACTTAGAGGATCATAGCTAGCCTAGAGGACACCAGTAGTGCTTGGAATAGACTGCTAGAATTGTTGGGTTGTGTCTTTAAGTTTTTTGTCTTGTATTTGAGTTGTACCCTGTTTGGTATTGATAACACTTAAACTTTTTGAATCTGGTTGTATTAAACATTATGTTCCTTCAACCTATGTGCTTCTGGTTGTATCTCATTCTGTGATTTCATATCTATCTTATCGTGCTGATTATCTGTCTTTAGATTTGTGATTGAGTAGTATTTTCTGAGATTGTCCTCCGTTCGGAGAGTATATCTTATTAGTTAGATTTATTATATTATGTTAGGTGTTGTTGAGACCTAGGACGACGTTTTACCGTCGACACTGCGGCATAGGCTGGACGTATCCACGGTCTCGTGCCCTTACACTGGGTGCGGGTTGTGACACGTTTTTAGTAGTGGTCAATGCAGGTCGAGATTCGCATTAGGGCGAAGTCGTGGTAGTGCAACATTTAGTTGTACTGCTACGCACCTATGGTAAGAGATAAGGAATAGGCTTTAGAATGAGAGAATACTCAATCACAGTTAGAATTCCTTGACGACCCTTGAGAATCTTATTATAAACAATCTCGAAACTCGATTCCAACTGTTGCTGTCTACTTTCCTTGTTCGTTGTTGAATTTGATTCTTGGTGTTCATTGTTGACTTGATTTCTACCAAGATAAATCTTATGGGCTAGGTGTTTGCCATAAAAATCAATGACATGTATTACGGAATACTGAAATTAATTGCAAACTCACTTGTACAAAGAAGAGCCTAGAAACAAAGCATAGGAAATAATCTAAGTACAATTGTTTAGTTTTGATTCTGGGGGTGACGGTGGAGGCTCGGGAAAGTGCTATCAACTCTGCCTTACTCCGTGGACTATCTGATGCAGTCTCTAGCTCGTGAATATATTGCTTTCTTCTTGAAGGTTGCCAGCCTCTTGCAGGGGTGTGGCACCCTGCTATTTATAATAAGATGTATTTTGAGCCGCATAGAGGGCTTGCGGCCACGTGGCTGATTAGCACGCGAAGACTCGCTCTTGGGCTGCCATCTGTCGATTTGTTGGAATTTTGTTGCAGCAAATCTGGGTGGTTAAGGAATTGGTCAGATTGCCACGTGTCCCGTTGCAGATAGCTTTCTCAGTCTTCGATCATGCGGGGTCGCATGAGACTCATGCATGCGGCTTGGATCATAATTACTCCTGGCTGCATGAAGTTTTGGAAATTTTGGGGCTGCATAATCTGAGCCACATAAGTTTCACGCGGCTTAGATGACACTCTTCTGGCCGCATGGAGGCGTACGAACCCTGCTTTTGGGCGACGTCTCACGTCTTATCTTTCTTGTCGAAGTGTCATAACTGTCATATTTTGCCAGGACTTGTCAGTTTTATCAGTCGAACTGCTCCTCTTTGGCCACATATTTTTCTTCTACAGCTGTTTGTCGACAGACCGCATGTCTTTGAACAGTCATGCGTCTTTCTTTCATGCGGACCTATTTGGCCCAAGGTACCTATGCGACAATTTATAATCCGCATGAATCCCATATTTTTCATGCTTCTACAAGACCCCTTCAAAGTTTTTAAATTACAAATTTGGAATACTTTGAATAAGAAGCATGAAAATATGTCAAGCCATAGGGAGTCTTCAAGTTGCAGAAAGTTTTTTTGAACTGCAAAGAGATCTTGAGTCGCCGAAAAATATTGAGCCGCAGGAAGATCCTGAGTCGCAGAAAAAATCTTGAGTCGCAGGGACACTTCGAGCCACAGAGAGTCTGCCAGCCGTCACTGCTGTATTTAATTCTTCTGACTCGGTTGTGGATCTATTTTCGAGATGAAGCCGACGGTTACTAGGGATAAAGTTCCCAAACGTCGACTTTATCTTTAATGATCTCGAAAACCGGAGAGATGCCCGACAGTTATTAGGAATAAAGTCCCCAAACGTCGTCCCTATCCTTAATGATCTTGAGAATCGAAGAGTCTCTTTTCAGCAACTCTATAAATAGGAGTCGTCTAGAGAGAGATTTTCTGCTTTCACCTTCTTCTCCTTTGACTTTATCATTCTTTTTGCTATTGCTCCAAAAGCTTCTACGTCGATTGGTGCGGCGGCCGAAGGGAAGAGACTTCCTTTCCCGTCGAGAGCGGCATATACTCCTTTCATTCATTCCGTCGTGCAATCTTCTCTCAAGAGTAAGGATGGTGAGCAGATGATGACTGAAATTTTAAATGGACGTAGCGCATATTTTCATGCACGGGCCTGTCATATACTGCCTCTGCTATAAGCTTGGTCGATGTATGCCCTATCTCGTCTGGACCACATGTGTTCTGTACGATAGGGCCACATGGATTGGGCCGCATAACTGCTGCTCATTCGAACTTGAACCGTCTGAGTGCCTCAAAGTGGATCTGTATGAATTTACCATGACTAAGCCGTATGGGTTCCGCATGAGCACTTTATGATCGGGCCGCATGAATACTGTAAAATTGGGTCGCATGGTCGCCTTATGACTGACCCGTACGAGTATTGGGCCGCATGAGTTTTTCATGACTGAGCCGCATGATAATAACTGAGCCGTATAAATGCTGCATGAGTACTTCATGAAGCCGACCTCACGACTGTGGGCTGTATGAGTTTCGCATAACAGAGTTCTTTCTTTTCTTGGTGCTAAATCTCCTTTTTCTCATATTTTTTGTATGGATCTGGCTAGCAAACTTCTTCAGGACCGGTGTCGGTGATGGAGTGAAGGTACAACATTCTGGTCCCTACATCAGAGAGCTTAAAACTCCTCATGCTTCGGAAGAGTTTTCCCCATGCCTTTCTGGCATACACATCAAATAACTCAGGACTCTTCATGCTTCGGAAGAGTTTTTCCCAGGTGGTAGGAAGAGCCTTTATACCTCAGAGAGTTGGACGGTGGTCAGGCGTCGTTATGAACGTCCTGCCTTCATGGCTCTCCAAGTAGGCGAAACCACCATCAGGGACCATGTTTTGAAGGTATGGTCCCTCGGAGGAGCGGGGCTACGGCATCCGTAATATGTAGGGAAGGATAGCATGCTATATTTACCCTCTTCCTGACAGCTCCTTGGAGATTCAACAACTTTGTTTGCTTCTCAGCAGTAAAACATGACATCCTTCGAGGGCCACGAAACTGCTTAAAGACGAAGTGCTGTCAAACCCAACTATGTATTGCCAGATTTTCCTTTCTTTGCTGTCGATGTAGTCCTATGAATATAACTGATCCTGAATAAGTAGAGTATGTTCACTCTATTTTATTTATGGTAATTTGTGGTGCTTGTACTAGAGGACCTAATACAACATTTGTATTTGATAAAGGACATCCCACTGAAAGATTTTTGTGGACCTATTGCCCTTTTGTGCATCTGGAAATACGAGCAAATAAATTTAAAGGATATTTTGTGGACCTACTACTCTTTGATACACCGATGGTACGAGTAATAGATTAAGATAATTTTTGTGGACTTATTACAATTTTTGTGTACTAGCGATGTGTCACGACCCGCACCCTAGAGTAAGGGCACGAGAAGTGGGTACGTCCAGCCTACGCCGCAGTGTCGGCGGTAGAACGCTGTCCTAGGTCAATCATCTAACAATATAAAGTACCTGTACAGTATATACTCTCCGAATGGAGGTGATATAACAACACACAATCTCAATCACATCTAGGGTAGAAGAATGAAGACAGATAGACAGATAGTAACTCAAGAGAACAGTATATAGATGAAATAAGTCCAAGTGTCTAGGATAACATAACATCAGAATGACAACTCAAATACAATAAGTCTAAGAGTCTATACATCTCAACATCTCAAAATACAACTCAGAATGTGAGACAAAAGATAATATAAAAGTCTGTCTAACTAATCTGGTCTAGACTACTGGAACAATATCCTCAGCTGCAGGTGGATCCTGCTGGGGGTCCACAATATAAGTATCATCTAGTCCTGCTCCATAATAGGTAGACACCAGGGCCTCATCCTCATCCTCTGTAATATTTTCAACAGGTCCAGTCAGGACAGGAACGAGCACAATACATCTCACGCAGTTCATAACAGGTTAGGAAATACGATACAGGCAATAGAGTAAAATACAGGAAGTGCTGAAAGGAAATGTACGCTGTAAAAGAGATAGCTGTAATGAAATATCTACTGTATATAGAGAACTGTAAGTGACTAGTGATGTAGAGCACAAGATAGGCATGTGAATGGCTGGAATTTATACATGATTACACTACTGAGTTGCACATGATTACACTACTTGGAATTATTCACATGTCCACTTCTACTCCCCCGTTACCCCAATCAATACACAAGGATCGAGACAAGTTACGTTATTTATACATGATATCACATGGGGGCCCATGAAGGGTGCACATGATAGTATACATGAGGCTCCGTGAACATGAGAGTACATGATCACATGAGTGCACATGAATGATAGAAGCATTGGAGTACATGATGATAGTGAAACACACGTAACATGAAGTACCCGATGCTCCCGAGAAGGATAACATCTCATGTAAAGATCCATATAGTACCAATCCGTGTTACCAACGTGACAGCATCAAGTAAAGTAATCTAGAACGAGAAGTAAAGCCTGAACAAGTATGAAACGGTCAGAGAATGTACTCGCCTGATAACTGAATGTCTGAAGAGGATGTACTGCCTGAGGAGAGGTGTAGGGCTCCTAATCAGAGCAATACAAGTCACAATGTATCCAGAATGGTAAAAATAAAGTATACAATGCACACTACATGATTCTAGGTCAATCTGGTCAAAAGTCAACTCTTGGTCAACTCTAATAGTCAAACTAGGTCACAGGAAGTCACACTAAGTCAAATGAGGTTAAACAAGATCAAACAAGTTTAATCTAGGTTGAAGTCAACTCCTGGTCAACACTCTAATCAAACTAGTCAAATACTAGTCAACATGATCAATCTGGATCAAGTCTAGATCAAACTTAGACCAACTAAGGTTTTGGTTGGTCATAGACTAGTTAACAGGGTAATTAGGTCAAGGGTCAACTATTTAAGTCAAACTCTATAAGGTTACTTAACTAACCATAGGCTAACCTGTTTTAGGATACCTAGGATACCATTCTACAAGGCTAAGGTATAACCAACTTCCTATACAAGTACATCACATATAAATATATATAGTACAACACCAAACTTAATCTTATAATCAAGCTAAACCATAGTCTAACTCAATCAAGACTCAACTCTAAGTATCCTACTTTACCCCATGCATATCTTCACTCTATATAGGGCTATCTATATAACCAAGTCATAAATAATACCTTTATATAGGTCAAAGTCTAAACCAACTAGTCAATAGTCTAGGGTTTAGTCAAACTTAGGTCACCAAGTCATTTAGAGTCCATCCAACTATTTCTAGGTCAATTTGGTTAAGGTTTGACCTATAGTTGACTTTGGTCAACCATGGTCTTGTAGTCTAACTAGGTCTAATAGGCCTAAGGTCAGGTCTAACTCATTAGTCATGGGCCATAGGCCGTAGGCTAGTGTCTCTTGGGCTCCCAATATAGGTATCCATATCTATACCTATATACAATATACATATACCAATATATAGATACCTATATACATAACCATGGGCTATAATATCTAAATACCATATATAGGGATCTATATAGTTTTCTATAGGCAATACCATGTCTATATATATATATATATATATATATATATATATATATATATATATATATATATATATATATATATATATATATATATATATATATATATATATATTCCCACTATATATCCTCATATATATATATATATATATATATATATATATATATATATATATATATATATATATATATATATATATATATATATATATATATATATATATCCACTATATATATATAACATATATATATACCCTCTATATATAATACCACATATATATATACACTATATATATACATAATATATATACCCAATATATAAACAATATTTATATCAATATATATAACCACACATATATATTCCTATATATATATATATATATATATATATATCAACCCAATACCATATCCATATATATAACCTATATTTGATCTAGTAAAATATATATATATATATATATATCATATATATGTATATATATATATATATATTTTACTAGATCAAATATAGGTTATATATATGGATATGGTATTGGGTTGATATATATATATATAGGAATATATATGTGTGGTTATATATATTGATATAAATATTGTTTATATATTGGGTATATATATTATGTATATATATAGTGTATATATATATATGTGGTATTATATATAGAGGGTATATATATGTTATATATATATATATATATATATATATATATATATATATATATATATATATATATATATATATATATATATATATATATGAGGATATATAGTGGGAATATATATATATATATATATATATATATATATATATATATATATATATATATATATATATATATAGACATGGTATTGCCTATAGAAAACTATATAGATCCCTATATATGGTATTTAGATATTATAGCCCATGGTTATGTATATAGGTATCTATATATTGGTATATGTATATTGTATATAGGTATAGATATGGATACCTATATTGGGAGCCCAAGAGACACTAGCCTACGGCCTATGGCCCATGACTAATGAGTTAGACCTGACCTTAGGCCTATTAGACCTAGTTAGACTACAAGTTTGACCATGGTTGACCAAAGTCAACTATAGGTCAAACCTTAACCAAATTGACCTAGAAATAGTTGGATGGACTCTAAATGACTTGGTGACCTAAGTTTGACTAAACCCTAGACTATTGACTAGTTGGTTTAGACTTTGACCTATATAAGGGTATTATTTATGACTTGGTTATATAGATAGCCCTATATAGAGTGAAGATATGCATGGGGTAAAGTAGGATACTTAGAGTTGAGTCTTGATTGAGTTAGACTATGGTTTAGCTTGATTATAAGATTAAGTTTGGTGTTGTACTATATATATTTATATGTGATGTACTTGTATAGGAAGTTGGTTATACCTTAGCCTTGTAGAATGGTATCCTAGGTATCCTAAAACAGGTTAGCCTATGGTTAGTTAAGTAACCTTATAGAGTTTGACTTAAATAGTTGACCCTTGACCTAATTACCCTGTTAACTAGTCTATGACCAACCAAAACCTTAGTTGGTCTAAGTTTGATCTAGACTTGATCCAGATTGATCATGTTGACTAGTATTTGACTAGTTTGATTGGAGTGTTGACCAGGAGTTGACTTCAACCTAGATTAAACTTGTTTGACCTTGTTTGATCTTGTTTAACCTCATTTGACTTAGTGTGACTTCCTGTGACCTAGTTTGACTATTAGAGTTGACCAAGAGTTGACTTTTGACCAGATTGACCTAGAATCATGTAGTGTGCATTGTATACTTTATTTTTACCATTGTGGATACATTGTGACTTGTATTGCTCTGATTAGGAGCCCTACACCTCTCCTCAGGCAGTACATCCTCTTCAGACATTCAGTTATCAGGCGAGTACATTCTCTGACCGTTTCATACTTGTTCAGGCTTTACTTCTCGCTCTAGATTACTTTACTTGATGCTGTCACGTTGGTAACACGGATTGGTACTATATGGATCTTTACATGAGATGTTATCCTTCTCGGGAGCATCGGGTACTTCATGTTACGTGTGTTTCACTATCATCATGTACTCCAATGCTTCTATCATTCATGTGCACTTATGTGATCATGTACTCTCATGTTCACGGAGCCTCATGTATACTATCATGTGCACCCTTCATGGGCCCCCATGTGATATCATGTATAAATAACGTAACTTGTCTCGATCCTTGTGTATTGATTGGGGTAACGGGGGAGTAGAAGTGGACATGTGAATAATTCCAAGTAGTGTAATCATGTACAACTCAGTAGTGTAATCATGTATAAATTCTAGCCATTCACATGCCTATCTTGTGCTCTACATCACTAGTCACTTACAGTTCTCTATATACAGTAGATATTTCATTACAGCTATCTCTTTTACAGCGTACATTTCCTTTCAGCACTTCCTGTATTTTACTCTATTGCCTGTATCGTATTTCCTAACCTGTTATGAACTGCGTGAGATGTATTGTGCTCGTTCCTGTCCTGACTGGACCTGTTGAAAATATTACAGAGGATGAGGATGAGGCCCTGGTGTCTACCTATTATGGAGCAGAACTAGATGATACTTATATTGTGGACCCCCAGCAGGATCCACCTGCAGCTGAGGATATTGTTCCAGTAGTCTAGACCAGATTAGTTAGACAGACTTTTATATTATCTTTTGTCTCACATTCTGAGTTGTATTTTGAGATGTTGAGATGTATAGACTCTTAGACTTATTGTATTTTGAGTTGTCATTCTGATGTTATGTTATCCTAGACACTTGGACTTATTTCATTTATATACTGTTCTCTTGAGTTACTATCTGTCTATCTGTCTTCATTCTTCTACCCTAGATGTGATTGAGATTGTGTGTTGTTATATCACCTCCATTCGGAGAGTATATACTGTACAGGTACTTTATATTGTTAGATGATTGACGTAGGACAGCGTTCTACCGCCGACACTGCGGCGTAGGCTGGACGTACCCACTTCTCGTGCCCTTACTCTAGGATGCGGGTCGTGACACGTTTTTAGTGGTGGCCCATGCAGGTCGAATTTATGTAGTGGTATTCGAACTAGAGTATCACTACAGCCTGCGATAGAATTGAGAAATAGGCTTAGAGAGAATGGATACTCAATCACTGATAGGATACCTTGAGAGATTCCGGGGATGACCCTTGAGAATCTCATTTTGAATTACGATTTAAACTCCTTCTCCCTTGATTAAATTTGATTTTTGAGGATTCACTGTAGAACTTTGAATCCTGGTGTTAGTTGATGATTTTAAAATTTTTGTAGTTGTTGATTTAAATTTTTGTATTAGAATTATATTTTTAAGGTACTTAATCACATTTATGAGAAAACCTTCATCTGTTTCTTGCCATCTAATTCTCTTGCTAATTGCCTTCCCTTGAAATGAACTGTCCCCCTTATATTTTTGCATCTTGCTTAAACTCTTTCTACCAAACTATGTGACTGTATCCCAAACCTGACTTACTCGACATTTCCTCAAATCAGGACTTTATTGAGACCTTCTAACCTTTGACCTTGGGTTGATCGAACCCTAAACTATATCCATCTAGTAGCCTATCTATCCCTAGGACTGTGTTCCTAAATTATTTACTGGACTCTTAATTAATTTTATTCCCTGCGTTAACTTGGTCTTCTTTTATTTTGCATCAATTGTCACGTCTTGAACTCCCACTTTCTGTTCTAGATCATTGGACGTCCTTTACCGTGACTTGGATATTCGGAGTATAATACTAGCTGTTACCTTCTAACGAACTTCACATGTAAGACCTAGACTAGCCTACCTTCATGTAGGTATTCCACGTCCCACTAAAACCCGTCTCCTCGTACTCTATTTTCTTGACATGATTTTCTAGTCAAATGGCTAAACTATAACCTCTACCATGATACTAAATTAATTCTTATTTCAATTAGAGATCCACCATGGCTCAAATCTTTCGACCTGGCATGTGATGGTATTCTGATTGAATCATTAAATACTTACCCTTGTACCTTATCTTGAATGCTTGACCCGATTGGTTAAGGATCTTGGACTATGTATTTCTTTCATCATTCCCACTCTTACTTATATCTTATGCTACAAATTATCCTTAGTTTTACAAGCTTATTCTTTCGAGCTTGATCATGATATATTTTATTGGGTGCGCACCCACTAACATATTGTCTAATCAGAACTGGCGCATGATGGTCTGATCAACCTATTGCATTTTGGTTCGCTTTTCGTATATTAATCTACGTGGATGGAGATATAATTTAACTTGCCCTAAAATCTTATCCGCAACAGCCTTGACAATTCTCCTTGAAATTATTTTTATCGTCTATGAACCTCGTATTCATATCCAGTTGAATTAAAATTTATCATGACCTGGATTTTCATCATTGGATGCTCGTACTTGATTTCATTGATTTTCCATCTTGCCCAAATCTCGATTTATCCTGAAATTGATCAACTTAGATCGTGCCAAGACTAAAATCTATTTGTGATTGTTGTGCCTAAATTTTTTAATTTTCTTTTTCCACTTTATGGAATAGTAACTTTTTATGGTTTCTCAGTTACTTGTTGATGACAATTTTTTATATAGGATGGTAGACGGCCCTACAGCCGTGATGATTGTTGTTCCTTTACCCTTCCCAATTAGGACACCCTAGATTGCTTGTACGTTTTGATACCATAGGACAGTCTTGATCTAGAATGACTAGTGCACTTAGATGAGACCGCAGACTGTCCCATTTAACCTGTCCCCCTGGTACCACTATTGTATCACAATTTCTGGTTCAATCAGGCCATAGACTCTTCCCACTCTAAAATATGATCATCGTAGACATATTACCGTGACTTTTAAATTTGAAGCACAAGACTAGTTGTTTTCCCGAAACTGATTTCACATACGTGACCTAGACATGACATACTACACCCATGACCTTAGTGTGCCACTCAAGCATACCATTGTGTGCTTCATTTGCTTAGTACGATTTTCCTGACCCGAGACTCTACCCTGATTTACCCCATGGAGTTACTTTTGGCTTCGATTTGCATTAAGGACACCCTATGACCTAAAACTACCAACCAATTTTTGGACATGACCCAGTATAGGTCTACTACCCATATTTTGCTTATTGACCTTGTATGTTGCCTAGGTAGTGGCTTCGTCCCTGATTGTTGGAGGTTTGACCTAGGAGGAGTACGACCATCTAAATTTCGAGGACGAAATTATTTTAAGGTGGGTAGACTTGTAACACCCTGTTTTCTGAAATTGGGGATTTTTGAAAATTTATTATTTTTATTATTTATTAGTGGTATTTTAGTCATGGTATGATTTTCTGGTGATTTCAGTTAAGTTAAACCATTTCTAAAGTCATACTAAGTCATGACTTATGACTTTGTGATTTTGGTTAATATAACTTAGTGTAAACCCTAGTTTTCTCTAACCTAGAAGTTGCCATGCCCATGAGAGCTTAGCCATAGGCTTAGAACACCAAATTAGTGATTTTTAGCCTAAAGGGTATTTTGGTAATTTTCTAGGATTTATTTGGAATTATTTGGATTTATGTGATTTATTATTATTTAATTAATTGATTAGTGTCATGTTAGTTACTAACCTAGTTTAGCCCTAATCTAGATGTTAGTCATGACCTAGAGACTAAGTTAGATGGGTTTAACTAAAGTAATGTTAGAGCTAAATATCTAGATATTTCATGTTAGATATTTACATTAGATATTTTATTTAGATATTTTACATAAAGTTATGTAGAATGAATCCTAGCCATAGGATAGCTTTGAAACTTGTTGGAGAGCCCACAACCATTGATCCTAACCCTAAACCAACCCCCATGGCCGGCCAAGCATGCCCCCCCCCCTATATGAACACCCCCATCTTCACAAAGAGCCTCATTTTCAATGTATTGAAAACCCATTTTTCCCTCAACTTCACAAAGCCATAACTTCTTCATTCCTTCACCAAATTGAGCCCCGTTTGTTGCGTTGGAACCCCCTACACTTGAGGATGCTAAAGGAGGCTTAGTAGCAAGGTTGCACAAGGATTTGGACACCCCAAAGTGAAGAGGAAACCCCCCTAGAAGGTTGATTTTCATGATTTTGCACATATAGGTAAAGTGTTCTAAACCCTATCAAAATAGTGATTTCTCTTCATGGTTGCATGCATTAGGATACCATGGTCATGTAGGTCAAGTTTGGTAGGATTTTTATGTGGTTTGGTGTCCGTATCGGACACGTATCTATGTTTGAAACTAGGTGTTTGGTGAAATGCCACATAGAACATTTTGTTAATGTTTTTCAAAACAAAATTGATATTTGGGTAGCCCTAGATCCCTAGGTCACTTTTCCACTTGACTGAGCACAAAACAGGACACGTTTTGTGTCCAAATTGGACACGAAATTACTGATTTCAGCACACACTGACACACTGTAAAACCTAACTGTTTGATGCTGTGTATTGTGTCCATACCCATTGTGGACACAATACAGACATGAGGACACAAACCTAGACCCTAGGCCGACCCCCTGACACGAGCACGTGGCCCCACGTGCCCCGTGTGGAGCACACGACCCCTCGACACGCGCGCACGAGACTGTGCAGCCTCCCCTGCTACCAGACTTCTCGTACGGACACGACACGCGACGTGGACACACGAAACTTGGCCTGAGGGTTGGGGCAGTGTCTGACACACCCCTCCCAAAGTTTCAGACACGTTGGTGTCGTGTCGAGTGAGAAATCACACTCGCAATGACCCTACACTATACTGCGCACACACGTATCAGAGCTACTGATACGTGCTCGTATCTCGGACACGGACACACGTGGACACAAATCAGGACCGTGGACACCTAGGGGACCCCTAGGCGAACCTTCCCCCATGAGCACGAGACACGACGTGTCTTGTGTCGTGAGTACGAGACACACAAACATCAACCCTTCGCGTGCCCTAGATTTTACCTGATTTTGATTTTTGCGTGTCCGACACACCAAAACGTGTCGTGGTCGTGTCTCAGGCACCTAGGACACTAGTATAGACCCTACCCTACCATTACCAACCAATGGACACAAACCTTAGTTCGATTTTGTGGTTCGAAATCGAATTACCCCCAAAACCTGGGTAAAACCCAATTCCAGATTTCTGGAATTTATTCCAGTTTTTCCAAAACCAATTTCAATTGCTATTTTATGCATTTTTATACATGTTATTATATGTTTTTAGTATGTATACGTATTGTATATATGTATGTGAGGGTGTATGAGGGATTAGGGTGTGTATACATGTGTATATATGTGTATATACACATGTGTGTATGTGTGACAGTGTGTGTGTGTTTGTGTGTGGCAGTGTGTGTGTGTTGTGTGTGTTTGTGTGTGGCAGTGTGTGTGTGTTGTGTGTGATTGTGTGTGTGTTCAGTCACTGTTAAGTGACTGAACAGGGACACCCCCCCCCCCCAAGACCTGATTCCCCCTCTCTCTACACTCTCTTTACCCCTCTCTTTATATATATAATATATATATAGGTTTATATATATATTATATATATAAAGAGAGGGGTAAAGAGAGTGTAGAGAGAGGGGGAATCAGGTCTTGGGGGGGGGGGGTGTCCCTGTTCAGTCACTTAACAGTGACTGAACACACACACAATCACACACAACACACACACACTGCCACACACAAACACACACAACACACACACACTGCCACACACAAACACACACACACTGTCACACATACACACATGTGTATATACACATATATACACATGTATACACACCCTAATCCCTCATACACCCTCACATACATATATACAATACGTATACATACTAAAAACATATAATAACATGTATAAAATGCATAAAATAGCAATTGAAATTGGTTTTGGAAAAACTGGAATAAATTCCAGAAATCTGGAATTGGGTTTTACCCAGGTTTTGGGGGTAATTCGATTTCGAACCACAAAATCGAACTAAGGTTAGTGTCCATTGGTTGGTAATGGTAGGGTAGGGTCTATACTAGTGTCCAAGGTGCCTGAGACACGACCACGACACATTTTGGTGTGTCGGACACGCAAAAATCAAAATCAGGTAAAATCTAGGGCACGTGAAGGGTTGATGTTTGTGTGTCTCGTACTCACGACACAAGACACGTCGTGTCTCGTGCTCATGGGGGAAGGTTCGCCTAGGGGTCCCCTAGGTGTCCACGGTCCTGATTTGTGTCCACGTGTGTCCGTGTCCGAGATACGAGCACGTATCAGTAGCTCTGATACGTGTGTGCGCAGTATAGTGTAGGGTCATTGCGAGTGTGATTTCTCACTCGACACGACACCAACGTGTCTGAAACTTTGGGAGGGGTGTGTCAGACACTGCCCCAACCCTCAGGCCAAGTTTCGTGTGTCCACGTCGCGTGTCGTGTCCGCACGAGAAGTCTGGTAGCAGGGGAGGCTGCACAGTCTCGTGCGCGCGTGTCGAGGGGTCGTGTGCTCCACACGGGGCACGTGGGGCCACGTGCTCGTGTCAGGGGGTCGGCCTAGGGTCTAGGTTTGTGTCCTCGTGTCTGTATTGTGTCCACAATGGGTGTGGACACAATACACAGCATCAAACAGTTAGGTTTTACAGTGTGTCAGTGTGTGCTGAAATCAGTGATTTCGTGTCCAATTTGGACACGAAACGTGTCCTGTTTTGTGCTCAGTCAAGTGGAAAAGTGACCTAGGGATCTAGGGCTACCCAAATATCAATTTTGTTTTGAAAAACATTAACAAAATGTTCTATGTGGCATTTCACCAAACACCTAGTTTCAAACATAGATACGTGTCCGATACGGACACCAAACCACATAAAAATCCTACCAAACTTGACCTACATGACCATGGTATCCTAATGCATGCAACCATGAAGAGAAATCACTATTTTGATAGGGTTTAGAACACTTTACCCATATGTGCAAAATCATGAAAATCAACCTTCTAGGGGGGGTTTCCTCTTCACTTTGGGGTGTCCAAATCCTTGTGCAACCTTGCTACTAAGCCTCCTTTAGCATCCTCAAGTGTAGGGGGTTCCAACGCAACAAACGGGGCTCAATTTGGTGAAGGAATGAAGAAGTTATGGCTTTGTGAAGTTGAGGGAAAAATGGGTTTTCAATACATTGAAAATGAGGCTCTTTGTGAAGATGGGGGTGTTCATATAGGGGGGGGGGGCATGCTTGGCCGGCCATGGGGGTTGGTTTAGGGTTAGGATCAATGGTTGTGGGCTCTCCAACAAGTTTCAAAGCTATCCTATGGCTAGGATTCATTCTACATAACTTTATGTAAAATATCTAAATAAAATATCTAATGTAAATATCTAACATGAAATATCTAGATATTTAGCTCTAACATTACTTTAGTTAAACCCATCTAACTTAGTCTCTAGGTCATGACTAACATCTAGATTAGGGCTAAACTAGGTTAGTAACTAACATGACACTAATCAATTAATTAAATAATAATAAATCACATAAATCCAAATAATTCCAAATAAATCCTAGAAAATTACCAAAATACCCTTTAGGCTAAAAATCACTAATTTGGTGTTCTAAGCCTATGGCTAAGCTCTCATGGGCATGGCAACTTCTAGGTTAGAGAAAACTAGGGTTTACACTAAGTTATATTAACCAAAATCACAAAGTCATAAGTCATGACTTAGCATGACTTTAGAAATGGTTTAACTTAACTGAAATCACCAAAAAATCATACCATGACTAAAATACCACTAATAAATAATAAAAATAATAAATTTTCAAAAATCCCCAATTTCAGAAAACAGGGTGTTATACGATGCGAGTACTGGTAATAAGTGGAGAGAAAACCAACATATTTACTCAGAGGTAATAAGGACGTGGTAAATATGGATCGAAACAGAGCCTTCCTACTCAGAGGTAATGAGGACATGGTAGGAGTAGGCATAATGGGGGTACGCAGAACAACTCAGAGGTGCTATCAACGTGGAAGTTCTATGCATTGGGTGATTTGTTTGTGATGGACGGGAAAACAACTCAGAGGTAATATGGACATGGTTGTTTTTTTCCCGTTGGGGAATTTTGTGGACCTATTACCCTTTTGTGCACTGACAGTACGAGTAATAGATTAGGATAAATTGTATGGACCTATTACCCTTCTGCGTACTGGTGGTACGGGTAATAGATTTTGAGACAAAAGCTATGACCAGGAAGTTCATAGATATGACCAAGGGATGAGATATGAATTCATTCGGAGTAGTCAGAGAGTAAGTTCAGTGGTACCTGAGGGTACGTAACTCAACAATCTAGGAGGTTTGAAGTCAGAGTGTAAGTTTAGCGATACCTGAGGGTATATAACTTGCAATCCGAGAGGTAGTTGGAAGGTATCGTTTAGACATAGTATTTCTTAAGGAACTTGCCGTTGATGGGCATCATGAGAAAGTCTCCTTTTTGTTTTGCGAGACGATACGCGCCGTTGGAGAATACGGTTTCAATGACAAACGGATCCTCCCACTTAGGCTGGAATTTGTCGGAGGTCTTGTGAGTCATGACCATTGGTCTGCGAATGGCCAAGACAAGATCGCCAACTTGAAATACTCTCTGCTTGACATTCTTATTGAAAGCCCGAGAGATGCGCGCTTGGTAGAGCTCTATGCTTTGTTGAGCTTGTAAACGCTTCTCATCTAATGCTTCTAACTCTTGTAGCCGTCGGCGGTAGTTATCGTCCGCCGTTAACCGGTAGGTGAGGGCCACTCGAAGTGAGGGGATCTGAGTTTCCAATGGGAGGACTGCCTCGCTTCCGTAAACCAAGAAGAATGGTGTATTTCCTGTAGCCGT
Source organism: Iris pallida (assembly GCA_029216955.1). Lineage (NCBI taxonomy): Eukaryota > Viridiplantae > Streptophyta > Magnoliopsida > Asparagales > Iridaceae > Iris > Iris pallida. The sequence goes on from JANAVB010009999.1 coordinate 24,046,838, forward strand.
CCGAATCGTCATCCGATGCGCCCATAGGCACTCACCAAGCTTTTCATTCTAGTCGCGTTTGTTTGCAGACACGAACTTTTTGAGGAGCTTGATTATGGTTTTGTTGAATGCTTCAGCCAGACCATTGGCCGAGGAGTTATATGATGTCAAGGCCATGTTCTAAATTTGATTCTTATCACAAAATCGATAGAAAGCATGGCTTGCGGACTGCGGACCATTGTCGTAGATAATCCTCCGGGGCAGTCCAAAACGGTAGATGACGTAATGTTTTATGAAGTTGATCACGTTCGATATCTTGACCTCTGCCAACGGAACAACTTCTGCCCATTTGGAGAAGTAATCGGTGATTACAAGATGCCCTCTAGACGACGGCGGGATGATTGGCCCAATGATGTCCATTCCCCATGCTTCGAATGGCCAAGAGGCCACTGTCGGGTGCAAGAATTCAGATGGCAGATATATGAAATCTGTATGGATCTGGCAAGCCTTGTACTTCTTTGCATAATCAACTGCATCTGCGACCATTGTGGGCCAGTAATAACCCATCCGACGAAGATAATCTTGTAATTTCGGACCAGGTTGGTAAGCCCCACAAGTACCGTCATGTGCTTCACGTAGGGCTTCTTTGGCTTCTGCATTTGACAGGCATCTTAGTAGTAGCCCATCGTAGGATCAACGATATAATATTTTTGTCTCTGTATCATAGAAGAATCTGAGGGAGCGTCTTCTGATTGAGGTAGCTTCCTTCACATTCTCTGCAGAATTCCATAGACCGCAAAGTCGATGAGCGGGCGTCTCCAATTTTGTATGTCGTTGGTTATCTGGGCGGAGTAACTCATACCCAGCTGAAGATTGTTCCTAGGGTCGACCAGTTCATGGCCTATTATGTCGACTAGATGATGGGCATTATTTGGGAGTGCTAAGGAAGCGACGAGATCGGCCAGGGCATCGGTTTCGATATTTTGAAGCCTAGGAACGTGCTCTATATAGAACCCCTCCAAGGTTGTAATGATGGCCACTGATGTCTGATAATAGGGAATCATGTCCTCATTGCGAACCTCGTATGAACCTCGGATCTGGTTAACAACCAATTGTGAGTCATCATAAGCCTCCATGTATCTGATTCCTACTTCTTTCGCGAGTTGGAGCCCAATGACTAGAGCGTTATATTCGGCTACATTGTTCGAACAAGGTTCTGTAAGAGAATACGCCCGATTGACTACTAGTCCGGAGGGAGAAATTAATACCATCCTGACACCAGCGACGATATCACCTTGTGGCCCCGTTCTTGAAGCATCGTCGAAGAACATTCGCCAAATAGCGTCGTGCAAAGTCATGTTCGAGGCGACGACTTCATCAGGAATTTCTTCATAAATTTTGGCTGTTTCTTAGCCTGGATGAGCTGCTAGGAAGTCAGCCAGGACTTGACCTTTGATAGCTTTTTGCGGAACAAAAACCATGTCGTAAGGGGATAATAGTATCGCCCAGGTGGCTAGACGAGAACTGAGTGCACCTGGCCTGGTCATGAGAACCCTGAGGGGATTAACTCGTGAAATAACATGGATGGTCCATCCTGTCACATAGTGTCGTATTTTCTGAATAGCGAACACTAGGGCAAGGGACTCATTCTCCACGGCAGTGTACCTATGTTCTGGTCCTACCATCATCTGGCTGAGATAATAAATGGCTTGTTCATGTCCTGTATTATTATTTTGTGCTAGCAGAGAACCAAGGGAGTGTTCTATCGCCCGTACATAGAGCATGAAGGGCTTTACGATGACCGGGGCTACCAGAACTGGCGGATTCATTAGGTACTCCTTAATATCGTTAAAGTACGCTGATATTCCTCATTCCATACAAAAGAGACACCTTTCCTCATGAGTTGAGTGAAGGGTTGGCATCGCCCTGAGAGGTTAGATATAAACCTCCTGATATAGGCTAGTCTTTCCTGAAGGCCGCGGAGTTCGCAGAGATTTTTTGGTGGGTTCATCTCCAGGATTGCTTTTGTTTTATCGTGATCTATGTGAATGCCACGAGAAGTAATGACGAAGCCCAAGAACTTTTCGCTGGACACCCCCAGAAAAGACTTGGTGGGATTTATCTTCAGGTTGTGTGCCTGCATGAGGTCGAACACTGTTCTCAAGTCATGTAAATGATCGTCTTTGGAGCGGCTCTTGACGGTGATATCGTCTGCGTAACATTCCACCGTCTTGCGCAAATGATCTCTGGAGATGACACTCATAGCCCGTTGATATGTTGCACCGGCATTCTTCAGGCCAAAGGGCATACGCCGATCGACATTCAAAATGATGTATGCTTCTCATCATCAGGAGCCATCTTGATTTGGTTGTATCCTAAAAAGTCATCCATAAAGGACATGCGCTCGAAGCCGCACGTATTATCGATCATTATATCGGTGATCGAAAGAGGGAATTTATCCTTAGGGTATACCGTATTGAGATTACGGAAATCGATACAGATTTAGATTTTCCTATTCTTCTTGATGACTGGCACTACGTTGGCTATCCAGTCTGGGTGCTGCTCTTTACGGATGAAACCATTAGCTATAAGCTTGTTCACTTACGTCTCTATGGAATTCATGATGTCTGGACGAAATCGTCGCTGTTGTTGCTTGACTGGTTTTGCGTTCGGATAAATGTTGAGCTTATGGAGTGCAATCTTGGGGTTTAGCCCTGGCATGTCTTCATAGCTCCAGGCAAAAACGTCGATGTATTCTCTGACGAGTTGTAACAACGACTCTCGCTCGTCGTCTGTCAGACTTTTACTGACAAAGATTGGCTTTGGAGAGGATTCATCGTAGAGGTTAACTTGTATAACCTCATCTTCAGTGGGAGGATCCCAAAGTTCGAAGCATTTTTCCTATTGTGCATCTAGTTGCTGGACCCACGGTTCCAACTCAAGAGGTTCAAGTAGGTCTTCGTCTTCTTCCTCGACATCAGCGGATGTCATATTGGCAGATAATGTCTGTCTGAATATATCTCTAATACTGCTATCAGAGTCATAAACGGATGACTCAGATGAATGGGAGTGCCACTCGCATTCTTCGTCAGAACTTTCGGGCGTTGTAGGTGGAGTAACATACCCGAGGTCGCGTCTGGATTTGTGATAATGATCCTGAGGCTTCCCTACCGATGCTGGCGGCTGTAGAGGCAATCATCGACCACTACCATAATTTAGACCCAGGGTAGCCTCCATGTTGTACCCCTGCTTTTGTATAAAGTACTTGGCTTGAGGACTATACAAATAGAGCGGTAGTCTTCCAGCTTCGGGTTCGAGGTCGGACTCTTGTGGCGTGAAAGATTGAGGACCTTCTTTTCGACCAAAGATGATTGTGTGATCCTATCCTCTTCTGTCTGAGATCGGAAAGTAAGCGCCTTTTATGGGAGCAAGTCGATTTAGGGTATGGACGGTTGTCACCTGTGTGTGCAGGCTAATGTCTAGACAGTCCCGTACGACATACGTTAGATTAGGCTTATCATACTCAGAATAGTCTAACGGCAGCCTCTTATTGATGAAATAAGGAATTTTATCCACCAGGATTACATCATCAGGAGAGGGGCTATCTGCATGTGTAACCACATATTTGGCGAGTTCTCTGTCCTCCTTGGCTACCCCCTGCGAGCTTAGAGTTTGGGACGCTACCTTGGGCAACTTGATCACCAAGGGTTCTGTTTGAGGTACTGACTTGCCTAGGAGTGTTGGATCAACACTTGGCTACTGGCTCATCTTGGGAAGACGGATGACAATTGGCTCGGCCAGGGGTTTTGTGTCTTCTAGTCGACTTGGAGCAGATTTTGGCAATCGGATTACCATCGCTGTTACCGAGGGCTTTGCATCTTCTTGTTGGCTTTGATTGGAATTTGGCAGCCGGATCACCATTGGTCCTATAACAGGTTTTGGCTCCTGGTTGGATCTCGGGAGACGGATGACCATTGGTTCCGACTGCGCAGGTGTGACAGGAGAACCGAGCACCTCTTTATGCAAGGTTGCGACAAGGGGTGCGGCTCTGCCCGGATTACAGGTTTGGAGACAGATTCTCAAGGGTTCTTCCGGCCATGTAATGGCTTCCTGCCCATATGTTATATGTTTCCTGGATTCGTCATATAGATAAGCCTCCAAAGAATAATAAGATTCAACCCCTTTGAAGGGATCAATGTCGATGAATTCGGTCTTCACGGAACCGTATTTACTGACATATTTGAAACACTGGTGAAGGATAGATGGCACGATCATATAGTCATGTATCCACGGACGTCCCAGGAGGATGTTGTAGGAGGTGTCTGCATCTATGACGTAGCAAGTAACATCCGTCTTCAGGTCCCCAATCTGGCACTTCAATCGGATCTTTTCTAGTGGATAGCTTCTCTCTGAGTTAAAACCACTAATGGCAGTGTTGGTTGCTGCTAGCCGGTGCATAGGGATGCCAAGAAGTTGGAGCAGGCTTTTCGGGATGATGCTTATTGACGAGCCTGGGTCGATATGTATCCTATCCACCTTGATGTCGCCTATGTATCCAGTGTAGTACAAGGGGCGATCATGCAAGTTGGTCTTAATCAACATATCCTGCAGAGTAAATATAATGTTGGACATTATATACGTGCTATCGTAGCCCTGTACATCTACTGGCGGGTCTTCCCCTGGAGGCTTGACCTGAGCTAAGTAGGCATCACCATTCTGGAGTGCTTCGCTTAATGCGATACAAAGATCCTTGGAGACCCTTAGGATCTCGTATAGCGACAACTTTGCTGGCGTATTAGCCAATTGTGCTAATATGTCGAAGTTGTAAGGTCTCTCCAGTCCCTGAGGTATATCATTGCGGAGTGGCCTGTTGAAGCGGGTCTCCATTGTCTTAGACTTATCTGCCAGTGGAGGCTGAGGTGTCCTTGGAACATCAGAGGAAGGTAACGTTGCTGGCTGAGGATCTTCGGCTGGACTATCTCGTGCGGGTTGGACTTGTGCTCCAGACCGGGTAACAATATCTGTAGCTTCTTTAGCTTCAGCTGAAATTGTATGGAAGGCTCTAGACTTCCTGTCCCTCTTCTTGTTGGTAGGAGATGAGACCCCCTGGGTAACTTCGGGCACCAAGTCTGGATGCACCCACATGATCTCTCCTCGCGATATGGTGAGGGGTACCAATCCAGATGTCTGGCTCCGGACGGAAGATTAGTAGCCTCCATCGTTACCTGAGGGACAGGTATTACCCTGTCTGGAGTGCTTGTTGGAGGGAAGTCACCGAACTGAATCGATACCATGTTTGCTGCCACGGTAACCTCTTTAAAGTCTATCGATAGAGCTTTGGAGTTGATAAGACTCTGAATGTACCGCTTCAAATGGAACCAATCCTGGGTGGCATGATGGACATAGCGGTGGAAGTGACAGTACTTTGGGTCCTCCATTTCTGCTGCTCGGGGCTCGCGCCTTGGTGGCGAGAGCTGGATCCTACCCCCTTGCAAGAGCATATCGAAGATATGTTTGACATGACTATCCTCGAATGAGTAGTTGATCTTGGGCCACGGACCTTCTGCCTGTTTTTGTTTGGGCTTCTGAGTCGCATCAGTAACCATGGCCTGTTTGCCCTTACTGTCCCGGTTGGTGGTGGCGCCACTGTTGTTGTTACTGGAGGTGGAACCAGGACGTCTGCCCTTATCTTCTCTGTCTGGGATGTGTAATCCCAGCTGGCGAGCTTTTTTCAGTTTTGCCTCTGTATTTGTAGCACTTATGATGAAGGTCGTCCAATCCCTGAACTGATCATCACCCATCCAGAGGCTAATTGCAGGGAGCGACTTCTTCTGGCAGATTTCAATCAAGGATCTCTCGAAATTGCCTTGGGGCAATCTCATTGTGGTTTGGCGGAACTGCTCGATATAGTTCCTTGTCAGATCCCTCTCTCCCTGGACGACGTCTATGAGAGATGACATCGTCACATCATGCCCCACTTCGTAGAATCTCTCCAGGAACATGTGCTTGAAGCCGTCAAAAGAGTGAATGCAGTTGTCGGGAAGGTTGCGGTACCAGTCGAACGCGATCCCCTCCAGTGCCCCGATAAATAATCGTGTGAAGATGGCGTCACTGTGCGGCAAGTAGTCGGTGGTGACTTCAAAGTAAGTCATGTACCGACTAGCAGAAGTCTTTCCGTCATAAGAGTCGATATGGAACGGCTTGTACCGAGGTAGAAAAGGCACGTCTCTCCATGCAACGGGATATAGCTGCCGTATTCTAAGATCCCGAGAGGAGTCTCGGGCATTGAACATTGCTCGAAGCTCCTGGACTTCTCTTATTGCCTCCTTGGCTTCATCTGCAGCTGAAGGCATGGATGGTGCTAAAGGATCATCACCCAAAGGAGGGGCGGTCGTGTTGGAGATCGCATTGACTGCGGGTCCCAAGCTTGTTTGTCCGGGCGTCCTTGCTGGTTGAGCTGGCAAGGCGGCTTTGATCTCATCCACGGACTTAACCAAGGACGGGAGCATGGCTTCCAGCACTTCTAGTTGTTGTCGATCAGAAGGTGCTTCATGATCATCGTCAGCCATAAAGACTATCCTGACGTGGGTAGAGGTGGAAGGGATTGTGGCAGAGGTACTCTCGGTGCCGTACCCTTGTATAGAGAAATCGTCAGGAAATGTCAGAATATCATCTTCTTCTGACTCGGAAGGGGTGCTACCCCCTATGCAGGAAGCCGCATCGTCTTGGTGAGGGAGGTGGCCCTCAGGGAAATCTGACTCTGTTGCAGAGTTCTGGGGGATCTCTACCCCCTGTGTGTGCTCTTGGTACACTGGGTTGTCATATATATTTAGGGGACTGCTACCCCCAGCTTCATTTACTCTCAATGAGGCCGAGGGTGTTCCTCCGGGTGCCGGAAGCTTCTTTTTGGATCGAGTGCCTAAATAGACACCCCATGTGGTTGATGGAAACACCCCAGATGAGGGTCTCCTTGCAATACTGGCCGAGATGGCCGGGATGGAAGAGCCTATCTTCTTTCCTCCTATACCAGGAGGAACTTTTTGAGTTGAATTACAGGAGGCGAGAGGAAACTCTTCGTCCCCTGGAATTTGTACCTGTCGGACAGGTGCTGGCTGCTGCAGTCGCTGGAAAACTGACTGCCGATCTTCAGGTGCTGCTGATTTGTTGAGCAGCAGTTGATGATGACTTGGGTGCAATGACGCCCCAAGAGGGACTCATTGTATGTCGACGCTGCCGTCTTGCGTTTATGAGTAATCACGTCACGTAAGTCGGTAGGAGGCTGCTCTACCTTTGCACCAAACTTGTGAACTCGGGAATCCCGAGTGCACAGGTGCTTAGGTATCATGTTTGCTCCCTGATTCGTGGCTAGTAAAAAAACTTGCTCTGGATCTTTAGAGGGAGACTTTAAAGACCCACCCTATCTGTTGGCCGTGGGGGACTGGATTCGAGTGGTTCTGTATAATTTTTCGTCAGGAGCCCGTGTAACAGTCAACTGGGCCCACTAACAGTCAGCAACTTGGACAGTTGATTGGGCTGGTTGGGCCCGCACTGCCCTAGACTTTTTTGACTTAGCGCCTAAAGGTGTGTAGTAAAAAGAGTCCAGATTGATACATTCTGCATCCTCGGTGGGCCGCATAGCGTCGGGCTCGTATGAGAGGCGGTCAAACACAGAGCTTCTGATAGGACCGCATGAGATGTCCTATTTGAAGCCAGGATTGGTCGTCGTATGGACCATCTTCTTGCAGCTGGAGCTGGCTGCCGCATGGATCATCTTCTTGCGACAAGAGTTGGCTGCCGTATGAGTTGTCTGCCTGCGGCCGGAGTTGGCCATTGCATGGACAAACTTCCCATCTTCTCTCTGCGGTCTCTTCTTTGTCCGCATGGAGTTCTCTTGTGCCCTCAAAAACTCAGCATCGTAGTATTTTCCTCTGCTGGATTTGGGGACAGTGGGGTCCTCCGCGATCGGAAAGAAAGCCATAGGAGAGTTCTGGTCACTGTCTTGGGCTGCAGAAGGAGCTTTTTCGAGAACTTGGTCGGAGGCAACAGTTTTGCGCACCGACGCATTTCGAGTCCTCTTCGGGTTGGCTCGCTTCTGAGATGGGCTAGCGCTCCCTTCAGAGAGCAATTCTTCGAAGGCTTGTTGGTCAAAGCCAACCACAAGCATCTGCTGTGTAGAGCCGAGCTTGGACGCGCCAGATTGCGTCACCAACTTCTCATCGGAAGAAAAGGATGTCTCCAGCAGAGTCGCCATCGTATTTGCCATAAAAATCAACGACAGGTATTACAGAACACTGAAATTGATTGCAAACTCGCTTGTATAAAGAAGAGCCTAGAAAGAAAGCCTAGGAAATAATCTAAGTATAATTGTTTAGTTTTGATTCTGGGGGGTGACGTTGGAGGCTCGGGAAAGTGCTATAAACTCTGCCTTACTCCGTGGACTATCTGATGCAGTCTCTAGCTCGTGAAGATATTACTTTCTTCTTGAAGGTTGCCAGCCTCTTGTAGGGGTGTGGCACCCTGCTATTTATAATAAGATGTATTTTAAGCCGCATAGAGGGCTTACGGCCATGTGATTGATTAGCACGCGAAGGCTCGCTCTTGGGCTGCCATCTGTCGATTTGTTAAGATTTTGTTGCAGCAAATCTGGGTGGTTAAGGAATTGGTCAGATTGCCACATGTCCCGTTGCATATAGCTTTCCCAGTCTTCGATCATGCGGGGTCACATGAGACTCATGCATGCGGCTTGGATCACAATTACTCCTGGCTGCATGAAGTTTTGGAAACTTTGGGGCTGGATAATCTGAGCCGTATAAGTTTCATGCGACTTAGATGACACTCTTCTGGCCGCATGGAGGGGTACGAACCCTGCTTTTGGGCGACGTCTCACGTCTTATCTTTCTTGTCGAAGTGTCAGAATTGTCATATTTTGTCAGAACTTGTCAGCTTTATCAGTCGAACTACTCCTCTTTGGCCACATATTTTCCTTCTACAACTGTTTGTTGATGGGCCACATATGTCTTTGAACAGTCATGCGACTTTCCTTCATACGGACCTATTTGGCCCAAGGTACCTATGCGGCAATTTGTAATCCGCATGAACCCCATATTTTTTATGCTTCTACACTAGGTTGCCTCAGTTATGGAATCTAGAGTTTTCTACAGCTATATTAGTTGGCATGGTGAAGACATAGAGTCTGATTTTGGATGTATTTCTCGAGTGCAGGAATTTAAGGTTTTTGCAGCCATGCATGCGGCAATACAAAATTTTTAAATACCATGATTCTAGAGGTATGTACCTTAGTTGCGGACCCTATGGATTATCGCAGTCGTACTTACTGGCAACATGATTTTAAAAAGACGTGTATGGTTATCAGATCATATCTTAAATTGGTTCTCTTCTTTATGACCAGATGAGCAAGAATAATTTCTACCATTATTTTCTTATCTTATCATTATTCCTTCATCTAACCATTGTTTCCTTGTATTACCATTATTCTTCATCTTAATTAACTCTGTCCTGATTACATCAATCAACTATCTCGTATCTAATTCTGATAGTTACACTTTGAAATTTTTGAAATTCTCATCTCTCTTTACCTTGGAAAGGTCGAGGAAGTATCGTAAATCATCTAGTTCGGAAGGACGTAATTTGTTATCATATAATAATTTTGGTAGGAATATAAAATGATGAACCTTGATATAGATTTTGGGATAGAGATATGACTGGGATTGAGAATAAAAACAAGAGACCGATATTATCAATTTGGGGACGACTACACTTAAGGGAAATATTATGAGTATGAATTGGTTTAGAAGGACGTAGGAGAGTTTCGAGTAAGAACGACAGTGGAGTATGTATGAATGGTTATGACAGCAATAATTTATAGATGTATTTCGAAACTGATGAGGAAGTTCGAGGTCGACTTAATTTTTGAGAACTTGGATAAATTTTAGGTTACTGATTCTGGAGATATTTCACTTGAAGACTATGATGATAATTTGGAAAATTAGTAATGAAGAAGGGATTTTAAATATAATGAGATGATGATACAAAATTGAATAAGATGTTGGTAAGAGGATGACTAGTAATAGAGAGAACACAAGGATTCTGAGTTATAGGAAAATTTAAAGATTTTGTGGAAATTTTAAAATTTAAGAAGGATAATATTTGAAGGAGTATGTGAAGAAAATACGAAGGTTGATTTTATAATGGAAAATAAGTTCCTGCATGACATAGTGGTATTAGCTTTGAATAATTTCGAGGAGAGTAATTTGAACAAGTTCAAGGATTTCATAAGCTTTGATTTAGAGATTTCAGATCCAAGTTAGGACAAGGGAAAGGAATTTAAATTCCAGGACGATTGAGTTGATAGAGGAGAATAAAATAAAAAAAGGAAGGAAGAAGAGTTTTAATAAGAGAGTGTTTAATGAAAGTGCCTTGGAGATTAAGGCCAAGCCTATGATATTTATAAAGGGGGTTCAATCATGAAATCATAACTGAAGATTATGATTTTGTAGTAGACATGTAAGGGTTTGATTTTCATATTTGGACTTGTGAGATAAAAGTATCATTAGAAAATGATGATCAAAAATGGCAGTAGACGAAGCAGAGTGAGATGATTACCATGACTTTCCTATGAAATCTTGTCTTTTGATTCTTCATATCATAATAAAAGGAATTTGATTTTTCCTATCTTGAGCCATCCTTTAAATTTTAATATCGTAATTTCTAAATTCCTTTGATCACGACCAATCAACTTTGGTCCTCTCCTTTATCGTACCAGTATTTTTCATCCTTGGCCGTATTCAATTGATTTAAAATTCCATCGTGACCTGAATCTATATCAATATGTTACTCGTGCTCGAAAACTCCGATTTCTTCTTATCAAACATAAATCCTATTTTAATCAAGAATTGATTAGCCATATTCTTCACCGGGTCAATATTCTAATTTTGATCGTAATCAAACTTTGATACCAATATCACTCGTGCGTAAAACTCTGATTTATTCTCGAAAATGACTAAGTTCTGTTCTAGCCACGATTAAGCTTTATGCTACCCTTGATCATACCGAAATTCCATGTTTGGTCTTGCTTAGACTCTATTATCTCTTTATCATATCTAATACTGTTGATCAAGGTTAGACTGGCCTTATCTTTGATCGTGTCAAACTACGATTATGACCATGTTTGAATTTTAACACTCGTGCCTAAACTCTTTCCGACCATGATTTCTTGACTATATCTGAATTCCTTGTGATTAGTCATGCCTAAATGACCTAACATGACTGGACGACTTTGAATTCCATGATTGTGATTTTAACGATCAAGACTATACGTACCAAAATTTTCCTCTGAATCATGCCAAAGTGATTCTAGTCATTCAAAAGTTCTAAATCCTTGATTTCACTCGTGACCAGATGGTTTAACCCTTGGTCACTGATCGTGCCAAGTCATTATTCTTTAATTGTGTCTAAGGAATTGCCTAAACTTTCTATCATGTTTTAACTCTCCTACCAACCTTTAATTTCGAGGACAAAATTATTTTAAAGAGGGTATATTTGTCACTACCACTTTTTAGAATAAGGATATTTTGGTAATTTATGAAATTTGATTATTTTTGAATTTTATTTAATTAATAATGTGCTAAGTGTTATATTAGGTCTAACCCTAGAATTACCCTAATCTAGATGTTGATCATGATCCTAGAGACTTAGTTAGAAGAATTCAACTAAATGACTAAGTCCTAAAATATCTAGATACTAAGTTAGAAGCTAGATATTTGTGGAAACCTTAAGCTAATTTGGGCCTTTTCCTAAAGGGCTTGAATTACACTTGAGAAGGCCTTTAGACACAATTGGACTAACCCTAACCATAGCATTCACCTATGGCCGGGCAAAGCAAGTCCCCTTCCACCTATATAAGTGAATATTAGCCCCCTCTTGCCTCTTTCATTGCAAACCCTAATCCTAATTTGTGTTCTTCTCCAAAATTTTCCCCTTTCACCAAATCAACTCCAAAATGGATCAAATCAATTGCAATACACTCTCCTAGTGTAGAGGAGGTCTCTATTGGCTAGCTAGCAAGGATTGGAAGCAATTTGACCATAGGAATTGGTGTGGGTTTGTTTCAAGTGCAATTTCATTGAGATTCTAACTCTCAATAGGTAATGATCTCTAAACCCATCAATTTCCTGATTTCTCACCATGGATACATTTATTTAGGGTCCCCCTAGCCCTAGGCCAAGTTTGGTAAGAAATCGAATTCTTTAGGTGCGTATCGGAGGAGTATCGGAGAGTTATGCAAGGTGTTCGATGAAATGCCTCTTAGAACTTTTTAACCTTGGATTTCAAATTAATTACATATTTGTGTAGCTAATATAGTGTAGATCATTTGTCTTGGTGAATGAGTCAATTTTGGTTGTGTTTTTGTGTCAGAATCGGACACGGGGACATGGGGTTCATTCACTGTACAGGCACTGTGCATGCCCTGCTACCCGCGTGTCCAAACATGCTGGACATGACACGGTTTGAGCTGCCAACGGTTGGTAATGCTGGGGGCATTGACTGACATCACACCCATGAAGTTTGGGTCAATCTTATGGAGAAATCGATAAAAAATTGGACTCGCAGATGTCAGTTGAGTCGTGCACACACGCTGTACCTCATTTCTGGTACGCACGTTGGACACACTACTCGATACTTCATGGACATGTCCTAACCGACTCAGTGGACACTTGGACACCTAGTTCACAGCTTGACACTTTCCTTCGACACATTACTTGGACACTTCGGGCACAATCCTACTCAACACACACGCACCACACTATCTGATACACGTATAAATCTGATACATGTTTAATACCTTCTGTTGACACTTTGGACACGACTCGTGGACACGCCTGTGACACACACCTTGAGACACTCCTCAGACACAGGACATACAGGTATCAGACACCCTCCTTCTTTCTATTTGTAGTCACTCATAGTTGTAGGTTTTTCGAATGTAAATATATAGGGTGTCTGTTATATATTGAATATTAGATCCGTTTGGTTGGGGTTGTTTAGTTGAGGGATTACATATAGTTGGGTGAGTTATGCTTGATGTAGGATTACGTATATATGACATGTATATAGGTGTATGTGTTGATCTCAGATTTCTGAGACTTAGTGTATACGGTTCAGTTGTTGGGGTTACATCTGTGACAGGTGGCATGTAGGGATTATCTCAATTTTTCCTGAGATTGGAACCTATGAATATATGTTGGATAGGTGTGTGTGTGTATACATAGATATGTATATATATAGGGTGGCAGTGTATTATGTTATAAGTTGTAGTCTATTAACAATATGATGTGGTAAAGGTATTGGATTAGTAACTATATGTGTTAGACTACATTATATATATAGTGTTATATATAATGCCATGTAGGCTAGTAGCTATAATTATGTGATATAAGTTAGCTTGCCTTTATATATATACCATACGTATATATGTTAGTGTGATGTGGTATCTTGGTATCCTAGTCTACTTTGAGATAGACTATAGTTTGTCCTAGAAATTGACCTAATAGGCTTATATAAGCATGTTGACTAGAGTTTGACCAAACCCTAGACAGTTGACCTAGTTTGACTAAAAGGTTAAAAAGAGTTGACCAAGAGTTGACTTTGACCTAGATTGACCTATAATCATGTAGATTTAATTGTAAACTTTAATTATTACATTTTGAATACATTGTAACCTGAGTTGCTCTAAATAGGACTCTGTGACTCCAGTTTAGATACCTATACATATCAGTTGTTCATGGTATCAGACGAGTACATTCTTTGAACGTTTCATTCATGGTATTATCTATATTGCCTGCTTTAGACTACTTTACTTGATGTTGTCACGTTGTAACATGGATTGGTACTATATGAATCTTTTCATGAGATGTTATCCCCTTATTGGGTGCATCGGGTACTTCATGTCATGTGCTATTCACGTACATCATGTACTCCTTGTACTCATGTTATTCATGTACTCTTATGTGCATTCATGTACGCTCATGTACATTCATGTACTCTCATGTGCTCTCATGTACGCCCATGTTCTCACATGTGCTTCATGTATAACCAACAAATCATGTTCGTAACGTAACTTGACCAGATCCTTGTGTATTGATTGGGGTAGGGATGAGTAGGAGTGGTTATGTGATCAATTCCCAAGTAGTTTCGTCATGTATAACTCTGTTAACTTAGGCATGTGCAACCCAAACCGATTACATAACCATCTTGTGCTCTAAATCACTTATATTTACTTATAATTCTTATTTTCTATAAAACTTTCATGTACTCAGATTTGTCTATTTTTACTGTTCATGTATATCTCTCTCTACAGAGTTTCATGTATTTTATGTTCTTCATGTACATCTCTTTACAACTGTAGAAGCATGGAATTTCAGAACCAGAAAGCCCATACGCCAAACTACATGCGCCAGAGCTTGGACAAAGTACTTCACAAACAGCAAAAATAGGCATTGAAAGAAGACTTTTTATTACATATAATAGTCTATTACATGTCTAAGAATAGATTGTACAAAGGAGAATTTCTACAAAGAAAAGATCCTAAGTCTACAGCCAGCAACCATCATGCAGGCGCAGCAATCACCATGCGCCCTCAGTCAGGCGTATCCCACCACGCGCCCTCAGCAGGGCGTATCCTTTTCAGCAGCTCAGTTATGCGCATCCTTTTCAGCAGCTCAGTTATGTGCATCCCAGTTATGTGCATCCCTTCAGCAGTCCAGTTATGTGCCGCTCTTCCAGCCAGGCTCACCGCCGTCGAAATGCTTCGACTAATGAAGCATTTATTGAGCAGAATGAGGGTGGCAATCAACCCTCTAGCCGAGGAAGAGAAGAGCACCGTAGGCCAACCTGTGGCCAGTTGAGGCTTCGAAAGAGCCTCCAAAGGCCGAGGAAGACCGTAATCGAAACTGAGGCTAAAGGAGCAGCTTTTAACACTACCAGAGTGGGCAACGCTCACTTTGAAGGAAGAAAGAGCCCCCAAAGCTGCAGCACCGCCATTCCGATCTGCGGCTCTTCCTGTACAACGAAGACGAGGCTCGAGCATCCCTATCTTCGGATACAACAGGCACCTTCCGCCTGCCTCGGAAGCCCTCGACTCCGACTTTTGGATGTAACAGTCACCTTCAAGTGCATCAATGAAGACATTGCGTCGCATCTTCACCCTCGGGAGCATCTCATCAACAGAATTTATCCGAGTGAACAAGTTCATGTCGGAAGAACGTGAGAGAACGAGAAGCAAACTCTCTCCATCCCACTATTTATGGGCCGGGCAAATCAAACCCATGCGCCAAGTAGATGGCTCTCCGAATCCCGTGCAATGAATTTACATTTAATGGATGAACCGGATGCTTCGAAATCAGCCAAGTCAAAACGGCTATTTAAAGCACTCGAAGAACGTAACAGTCACATCATTAAAGAACGTGTCACGAAGTGGATGCGCCGGCCAGATAGCGCATCACACAGATGCGCCCTTCAGCACCAAGCGCATCATAGGGGATGTGCCCCCATGCGTCGCCATACGCCTAGTGGAACGTCGATCGATGCACCCATTCAGCTGTCCATCGAATGTCGAAAACATTAAATGCCGAACTGACAGAGTTGGCAGCAAGCCTTCTGAAGTCTGAACAGTTGACAGCTTTTTCAGAAGATGAAGCGTCGCCAACGTCAGCACCATCATTACTTTCCTCCGACGGCTACTGCCACGTGGCCACCCATTCATCTCGCATGCGCCTCCGCAGCCATGCACCCAAATCTGCATGTGCCTCAAAAGCCATGCTCTTCAGACTTTTTACTGATCCCTAAAGACAGAAGGAAAGTCACCATTAAAGCCTCGCATGCGCCTCAAAAGCCATGCGCCCAGAATAGTTCGTGACTCCTAAAGGTTACGAGCCAAAGTCTCCTCATGCGCCCAATCCTAGGCGCATCCTATCAGGTCATTCTCCCATCAAATCCGAGATCTCCGAGCCATAGGTCGACGGCACGTGTCCTTTGACTCAAGTCACGCAAGATCTCAGCAACAGAAAGATCTTCTTCTCTGCTACGTGTCGGTTCACAACAGCAACATGAAGAAGTCAACCCCTCGATCAGGGCGCATCGTTCATGCGCCTCCATCAGCAATCAACACGTGGCGTCCCCGCGTACAGGCACATCCTACATGCGCGCATGAGCAGCCAGCCTGTAAAACTATAAATAGAGGGATCATTTCCTTCTCACACACGGACAGAACACACAACGAACGAACATACCACCAGAGAGGCAGATACAGACACTCAACGTCTTCCTCCTCTCAGCAAGCTCCAGCACCCAGAGCAATCCAAGTCTTCAGAGAACCGATAACCGTCGTCAGGTCGTCAACGGAGTCAACGTATTACCACTCACTCCATCGGCATAAGGGACCCAGATAAACAAAAGTGTACTCCTAGGACTACATCTAAGTCCTATATTGTAACACTGTTCTGTTTGTATTAAAATTTGCAATAAAAGAATTTTAATGGCAAACAAGCTGACGACTTTGCTGGGGACCACTTTCTCCTCCACCGAGAAAGCTGTGTCGCAATCCGACGATGTGAAGGTGGGCTCCTCCCACAAGACGCTGGTCGTACGCCTCAATCAACAGGCGTATGAGGAGTTCATCTCTGAAGTCAGTGCAAGTCCTTCAAAGCGGCTGCCGAAGCCGAAGAAGACCCGCCGAGTATGGGTGCGCAAGGTCGACGCCTCGGGCACCACCACCGAAAGGGATGTGCCGATCCAGCCTTCCCTTCCTGCTGACGTCCTCAGCAACCAAGATGCGCCCGCTGGTGCAGCACATCTCTCGGGGAAACATGCGGCTAACCCCATTCCCCAGCCATCTCCCTCTCAGGCGAGGAAGATGCATCGACGGAGCAGGGGCGCAGCCAATGCCCCGCGCATCACCTCTGATGTGCCATAGAAGATCTCTGTCTTTGACATACTCACTCGCTGTAATGGCGAGGAGAATTTGGATTCTGAGTACTATGCGCCCCAGCGGACTGGTACGAAGAAATCCAAGGCAGCACGGGCCATGCGCCCCAAACGTGCTATGCCAGCAGCAAGCCAGAAGCATGCGCTCACAATCATGTGCGCTGCTGATGGTAAGTTGTACAAGGTCGACTCGAGTGCTGCGGTGCCAGAAACGAGCCGACCTTCAAAGTCCTTGTCTCACTTGGGCGCATCTATTGCGTGCACAACCAAGTCGAGTAAGGCAAATCCAGTGGTCTTGAACTCCCACGCCTCCTCTGGTTGTGCATTTGAGGTCCGTTCAAGTCACTTCAAATGCTGTGGTTCCCCCACTACTGATCGGGATGCCTGTTTGGTATTAGATCAGGGGGCGTAGCACTCACTTGACCACCCCGACGCTTGGCCTTGCCATGCGCCTGAAGGGGGTGTGAAGGTGGCACTCTCCTCCAACGATCTGCGTAACGTGATCACTCACAAGCGCCGATCAGGAGAGTCGACTGACAAGCACGATGCGCCTCTCACGGGGCATACTTGTGCTGTGGTCACCATCAACTGCTATTGTAAAGCGGCAGTCCCACCAAGGCAGTCGGTGTTCCAGCGGCTGCAATCATCGACACCCCTCCGACGTTGCCTCGGGAAGGTATCAACAGAAGAAGAGCCAAGGGTTGCTTCATGCAACGTGATCTCCAACTCCTCGTCAGTCCGAAAGGCGACTGACAGTTCCTCTTCCTCGTCCAAAAGCCAGCCGAGGAAAACCGTGACAGCTGTCACGTCCTCCGGAGTGTTCAAAGGCACTCGGAGGAGGAAGAAGATCTTGGAAGAAGCTGGAGGTAGTCAGACCCTTGCCGAGTCCGAAGACGAGGGTGTCCAAAGCACATCTGGGGCGGATCCTGTCAGCCTCCTAGAAGATGAGGATATCCCCCAGAACATAGCTGGGGGTAGTCTAGCATCTGCGGACCCGAGTTCCGGAGACGCAGAGGCCCTTCAAGACGGAGCTGAGGGTAATCAGGCCCTTGCAGATGCGTCCGTGGTGAATGTTCTTCCGATCATAGCCGAGGGTAGCCAAGACGAGGCTCCAGGAGAGGCAACTCCCCTACAAGGGAGTGAGGCCGAGAGTGAAGCCTCAACCCATCCATCTACTCCCGGCCGCGTCATGACAGTGAACGTGACTGGGCTGATATCGAGTCTGATGCGCCGCCAACAGACCTCGTCCAGCGTATGGATACCCTGGAGGGAGGACTCAAGACCCTCTCTGCCTCCATGAAAACACTGACTCAAGCAGTATTTGAGATACGGTCAGCTTTGGCCAGGACACCTTCTGTCGGTCCCGACCCAGGGGCCAATGGAGAATCGAGTGTACCCCTTCAACGGGTATCCTCGGACATAGATCGCCGTGAAGCACCTCGGACGTTGGAGCCCTCAAATGCTTAACTCCCGGTGGTACCACCTTTTCCGACTCCCAGCTCCACAGAAGATGTGGTCGAGATGATCAAGGACTTGTGCGAGCGCTTTGAGTCCAAGACAAGACAAAAGGAGCGCCAAAAGATGGGCATCCCCCAACCTTATCCCCTCGAATGGAATAAGATGGTTTATCCTCCTAAGTATAAACCACAAACACTAACGCCATACGACGAGAAGGACTCTCCGCGTTGCTATCTGACGTATTTCCAGTCTCAGACGGGACATCTTCCGAAGGAGGACGCACTACTTACCAGCATATTTGTTGGGGCACTGAAAGGAGTGGCGTACGACTGGTACTACAGCCTCCCCGATAATTCAATATCTTCCTTCGACGACCTGACGTGTCTTTTTCTCGACCGTTTTTACGACGGCGGAAAGGACATGACAATGGCGTCCCTTATGGAGATACGCCAGAAGGAGAAGGAAACAGTTCGAGTGTTCATCGAATGCTTCCGACAGGCCTGCTTCAGACTGCCCCCGGGCATGCCAGAACATACGCTTCTCTCCTCCTGCAGCATGAACATGCTGCCTGCAGTCAAACTCTGGCTCAACTCTACTCCTCCTCCCGACTGGAGCTCCTTGATCATTGAAGCAGAAGTCGCAGAGAAGAAGGCGGCCAATGCTCGTCTTCTGGGAGTCAGTTTCCCTGCCTTTGAGGACAAGGGGAAATGGCCTGCAGCCAACAACCCCGGACGAGAGACAAGAGAAAACAGGCATTGACTGTCAATGCCTCAAAAGGTGCATCAGCACCTACTCAGAAACCTCCACTTGCACCAAGGCCGAAGGAGGTTTATTCGTTCAACGACGAAGACACCCTGCAACTCTTTGAGATACTGAAGCAGGGTGACAAGATCAAGCTTCCGGACCCGAAGCGTCCCGATGAGGTTGGGAAAGTGGACAACCCGAGGTACTGTCACTACCATCGGTTCGTCGGAAACCCAACCATGGACTGCTATGTCCTCAAGAATTACATCCAGCGCATGATCAATGCGGATGTAATCTCCGTCGACTACGAAGAGAAGACGGTGTCAGCCAACGTGGTATCACTCCAGTTTGACACCTTGTCGCCAACTACAACACAGGATGGCGACGTCCCTATCCCTAAGGCGATAATGGAGGTGGTTAACTTACCACCTACCCATGACAACGTGAGTGGACTCATCCCACTCACCACATCTCGGGGAGAGATCCTATGGGTTCACCCCGATCTTGTCTCCGAGGTGACTTAACCGGAGGTACGCCCTACCTCCAAATCCAAAGGCAGGAAGATCAAGTCTTGCCGTACGGTCTCTTCTTCAGCGGAAGAGGCACTTCCTGTGCAGACGCGTTCACAACAGAACGTCCAACCCGACGAAGCTGCCGTCGAGGTGGTGCCTCCTGGCACCGTCCCTGCTGTCCATGACGAGGACCCGTCTAAGCCCCCAGCAGCCAATAAGCAGAAGCAGATGAGGCCCGCTTCGACAGGCCTCTACGAAAGGAGAATGCTTCGGGGCTAGCTAAGCCCTACAACTTCGACATACTGGCACAACTGGCCAGTACTCCTGCCCGCCTATCTCTGTTCGAGCTCCTTCGTCTTTCTAAAGACTCCCGAGAAGCTCTCTGTGAAGCTCTGAAGGATGCTGAATCCTTTCTCAGTCAGGTCAAGCAGCCTGAAGATCTTCCGATTGTATGCATGCACTGTCATTGTGCGGATGAGGTTATCCCCAAGATAACCTTCACCCAACAAGACATGCTGCTCAAACACAACCGACACAACAGGCCGCTGTACTATACAGGATATATCGGTTCAGTCAAGGTGAAGCGAATTCAGATCGATCCGGGGTCTTCCCTCAGCATCATCCCGAAGACGCTGCTCTCAATATTGGGGATCCCAATGTACCGACTGGCGCCTTCCAACACAACAATCAGTGGCTTCAACGCTAGTAAAAGCGAACCACTGAGCAAAATACGACTAAAGTGCCACATCGGTAACCTCAGAACCGAGGTCACTTGTTATGTCGTGGACGCTGAAGTCAACTACAACCTTCTGTTGGGTCGTCCATGGCTCCATGAGTACATGGTGGTGCCATCCACGCTCTACCAATATATGAAGTACGTGTCCACCAACAACGTCATCCGTACGGAGTTCGCGGACATCGACCCTTTCAAAGGGATTGAAGCCTACTTCACCGATGCTGACTTATACAAATCATCTGACGAGGAGGAAGCCAATGATGCTGACGACGAAGCAGAAAAGCTAGCAGAGCCGGACATGGAGCCTGAGGTCACCCCCGATGCTCTTTTGAAGATCCGACTCAAAGACAAACCGCCTCAGAAGTTGCCTCCCATGAGCATTAAGCTACCCGGGAAAGCACCAGCTGCTCCTGAAGCTCCCCTGAAGATACGGCTCAAGGGAAAGCCGCCTCAAACATCGACCCCCCTCGTGGCAAAACTACAGGGGAAGGCGTCAATCACCGGAGGCACAGCGGAGGCACCTCTAAAGGTGCGTCTTAAGGGCAAGCCGCCGCCATCCCAGCCGCCAGAGAAGGCCCATGTAGTCCTCTCGGACTCCAAAGCCAACGCTGTGGTGGATTCTTCCGATCCTACTCCAGTGCTTACAGATGAAGAGTTGGGAGAATATATCTCGGCTGTTGTAGATGCCCCTTCTCTGGACAATGTAATCCCGCGGAATAAAATCTCATATTTTATCAATAACAGAGTGTCTTTTAATTATTCTAGTCTTCCACATTGGAATGCCATATATACATTAGATAATACTCTACGGTCGTTGCAAACACAAATAACGACCGTCCATCATGTAAATCGAGTAGTCCCGTTTCAAGGGGTTTGTTACATAGTCCCACCACGGAGTCGAAACGAAGAATCCATCATCTTCGACAAGGTTGAGCGTCATCAAGACCTCCCGCCACTCGAGCCAGAACCAGATGCCGACGGAATGTAACTCTATCGGTACACGGACAAGGCAAAGTACCTCATCCAAAAGATGGATTATGACCTAAAAAGCAACAAAGGCCTGAACTACGGCAAAGGTCGACGTCTCCCTCTCCGGCTTCCAATACCTAAAGGAAAGCTGCAGGACTATTACAATCGAAATCGACGGGGGTAGGCTATGTCACGCCGCCTTCAACTCTAGAGAGTTCAGACGTGGAAGAAGTAGAACATTCTCACTCGTCTGAAGCATCAACGTGGGACTCCAATACCAGTATCGGCTCAGTCTTCAAGAGAGTGCTGTCAGCCAACATGACGTCTGCACAATCTCAAGAAGAAGAAGGCAAAGACCAAGCGCCGGAATTCTTCGAAGAAGAACCCTGGGCTCAACGCCTAGGACAACAATGGGAGTCTCGTTTTGAATTACGTGAACCTCCCACCGAAGACGAAGTCGAGCAGATCGACCTTGGGGATGGATCTTCTTCCAAACCCATCTTCATCAGCAAAAGCCTAAAAGAAAAAGACTGAGAATCTTTAATCCAGCTGGCTAAAGAGTATATCGACGTCTTCGCCTAGAGCTACGAAGATATGCCAGGACTTGATCCCCAGATCGCGATACATAGGTTGAACATCTTATATGATGCCAAGCCTATCAAACAACAACAGCGACCCTTCCGTCCGGACATCATTGACGCCATCGATCAGGAGGTAGACAAACTCTTGACCAGCGGCTTCATCCGTGAAGAGCAACACCCAGATTGGATAGCCAACGTCGTCCCCGTCACCAAGAAGAATAGGAAGATACGAGTTTGTATCGACTTCAGGGACCTCAACTCTGCTTTCTCAAAGGACGAATTCCCGCTTTCAATCACCGACGTGATAATCAACAACACATGTGTCTTCGAGCGCATGTCTTTCATGGACGGGTATTCGGGCTACAACCAGAACAAGATGTTCCCTGATGACGCAAAACACACGTCATTCAGGACTCCAAAGGGCATTTTCTGCTACACAGTGATGCCCTTCGGCTTGAAGAACGCTGGTGCGACATACCAACGAGCTATGAGCACCATTTTTTGTCAACACCTTCGCAAGACAGTCGAATGCTATGTTGACGACATCGCAGTCAAGAGCCGTCTGAAAGGAGATCACCTGCAAGACCTCAAGACAGTCTTCGATCTCATGCGGGCGCATCAACTCAAGATGAACCCTGCTAAATCCTTCCTAGGGGTTTCTAGCAGAAAGTTCTTGGGCTTCATCGTCACGGCGAAAGGCATTCATGTCGATCCCGAGAAGACCAAAGCCATCCTTGATATGGACCCTCCGAAGAACCTTCAAGAACTTCGAGGCCTACAGGGGCATCTGGCATACATCCGGAGGTTCATAGCAAACCTTTTCGACAAATGTCGACCCTTCACTCAGCTCATGAAGAAGGGAGTCTCTTACGTCTGGACAGAGGAATGCCAAAAAGCTTTCGATGACATCAAAGCTTACTTGACGAGCCCGCCAGTCATGGTGGCACCAGTCGCCGGCAAACCATTCCTCCTCTACGTCCTTGCCATGGATCACTCCCTCGGCGTCCTGCTATCTCAGAACAGCGACACAGGCTATGAGAAAGCAATCTACTACCTCAGTCGAACTCTGATCGGGGCCGAACACCGGTACAACCCCGTTGAAAAGGAGTGCTTAGCTTTGGTATTTGCCATCCAAAAGACTCGATATTATGTCTCGGGGCAGATAATTCATGTCGTTTCCCGAGTCAATCCACTCAGGGTCCTCATGACGAAGCCAGGATCATTAAACTCCCGGCTAGCCACATGGGCGATCTTGATAACACCATACAACATGGTGTTCGTTCCGCAAAAAGCTGTTAAGGGTCAAGCTCTGGCCGACTTTTTTGCTGTACACCCTATCCCAGAGTCCTCAAGACTCTATGAAGACATCCCGGATGAGGTCCAAGAATCTAACGTCACCGAAGAAAGCTCCGTCTGGCGGATGATTTTCGATGGCGCTTCAAGAATAGGCCCCAAAGGCTAAATTATCGCTGGAGTAGGGGTAGTATTAGTCTCCCCCGATCAGCTGGTCATCCAGCGTGCTTACCCTCTTTCAAAGCCGTGCTCCAACGATATTACTGAGTACAACGCGCTCATTATGGGACTCCAGCTGGCGTAACAGCTGGGGGTGAATCATCTGGAAGCCTACGGCGACTCAAAACTCGTCATAAACCAGATCAGAGGGCAATACGAAGTTCGCCATGAAGATCTGATCCCTTACCATGAAGTTGCATTGAACATCATTTCAGCCTTCATCGAGTTTTTCATCGAACATGTACCTCGTCTACAAAATCTGGAGGCTGACGCCCTGGCTGACCTCGCAGCCTTATTGGCAGCACCCCTTGGGACTCAACACTACGTCATAGTGGTGGGCCAAGACTTGGTCTGTCCTAAAAACAACCTGTGCGTACGAGCGGCCCATGCCATGTCAACTAGTGCCGGTGTTAATGTCTGAGACTGGAGATTCCCGTTCATCGACTTCGCTGTCTACGGAATTCTCCCAGAGGACCCGAAAGAAGTCGTCTCAGTCAGGAGACGCTCTCTTCGATTCTACTACGATACGGCTACTAAAATGCTGTACCGACGCTCCTACGATGGACTTCTCCTTCGATGTTTGTCTAACAAAGAAGCAGCCGAAGCCCTTCGAGAGGCTCACGATGGAACCTGCGGGGCCCATCAACCTGGCCCTAAGTTGCAAGACCGACTGTGCTGCATGGGCTACTACTGGCCAACCATGGTCGCTGACGCTGTTGAATATGCTAAGAAGTGCCATGCGTGCCAACTTCACGCAGACTTCATCCATACACCGTCAGAACCACTACATCCTACAGTCGCCTCCTGGCCCTTCGAAGCTTGGGGCATGGACATTGTAGGACCAATCACCCCTCCTTCATCAAGAGGGCACCGCTTCATCCTAGCAATCACCGATTACTTCTCCAAATGAGCAGAAGCAGTTCCGCTGGCAGAAGTGAAAAGCTCCAGGGTGATCAGCTTCATCAAGCACCACGTCATCTACTATTTCGGAGTACCCCGGAAGATCATCCACGATAATGGTCCTCAGTTCATTAGCCATGTTTTCAGCAGATTCTGTGACAAGAATTACATTCAAAACGTAGCATCAACTGCCTACAATCCGGCAGCAAATGGATTGGCCGAGGCGTTCAACAAAACTATCGTCAGGCTACTCAAAAAGGTCGTGTCATCTAACAAATGTGACTGGGACGAAAAGCTCGGCGAATGCCTTTGGGCCTACCGTACAACGGTACGGACCCCGACAGGCAACACACCATTCTCCTTGGTCTACGACAGCGAAGCGGTACTGCCTCTCGAGATCCAGATACCCTCTCTCCGCGTAGCAATCACAAACCAACTCACAGAAGAGGACAATCAACGTCGTCGTCTGCGGGAACTGGAGGCACTTGACGAAAAGCGTCTCCTAGCTCAACAACGCATCGAACTCTACCAAGCCCGTATATCACAGGCTTTCAACAAGAAGGTCAAGCAGAGGATTTTCCAAGTTAGCGACCTGGTTCTGGCAGTCAGGAGGCCGATGGTGTTGACTCACAAGACACCAGGAAAGTTCGAGCCCAAATGGGAAGGACCTTTCATCATAGAGACGGTATACTCAAACGGTGCTTACCGCCTCGCCAAATCCAATGGGGACTTGTTCATGATGCCCATCAACAGCAAGTTCCTAAAGAAGTACTACTCTTGACATCTTTCAGACATGTGCTTCCACCTGAGGATCTGTGGACCCAATCATCAGGACTCACAGACAATTCCCTTTCACAAAATTATACGCTCCCGGAACCCAGCTGTTCCGTAGCATCCTCCAGTAGAAGGACAACCACGTCCATATTACCTCTGAGTTGTCCCCCTATACCCTACAAAGCGGCATCTTACATCCCATAAGACTACGCTACCCACCATGTTTACCACGTCCACATTACCTCTAAGTAAACATCCCGTACAGACAACCCTTGCGCTGTCGTACATTGATCGCAGAACTTCCACGTCCACATTACCTCTGAGTAGTTCCGCGCATCCCCCAGGATCATTCCTACCACATCCATAACACCTCTGAGTAGGGAGATTCCACCACTTGAATCCCATATTTGCCATATCCACATCACCACTGAGCAAACATGAGGGTTCTCTCAAACTTATTATCTGTACCTAAAAAAACCAAGGTGCGCAAAAGATAATAGGTCCACACAAATTATCAAGTTCATGACAGCAAAAATGAACACACCACAAATTTTTTTTTATATTCTTTATTTTTAAATAGAGAGTAAAAGTTTACATCCCCAGCAAGAGTTGCAAAAATATAAAAAGAAGAGACTACAATCCCTAAACATCCCCAGGGTTGGCTGAAAGCTCTTCAATCCGACGCCTCAAGTCCGCCACTCGAGTCTCCACAGTCGCCAGGACTCGACGTTCAGCTTCTTGACGCATCGCTTCAATAGCCTCAGGAGAAGTATCGTTCTCATGCTTCTCATCCAGCTGCTGCTGCTGCTGAGCCAGGGTAAGAGTCCGGTGAGTGAAAGCTGCTTCCTCCTTCTTGAATGCTACGTGTTCAGCCTGGACACGTTCGGCGTCTAGTAGGAGTCGAGCCCGCCGGTCCTCAAGGCGACGGATCTGGGCGTCAATCTCCGTGATATTAGCGTCCAACGCAGCTCGTGCCTCCACTGTCTCCCGCGTAGACTGAGAAAACCGCTCCACTGCAGCTTCAATCTCAGCCACTTCACGTTCCCAGACACTCACAGTGGCCTGGTAAGAAGACTCAATCTCGGCGATCAGCTTCTCCTTCTCCGCATCTATCAGGACGGAGAGGTCATTTCGCTGGATGTGCTGTAATTTGGAAAACCGCTGGTCCAACTCAACCACCGAGGCTTCCAGAATGATGGCCATATGATCGTGGCCCTGGTGAAGACGGATCAGGTTGATATGAGGCAGTGTTAGAGTTCTTGCCGTCGTAAAGCTCCCGTTGGCGTCCATCACTGCCGATACCCACCTCTACAGCATTTTATACACCGCCTCGACGATGAATTTTATGTATTCATCTGCATCCGCTAGCACCTGCGGCGTCATGGCATGAGTCGGAGGAGCTGCTCTAGGTAGCGGACCGGAAGAAGGCCCGTCGACCTCAACCTGCGAGGCGGGAACCTCGACATCAATAGGCTCTTCATCAACAGGGGCCTGACTACTAGCCCGAGGAGCCAAGGGAACAGAAGAAGCCGAAACAGGCGTCGAAATAGTACCCCAAGTAGAAGGAGCAACAGAGGGTTCCATCACACCCTTATCCTTCCCAAACTCGGAAGAACCACCGACGTCAGCGGCCACCTCTTCAGCCTCCAATGTCCTATCAGCAGCCAGTACCTCTCCTGGCAGAAGGGGGAGATCAACACTTGTCTCCTGACCCGCCCCAGGAGTCAGGACCGACAGACGAGTCTCAGCCTCTTCATCAAATCCCTCTACAGGGACAGGATCTGTCGCTACCTCCTGATCGGTAGCCACCTCAGCTTCCGCTGCTGAGTTCGGGGTAGGGCTCGACAATGATGTAGCCGACCTCCCCTCATCACGATAAAGAGGAGAATCAACCCTCTCCTCTGTTCCAACCATATCTGTTGCCCTCGCAACAGACTCTTACAACTCTGGAACAACGTCATCCGAAGACGACGAACTCTACCCTACTTCATCACTAGGAAGTCCCGTGTCTGCTGGGCCCTCGGTATACAAGACCCCCACTGCGGCCTTCATCATCTCGGAAGCTGCTGCATCCTCAGCTTCCCTTCTGACATAATCCGGGGATACTGGGATCTCCACGACAACAACATCCGGGTTCTCCTCCATAGGAGACATCATAATCGACGGGATGCGCACTTCAGACGAGCCCGTCATCTCCTTTGACCTGCTCCCACCAGATTTTGGAGTACGGGGCCTCCTTTTTAGCGGCTCCCACAAAAAGGAAGCATTGGTTACATGAAATGTTGAACCTAAACCAGATTATGTGGGACGTCCTTACCTCTGCAGATGTCGAGTCCGACGACACAGTCGGTGATGATGTCTTCTTCTGCCTCTTTGATGCAGAAGAGCCAACCTCTGTACCCGTACGTCATTTCGGTTGATCAACCGAAGGTTCGGCCTGACCCCCTGGGGATGCGGCAGGGGCACCTTGATGACCCACCTCTGGTGGACGGTGCGATCGAGCCCTAGCCGATACATGCCCGGTCACCGCTAACGGGGTGCCTGCAACAAGACTTGTCTCCCTATTATACCCGAGAGGCGCGGTAGCCATAACACAGTAAAACTTGGCGGCCGAGTAAAGAATGGGCGGCCGCGGATTCTGGAAGGGCAGCATAAAGCGAGCTCCGGTACATCCAGCATTGTAGTAATGCCAAGCTCGTGCACCATCCAACAAACTTCCAGCATACCCCAGGGTGATACTGGGATTATCCAACATCAGCTGCGCATAACCAAATTGCCGTACAAAACGGCTCGGTAAATACGGTTCCAAGTAGCTCTGGTTCTTGTTCCGATACACCAGATGGGACGGCCAGATACTTTACAACCAGCGGAATCCCCATGGAGGCAGAGTGGTGGCATCTTCACCCGAATCCATCAAATCTTTACCGGCCTCAAAACCCGAAAAGATAGGTCCTACTTTGATAATCTTCCACCCCTGAAGACGGGATAAAACCTTTCTGCAAACAGGAACGCCAGAATACAACCAGCTCCTCTGGTGGAAACGACGAAGGAATACATCTTCGGCCCTATGGTCTTCTTTCGAACCCGGACTCATTACATTTGGATGGTGTAAAATCAACCACCCCATTAGATAGTGAAATGGCAGTTCGGCACGTAGGAAGTTTTCATTCCTACCGCGATCATGAACCACGTTTCCCGCAAACTCCCGTAAACCTCGTAGCAGGTTACACACCATCGCAGGGAGAAGAGCCAAACGCCGGCCGAAAACCAACTTCACTGCTGGCAGGATTAAGTTCCGGGTCACCCTCTCTACGGAGCCTGACCCACCCGAGAAGACGTAATCCCGAAGCCAAACCGTAAGATACGCAACTAACACTGCTTTCGACGACATCCAATGAGTTAGGTGCCAGAAACAGCTGTAGGAGCGTTCATCCGATTGCTGGTCCTCGTTCTTCCGGGGATTCTTCTCACCTAACCTGCTCATTTCGGAAAGCACTTCGCTACGGGAAAGCGCTGGCGGAGTGGTAAATTGAGAGGGATCCTCCTTGTCTTGCTTGAAGACGTAATCCCTCCAGGCGGTCACATGAGGCTGCGATCCGCTCTTATCCCTCTTCTGCATATAGTAATGATGACTCGCCACTTCCTTGAAGACGGCCATCATTTCTTCAGCTTTGTCTCCCAGGACTTGGAACTCCTCGTTCGTCGGGAAGTACTCCTCATAGGGTTCTGATCCCCAAGGGAGCTTTGATACCTCGTGCATTTCATGAAGTGCAAGGCCTAGCTCCCCCACCGGAGTGAAGAAGGTCCCGGTATGGGTATCAAACATCTCCAGGAGCGTGAGGAACATATGTCGGTTGATATCAGCACCTGCCTGAGTAGCACGGATCGCGGCAGTCAGCCCCATCTCTTGGAGTTCGGTTTGAAATCGTGACAGCATCAAAAGTGTCAGCTTGTCCCATTTGGCAACATAATGACACCAACCCTCTACCCAAAATTTACCTTTCTGGTACGATCGCTCCATCAACAGCATGCGATTGGCAAAAGTCGAAGCGCCAAAGGCAAATGTATTGACGGAAACGTCACTATAAATGCTCCCTGGGCGTAGAGTCCGCCAGGTGAAAGAAGGCCCAGCCCGCACGGCGGTCAAAGTATCCCTTTGATCTGAGGTAGAGTCGATCTTTAGGATGCCTACCACCGCTCCCCCCTGAGATGGGGTTAGATCCCAAGATATCCTTCTCTTGGAAGCAAGACGACAGAAAGCCGTCAGAGGCCATTGGCGTTCGAGCTGCTTAACGGTCATGCACACTTCCCTTGCTGTAAAGAACCAGTCTTCCTTGACCTTCAACACCTTTGCTTCAGTAGAGGTAAGGCGGTCCCCAAACAGGAACTCAGGCTTCAAAAAGGTCACTTTATCAGATGTGGCAGATTTCAAAACACCACGCTCCATCATCCGTTTGAGGAACCGATACTGTTGCTCCCGAATTTGAGTCATTCTTTCGGGATGCTAATCCAGCATAATAGTAGCTTGAGCAGGGTTTATCACTTTCTCGTCATAATCTTCTCCCATCTGGCAGAGGGCAGTGTCCAGAAGCACTTCGTTCAGGAGTGGGACAGTCATCGACACTGGTGTTCAAACAAAGAAGGCAAAGATTCAGCGATGTTACACAACAAAAGAATCTAAGCCACGTTTCTCACCAAAGTGCGCATCAAGCCCATGCGTGTCAGCGGTAGAGCTTCGACGCATCTTCGGGACTTAAACCCATGCGCGTCAGCGGTAGGGCCTCGGCGCATCTTCAGGGCTTAAACCCATGCACGTCAGTAATGGAGCCTCGGCGTATCTTCAGGGCTTAAACCCATGCACGTCAGCAATGAAGCCTCGACGCATCTTTAGGGCTTAAACCCATGCGCGTCAGCAATAAAGCCTCGGCGCATCTTCGGGTTTAAACCCATGCGCGTCGGCGAACCTCAGCACATTATGAAGACTCAAGGTCCATGCGCGTCGGTGTATGTATGATACAAGAACGGGATGATGAAACTCACTAACCACCGATGGCCGAACTTCAACAGGTGGACGGAGAACATCAGCCACAACAGCCTCTACGGGTTCTTTCCGTTTGCCTCGTCCGCCACGAGTAGTCTTGGGAGCCATTGCTTGAGAAAAGAAAGCTAGGATTTTTATGAAAAAAAACTCTAAAAAGCAAAATCAAGGAGAAGAAGAACTCCCTCTCTCTCTATCTCTCGCCTATTTATAGGGCTTGGGTGCACGCGTGAACCGATGAAGAGTGACCTTAGCCGTCGCCTCGGGTTCTGTGAAGAGAAAACCGTAAATAAAACCAAAAAAGATCATCATTAATCTTTTCGGTTATCGAGGCGTTATCATTTGCATTAACTGAGCGGAGCATGCGCCCCATCACTGATGCGCGGAGTATCTATGCTCCCCGACAGTCATACGCCTCCACCACCATGCTTCTTATTCAAAGTATTCCAAAACTTATCCAAAAGTTTTGAAAACTTTGAAGGGGGTCTTGTAGAAGCATGGAATTTCAGAACCAGAAAGCCCATACGCCAGACTACATGCGCCAGAGCTTGGACAAAGTACTTCACAAACAGCAAAAATAGGCATTGAAAGAAGACTTTTTATTACATATAAAAGTCTATTACATGTCTAAAAAAAGATTGTACAAAGGAGAATTTCTACAAAGAAAAGATCCTAGGTCTACAGCCAGCAACCATCATGCAGGCGCAACAATCACCATGCGCCCTCAGTCAGGCGCATCCCACCACGCGCCCTCAGCAGGGCGCATCCTTTTCAGCTGCTCAGTTATGCGTATCCTTTTCAGTAGCTCAGTTATGTGCATCCCAATTATGTGCATCCCTTCAGCAGCCCAGTTATGTGCCGCTCTTCCAGCCAGGCTCATCACCGTCGAAATACTTCGACTAATGAAGCATTTATTGAGCAGAACGAGGGTAGAAATCAACCCTCTAGCCGAGGAAGAGAAGAGCACCGCAGGCCAACCTGTGGCCAGGGGAGGCTTCGAAAGAGCCTCCAAAGGCCAAGGAAGACCGTAATCGAAACTGCGGCTAAAGGAGCAGCTTTCAACACAACCAGAATGGGCAACGCCCACTTTGAAGAAAGAAAGAGCCCCCAAAGCCACAGTACTGCTATTCCGATCTGCGGCTCTTCCTGTACAACGAAGACGAGACTCGAGCATCCCTATCTTCGGATGCAATAGGCACCTTCTGCCTGCCTCGGAAGCCCTCGACTCCGACTTTTGGATGTAACAGTCACCTTCAAGTGCATCAATGAAGACATTGCATCGCATCTTCACTCTCGGGAGCATCTCATCAACAGAATGCATTCGAGTGAACAAGTTCATGTCGGAAGAACGTGAGAGAACGAGAAGCAAACTCTCTCCATGCCACTATTTATAGGCCGGGCAAATCAAACCCATGCGCCAAGTGGATGGCTCTCCGAATCTCGTGCAATGAATTTACATTTAATGGATGAACCGGACGCTTCGAAATCAGCCAAGTCAAAACGGCTATTTAAAGCACTCGAAGAACGTAACAGTCGTATCATTAAAGAACGTGTCACAAAGCAGATGCGCCGGCCAGATAGCGTATCACACAGATGCGCCCTTCAGCACCAAGCGCATCATAGGGGATGCACCCCCATGCGTCGCCATACGCCTAGTAGAATGCCGATTGATGCGCCCACTTAGCTGTCCATCGAATGTCGAAAACATTAAATGCCGAACTGATAGAGTTGGCAGCACGCCTCCCGAAGTCTGAACAGTTGACAGCTTTTTCAGAAGACGAAGCGTCGCCAACGTCAGCACCATCATTACTTTCCTTCGACGGCTACTGCCACGTGGCCATCCAATCATCTCGCATGCGCCTTTGCAGCCATGCGTCCAAATCTGCATGCGCCTCAAAAGTCATGCGCTTCAGACTTTTCACCGATCCCTAAAGACAGAAAGAAAGTCACCATTAAAGCCTCGCATGCACCTCAAAAGCCATGCGTCCAGAATGGTTCGTGACTCCTAAAGGTTACGAGCCAAAATCTCCTCATGCGCCCAATCCTAGGCACATCCTACCAGATCATTCTTCCATCAAATCTGAGATCTCCGAGCCATGGGTCGACGGCACGTGTCCTTTGACTCAACTCACGCAAGATCTCAGCAACAGAAAGATCTTCTTCTCTGCTACGTGCCGATTTACAACAGCAACATGAAGAAGTCAACCCCTCGATCAGGGCGCATCGTTCATGCGCCTCCATCAGCAATCAACACGTGGCGTCCCCGTGTACTGGTGCATCCTACATGCGCGCATGAGCAGCCAGCCTGCAAAACTATAAATAGAGGGATCATTTCCTTCTTACACACGGACAGAGTACACAACGAACGAACATACCACCAGAAAGGCAGATACAGACACTCAATGTCTTCTTCCTCTCAGCAAGCTCCATCACCCAGAGCAATCCAAGTCTTCAGAGAACCGATAACCGTCGTTAGATCGTCAACGGAGTCAACGCATTACCACTCACTCCATCGGCACAAGGGATCCAGATAAACAAAAGTGTACTCCTAGGACTACATCTAAGTCCTATATTGTAACACTGTTCTGTTTGTATTAAAATTTGTAATAAAAGTATTTTAATGGCAAACAACAACATTTTATGTATTTTATGCTACTGCTCGTTCTATATTTTCTGTTATGTTTTGGATCTATTTCAGAGATATGTGCTCATTCCCGTCTTGACAGGATAATGTTGAAAATTTTACAGATAACTTAGAGGATCACAGCTAGCCTAGAGGAAACCAGTGGTGCTTGGAGTAGACTGCTATAATTGTTGGGTTGTGTCTTTAAGTTTCTTGTCTTGTATTTGAATTGTACCCTGTTTGGTGTTGATAACACTTAAACTATTTGAATCTGATTGTATTAATTATTGTGTTCCTTCATCCTATATCACTTCTAGTTGTATCTCATTCTGTGATTTCATATCTATCTTATCGTGCTGATTATCTGTCTTTAGATTTGTGATTGAGTAGTATTTTCTGAGATTGTCCTCCTTTCGGAGAGTATATCTTATTAGTCAGATTTATTATATTGTGTTAGATGTTGTTGATACCTAGGACATCATTCTACTATCGACACTGCGGCGTAGGCTGGAGTACCTACGGTCTCGTGCCCTTATACTGGGTACGGATCGTGACAGAATGTGAAGTCTGAGTTTCGAACTCAAACTATGTTTGGTTGTACGAGTAAGATACGTATTGCATGGTCAAACGGACTTGAGTATGTAGCCCGTGCACGGGTTGAGTGATTTCTCTTGAACGAGTTTTTGGTCGGGGCACCGGGACTGTTCGACCCATGCGGGATGGTTAATCTTGTGGACGCACATCTATAAGATGACTTGCAACCGGTTTTATGATGTATTAAGCCGCAATGATGGTAAGTTCAGTATCATCCGAAACGAGCTAGCATCTCGTATGGGGAAGGCGTCGGGTTACCCAATTTGAGAAGAGAAAGTTAATCCATTCTAGTGCGGAGATGCCAAAGACCTTCATATAGATAGGTGGGCTGAATAATGCAGGCACACAAAGATCCTGCATAAAGATCACTTATAACATGACAAGAAAAGATGGTAGGCGTATTTCTTTTGCGTCATTACAAGGACGAGTGCGTAGTTGTTGGTAAGAAGTTGTGTCACAAAATAACACGAGATTGCTATATGTGGCTTGCTTGCTTACGCGAATAAATGATAACATGCTTGCCATGAAATACATACTTTACTGCTTACAAATATGCCATGAAACTGATCATAAGACAAAGATAGAAAGATTACAAGTTAAGCTGTATGATTCATATAATTACTTAATGTCAGTTTAGTAAAGTGGGTCGTATCAGTATGCGAGAGGATTAATACTGATCCCCCACCAGATTGATTGCAGATACAAAAAATAGATTGCTCACGGCGGATCTTTACTTGAACGCGCTGAGGCATTAGAATGCCATAGAATTTTGAGGCGTGTACCATATTGACGTTCGGACTTGGAATAGGATGATACGGTCGAGATATAAAATATATGATGTATGGAACGGTGAAATCCTTTGTAGGCAAGATAGAACTTGAGTGTTGTAAGCCAGTCTGGCAAATTCATTTGGGCTATTGAAAGCCTTTGTAATTTTGTTGCTTATTGAATAAAAAGAATTGTTTTATATACTCTATGTAACTCCAATGTGACTCTGTTCCTTCTGCTGCTAATAATCAATCGAGATAACTATTTTGAGAACTTGTCACCTTCTATCCTTGTATGTGTGTAACTCCAGACTCGTACGACATCATGCCCCAACGAGGACGATCAATTCGGGTTAAATCGATACGAGGACAAATGATTTTCCGGGTTGGGGTGTGACAAATGGAATGTAGATTCAATTTCATTAGGATGCTTGCTTCGTTTCAATTCCAAAAGTTACCTACCACGATTAAATAACTCTTGACTCTACTCGATGCCGTACTGGATATTTTATAGTCTAATACAATGTCGCATAAATTTGTCACAAGTGTTTTAAAATTTACATGATGTCGCTTAGTAAAGTCATGAAATGTTTGTCGCATTGAGTGCAACGAGCCATAAAATATTTGTTGCTGCAAGTGCAACAAGTTTTGAAATGTGAATTGAGATGTTTGTTGTTCAATGCAGCATAAGAAATGTTGGGTGCATCGATATAACAAAAGTCGCGAGATATTGTGTTACATAAATTACAACAAGTTGAATTTGTTGACCCAAACTGGATCGCAGTCAACCTAATCTTGATAATTAATAAGACGATATCTGTTATGATCCAACTTGACACATCAAGCTCCAAAACGGACAATCACCACACATCAGCTCAAGATGAACATCATCGACAATTGCTATGACATGCTGCTGTTTACTTCTTCTCTGTGTTTGTATTTTACTTTTTATTAAGTCTAGGCTATTGTAAGTTGAGTCGCACTGAGTATCTCAACCCTAGACTTTACACCCAAAGCTCCACAAATAAACGTCCAAAAACCTGCCAAACCCAAAACAACCCATTGAATATTCTGTCCCCAAGGAGACAGAGTTCGGACCAAACTTTGCCCCACACAGAGTTCGGGCCGAACTCTGTCCCATACAGAGTTCAGGCCAAACTCTGCCCCTTTAATTTTAGGACCTAATTTTTAGGGTTTGCTGGTTGCTAGTTGTCCAACGGCTAAATATTTGAATATTTGGGGCAGTGTTCTGGCCTAACTCTGCCTTCCTGGACTAGTATATATAGGCCTTGATTCCTCTCATTTTCAATTATCCAATCTTTTCATCTTCTCTTCTTCTATAGCCTATACATTCAAGAGCTTATTCTTCTTATCTAACTAGCCACAAAACTTCCCAAGCTCCCAAGGTGCTCAGTGTGAGTTAACTAGAAGTTTGTGTGTAAGAGTTTCAAATGAAGTCACTTGGACAATTCCAATTTTTGCCATCTGTGAATCTATAAGAAGTTGGCGTGCTCTTCTGAGTAAAGGCACGTGGTTGTACACTATTTCACAAATAGTGGATTTTAATCCTAAGCTAGAGTTCTCAAGCCTGGACAAGTCCTCCACGAGGGAAACCAGGTTAAAAATTGATGTGTCTGCGTATGCTTCTCTGATCTCTATTTATATTTCTCACTTATACTCTGATTATTATTTCTGTTGGATGGACTTGAATAGAGTTATTTTTTAATTGGGTATTATTGACACATACTCTATTTAACCCCCTCTAGAGTTGCCTATACATACTTCAATTGATATCAGAGCTTTGTTCTCTTATATCGGATTAACATCCTAAGAGCTGATCCATGGCAACCACACAACCTACCTTTTCCAACTATGGTGAGGGACAGTCCACAAATAGGCCACCCCTATTTGACGGAACTAACTACACCTATTGGAAAAATAGGATGAGTTTTTATCTTAAGTCTCTAAACTTTGATCTGTGGACCATCATCACGAATGGTTACAAAAAGCCTGCCAGAATAGATGTCGAGGGGACTCTTGTTGAAAAATCCTACGACAAATATTCTGACCAGGAAAAGAAACAGGCAAGTCTAGATGCTAGGGCTATTAATGCTCTCTTTTGTGCAATAGACAGGGCTGAATTCAACAAAATCTCTACATGCTCCACCTCACACGAATTATGGAGGCTTTTGGAGGTGACTCATGAAGGAACCACACAGGTTAAATAATCAAAGATCAGTCGTCTAACACAAGAATACGAGGCATTCAAAATTAAGCCAAATGAGACAATTACTTAGATGTTTACCAGATTCCTCGACATCGTCAACCCTCTATCTTTCCTTAGCAAAGTATATTCCAACCATGAGAAGATACGCAAAGTGCTAAGAGGATTGCCGAAGAGCTGGAACCCCAAGGTCACGACGATTATCGAAGGAAATAATCTTACGGCTATGTCACTAGAAACTCTAATGGGCAAGCTGATGACGCATGAGCTCGACCTCAAAGATTTTGAAGAAAGTTATCCAAAAGAAAAAAATTACCTTAAGAGCTCATCGCCGAAGAACCATCACAAAGAAAACAGATGACGACGATTCCGAAGGTGACGATCAAGCACTCATGGTTCAAATTTTCAAGAAGTTCCTATGCTTCAACCGAAGGAAGAAGGAACAAAAAGACAATGAGAAAGAACCTACCTACTTCGGATGCAAGAAGACGGGACACGTCAGAAAAGATTGTCCTGTAGCAAAGAAAGGAAGCAGATACGAAAAGTCATACAAGAAGCCAACCTCATGAAAGTATGCCAACACTAGTATCTGGCACGAAAGCGAGGCCAGTGATTCAGACGAAGAAGAGGACTCTTCGCAAGACACGAAAAACGTCTACCTAATGGCAACTTCAGACAAGGTAAATGATTTTTTTGATGACTTTTCTTTTGATGAACTAGGTGATGCCTTTAGTGTTTGTCACGACCCGCACCCGTTTTTTTTTTAAACGGATACAAGACGTGTCCAAGCCAGCCTACGCCGCAGTGTCGGCGGTAGAACACTGTCACGGCCATGAAGATCAAAATCATAAATAATGCTCATTCATAAAATTAATTTAATTTACGATGATCACAAGTTTTACATTTGTATAAAAATATAAACTTGTACAAATAACTGAATGACTACAACTCAACTATCTAGCTAGTCTCTAGGCTTTATTTGCAAGTATTCCCGTCACTCCCCAAGCTAAATGAATCCGCGGCTAACCTGAAAATGTTGGTTTCCAGTCAGGAATGGAACGAGCACAATTCACTGAATGCAATTTCAAATAAAGAAAATGACTATAAAACAAAGGTTAGGCATTAATCATGAGTTTTGAAAATAACAGTAAACCCGTAAGAAAATCAATAGTAATAAATAGACCAATATACTTTTCCACCGTTAGAAGTACCTTTGACATGTGATCGGTCTGGGGTGCTACACAGCACGGTCTACGATATCTACTTGCAGAAAAGTAACGATGTCTACAATGTCTACAATATTTACAATGTCTACAATATCTACAATGTCTACAATATCTATAATGTCTACGATATCTACAATGTCTACAATATCTACAATGTCTACAATATCTACAATGTCTACAATATTTACAATGTCTACAATATTTACAATGTCTACGATATCTACAATGTCTACAATATCTACAATGTCTACAATATCTACAATGTCTACGATATCTACAATGTCTACAATATCTACAATGTCTACAATATCTACAATGTCTACGATATCTACAATGTCTACAATATCTACAATGTCTACAATATCTACAATGTCTACGGTCTGATCACACATCCTGGGTACTTCTCATTCCCGACTCAACAATTTATAATAGAGTATAAAAATCACATAACCAATGACTAATTAATGAAATATAGTAAAGATCAATAACGAAATGCAGACAATAAACTGTACTCGCCTGTGGTCCTTTGCTGGTGAAACCGACAATCTGAACTACTCAATGTGCCACTATAGTCAAAACCCGTACAACAGTCCCCGGAAGCTGAAATAAATAATACCAATGATCTCAGAATAGTCTAATTAGCTAGGATTGCCTGTCCCTATGTCCAATTCTGGACACAGGGGCAAAACGGTAATTTCGGGCCAAAACGGTGTCCGCCGTTGGACCCGCTTTGCACCGAAAAGCATGCCAGAGTCAACGGTCTCTAAAGTCGTCAAACTATATGTCTACAGATCCAATTTTCCGATACGAACCCAACCTTATGTCCAAAGTTGGATTCCGACGGGCCGTGCACAAAATTGCCCGTTGAGCGGGACCGTGGGGCTCGCAAAACGACGTCGATTTCAACTGTCTCAGAATCGGACCAAACTTGGCATACAGGACCAGAAAAATAATACAGTCCTGTTGGCGCAAGTTTCATCTCGATCTGACGAGCGTGCACAAAGTTATGACTGAATTTGCATTGGACGGATACGGGGCGATTTCGACGGATACGCGTCGAATTCGTCGCGCACACGCGACCAATTTGAATTCCGTCAAAGCCCACACGACCACGAAGCTGTTACGCAGCTTTCGATCCTTTCGGTGTGCGACCACGTCGCCCGGAATGGCGGGACGGACGTCATGTGGAGAGATTTCTAGTTTTTGAAAACAGATTTTTGGGAAACTTCGGAGTTCGATTTCTCGACACGTAGTCGATGGAATCAAATTCCGTAAAAAGTGATTTGAAGCCCTACATGTTGTCAATAAACCCCTTCAAATAGTTTTTCTAATATTTTCCTGGATCGATCGGAATCGATCCTTGAACTAGGGTGATTGGACTGCTCTGTGAACTGTTTCGAGAACAGTTTTTCGGCAAGGTTCGCGACGATTTTCTGGACGACCTAAATCGTTTAAATAAAAACTAAAAGAAGAGATTGGGAGGCGTATATGTTGTCGTCATACCAGAGAAAACGGTTCGCAACGACACCGAGCGTGGAGGAGGAATTTCCTTCGCGAACTTCCCTTCGTTGCACCAACTGCTGCTGTTGTCGCTGTCGCGTTCCACGCGCGTGCGCGCTTTCCGGTGGTTCGGCCGACCAGCGGCGGCCCTGTAGGCGCGCGCGGCCGCGCCCTGGTTGTGGGAGTCGCCGGGGCTGGAGTGTCGGCGCGGTGGAGTTGATTAGGGTTTGAGGTTTTCGAGAGAGATCCTCTCTCTCTCTCGGCTACTTATATTCGAACAATGGGGTCGGGCTTTCCTTGCTGGGGAGCTTGGTTGATGGGCTCATCTACACGCTGGTTTGCTTGGGCTGGAGCAAGCTCGGGTTTGAGCAGGGGTATTGCTGGGATCGCGTATAGTTGTGGTCCCCACCCCCCCTTCTCGGTTTGGGAGGCAAGCTGGTTTTGCTTGTGTGCGTGCATGTTGTGTTCCAGCAACTTGCAACTGGTCTATATTGAAAATGAGTTGAATTGGATTTCCCAGTTCAAACATTCATTCCATTTCAATCCAATTCAATTCACTACTAAACTATATAAGCATAATAACAGAAGCTACCCCATTTTCTTTCTTCTTTTCTTATTTCTAATTCTTTTTCATTAACCTTTTTCTTTTTCTTATTTTAACTATATATGCATATACATATATTAATATATATATATAATCTATATATATACACATATAATATATACTAATATTTATACAAACTTATACATATCCACAAATATTTATATATAGGCATATATCTATATTCACACCCATACACAATATATATATATATATATAAATACACCTATATACCTTGTTTATAAATACCATATTCAATCTATAATATTTAAAATCAATATAAAATATACTTCCAAATAAAATATTAATATATCTATTTTTATATATAATATATCTATTTAAATATGTACATATACCTATATACTCGTACACATACTTATATAATATATATCCATAAAACCTAAATAAAACCCAATATTATATATTTCTAGAGTAAGGTCTATTTCTTACAAATATGAATATATATATTAAATCACATTTATTTGATAACCAAATAAATATAACCAATAATTATGATAATAATATTATAAAATAACGACCTCAAAAATAATGATAATAAATAATAATAATAGTAATAATAATAAAATTCAATAAAGTAAATAATAATAAAATATTAAAAAAATCCAGGAAGGGGAGCTACAAATCTACCCACCTTAAAAATAATTTCGTCCTCGAAATTCTAACTTATAAACATGCCTAGAATTTGAACAAATAATAATAATACTAATAATAATAATAATAATAATAATAATAATAATAAGTCCACTATTACCACAATCTCCTTAAATTTGATTTTCCAAAAATATTATGGCCTCCTCCAGTCATTTCGTAACTACGAATCATCGAGGACTTCTACCCACCTTTGGTCACACCACTCCCTCAAACTGAAATCTTATAATTTCTAACTAGTTGCAAACATTCCTACCAACAGATTTCTAGGCACACGACATCAATAATCCTCTTCTATTTATCAAGCAACCCAAAATTTAACGAACAACAAATTTACACCAGTAGCTAAGAAATATTGCTAAATTCTAATAAGCGTGACCATTCGTCACTCTATAATGGGGAGAACAGGAAGATAAGGAAAAATATTCGAGGGAGAATAAGAAGTTTCTAGAGCGGTAGAGAGTATCTCTTGGTATCGATAGAGAGAGAATGTTTATAAATCATTAACTTATTTGCTAGATGAGCTACTCTAGTCCAGTCATTGGCTAAATCGAAGAATTCTTCATATCCTAGAGGGGCTTGCAATCCATTCAATACATAAATTCTGTCCTCAAAATTTTATCTGAACAAGATTTTATAATGGAACGGAATTTGGGAAATCCAGATTGTGACCTTTTTCGTGCTTATTTAAACACGCGAGCAAGGGATATGAATGCAATGCAAGATCGTCCCGCGACATCCAAGTAGATGGAGTAAAGGTTACAAATGGATTCACATCCTATGGGGTGGAGCCTATTCCAAATAGTTCGGTTTTCTAGTCCGAGTATGGTGGTATGCACGGATGGGTTTTACTGAGTCTTAATGGACTTCCTGATTGGACATCCCTCGTTGGTTGGGTAAACCTTGGATTGCAATCTATACGGACTGGTCAAGACTCTAATGATACAACTATTCCTACTAGATTAGGGTATTCCAGAATAGGTTTCTATCCAAGGGTTGAGCTAGTTGGCCATCAGGTTGGTTAGCTAGGTTCATGAAGCCCAAAAATGCACCTTCCGAGACTTTTGTGTTTAAGTAAAACATGAGACCTCGATTGGGTGGCACACTAGTGGCATGTGCGTAGTAGGCTTCGAGTAGATCACAACCATATATTGGGTCGAAGGACTGGGGTCGCAATTAAGGCTCTAGTGGATGTTGGAAAGTATACCGGTACTATGGTAAAGGTTATAACTAGTCCTTTTAACCTGAAAGTCGTACCCCAAAAATAGAGTACAAGGGGACTGGTTTGAGTGGGACATGATATACCTAGATGAAGGTGGACTCGTCTAGATTTTACATGTGAAATTTGTTGGAAGGTATCAGCTGGTCTTGTGCTCCGAATATTAGTGACACGGCCGGGGACGCAAAATGATCTAAATGGAAAGTGGGAGCCCATAGGGCACTAAATATCATTCTAATAAAATTTATTCTAATCAATCGGTGATCTTCGTATATCCAAAACTTTAGGAGGCTTACAGTCTATCCACCTTAGAAGCTAGGATATGGTTTTAGGAATGATGAGGTCCGAAAAGTTTCAAAGTCCGGATATTGTACCTCGACTCTTGTAAATGAAGAATAAGGCACGACGTAACGGAATACGGTAGATGTTAGTCAAGTCAAGGATCGTTTATCACTAAATGGAAAACGAGTGTGTACAATGACACATGGTCGATAAAATAGAATGACCTACTCGTCCACAGTATATAAGGGTTATCGACCGGGTAACCAACTCTAAGGCACATCTTACGAAAGATTTCCTAGTAACTGGGTCACAAATTTCTATTGACGCTCAGTCTGTCGGACTATTATCACAAGAGTTGTGTGCTCAAGTATTGCTGTTGACCACTGGTAGATCATAGTGTGACAGGGTATTTAAGCTATGGTATTGGCTAAGCTAGTGATTATGGGCTTTGGTCGAGGGACAGTTGAGTCAAGGCATAAGGGTTGAAAGTAAGGCAATATTCAAGAAAAATTTTGAGACACAATGAATTGTTTCTTGAGAATAGATAGTCTCCTGGGTTGACATTATGACTAAGGGTAAAACCCTAATCATTCTTAAATTCATATGGCTTGAAGGTCTCGATAATAGTTTGATGGTCAAGGGAAGAACGAGTAACTCAATCACATGACTGGCCGTTGGTAGCTACACTTGTGCCTACCATTATCATAGCCATAGGAATACCCTGTATCTCTCTACCATCACGAGCTTTCGGCTTTCCAAATTGGTGAAAGATAAAAACAATAAAGAAGTCAAGGGAGACGTTACTAATACAATTTCGTGATTCAAGGACGAACATATAATTCAAGAGGAATTGTCAATGCAGTCGTGGATGAGTTCATAGATACCTCGATATCTCAATCCATGTAGGATAGTTAAATGAAGTGCGAACCAAATGCATCATGGTTGATCAGACCATAATACACTGATTCTGATTAGACAATATGTTAGCAGGCGTCCCCACTAAACACATATCTTGAATCAAGCTCGAGAACAGAGTGAGCTTGCAAAACTAGGCTGTAATTGCGGCGTTGGTCAAGATAGTCAAAATACAAGTTCGCAAGATTTTCGAAAGAAGGCACAAGCAGTTCGGGTTTTGAGAGAATCAAACCTTACCCGGTGTTCTTGTTCATACAGTCTTCCTACTATCTTCTTATCTATAAGGTCTTGGTCGGCTAGTGGGTTATGAACCCCTTAAATTCCATATTCTAGGTAACCTATTAGCGTTAATCAATTTCTTCGTCAATAGGTCACAAGGACCACGGAATGCTAGATCGGGGAATGTGTTACCCAACTACAAATTTCCACTAACATTGGCTTCGGGTCTTACGGAACATACATGGCATTGTCCTATCCTTCATAGAATCCTAAACCTGTAATCACGTCTGAAGTCATTCCACCGAGAGTTATACCTTGCCCGTATACTATGGCTGTGGTAAACCCTTGGTTTCGTGATTCATATGTGATACAAAATCGAATACTTCTTAACTCTAACCAATATAGACTCAAGGGTAACTATGAAAAAGAGGACCACTAGCCTTAGTTTCTAGTAACATTCTATAGCCTATATAACAAATTTCAACTCTAGGGGTTTTGTCTCGCCAGTGCGCTGCTGGCTGCAGTGAATCCATAGTCTTCCTAATTTAAATAAATGGCGACAGTGCGCTGCTGTCCCGCCATTATGAATTAACTAACATTCCTTTAACTACATATGTAAGAATTCACGAGTTTCTAGAGATTCAAACAACTGGCTATGAAATAAAGTGTAAGTATCTATCAGTCATAATCCTCAGATTAAAAGATGAACATGGAGGAAATAACTGAAGATAAAGGAATACAACATTCTAATCTATTCCATGTGTATTCAACTATTGAGGAAAACTTTGAATCGACCCTAACTTGAGGTTCGCATATGGTTAACCTAATCAGAAATTATAATGGATAATAATTCTTAGGGCAACTAGAAACTAAATAAGTAATTCGGGTTAAGATATGAGGATGATATCCAAAGGACAAGAGAAGGGATTGCACCATTTATCAAGGTTAGATCATTAATTCTATGAAGCCCTGCCTTACCAAGGGAATAATTTATCCAAGTTAGATTACATCATCATATCAAGAGATACTAGTGTACCTATGGGGATCTGATAACTATCAAAATTAATAACTCCTTATCTATATTGCATGGCCTAGACTACCCCTCGGTAAATTTTGTGT
The DNA here is from genome assembly GCA_029216955.1 of Iris pallida. Taxonomy (NCBI): domain Eukaryota; kingdom Viridiplantae; phylum Streptophyta; class Magnoliopsida; order Asparagales; family Iridaceae; genus Iris; species Iris pallida. The sequence continues at coordinate 24,091,000 of JANAVB010009999.1, forward strand.
AAGGGACTCCTAGTCCTAGTCATTCTCGTAAATTAAATTAATCCTTGTTCGTGAATGAGCGTGTTCTAGTCGCAGGCTCGCAATAGTACAACTTAAGTACTATCACGAGTTCGCATAATTTGCGAAGACAGACCTGCATGGGCCACCACAAAAACTTGTCACGACCCGCACCCATTTTTTTTTAAACGGATACAAGACGTGTCCAAGCCAGCCTACGCCGCAGTGTCGGCGGTAGAACGCTGTCACGGCCATGAAGATCAAAATCACAAATAATGCTCATTCACAAAATTAATTTAATTTACGATGATCACAAGTTTTACATTTGTATAAAAATATAAACTTGTACAAATAACTGAATGACTACAACTCAACTATCTAGCTAGTCTCTAGGCTTTATCTGCAAGTATTCCCGTCACTCCCCAAGCTAAATGAATCCGCGGCTAACCTGAAAATGTTGGTTTCCAGTCAGGAATAGAACGAGCACAATTCACTGAATGCAATTTCAAATAAAAAAAATGACTATAAAACAAAGGTTAGGCATTAATCATGAGTTTTGAAAATAACAGTAAACCCGTAAGAAAATCAATAGTAATAAATAGACCAATATACTTTTCCACCGTTAGAAGTACCTTTGACATGTGATCGGTCTGGGGTGCTACACCGCACGGTCTACGATATCTACTTGCAGAAAAGTAACGATGTCTACAATGTCTACAATATTTACAATGTCTACAATATCTACAATGTCTACAATATCTACAATGTCTACGATATCTACAATGTCTACAATATCTACAATGTCTACAATATTTACAATGTCTACAATATTTACACTGTCTACAATATTTACAATGTCTACGATATCTACAATGTCTACAATATCTACAATGTCTACAATATCTACAATGTCTACGATATCTACAATGTCTATAATATCTATAATGTCTACAATATCTACAATGTCTACGATATCTACAATGTCTACAATATCTATAATGTCTACAATATCTACAATGTCTACGGTCTGATCACACATCCTTGGTACTTCTCATTCCCGACTCAATAATTTATAATAGAGTATAAAAATCACATAACCAATGACTAATCAATGAAATATAGTAAAGATCAATATCGAAATACAGACAATAAACTGTACTCGCCTGTGGTCCTTTGCTGGTAAAACCGACAATCTGAACTACTCAATGTGCCACTATAGTCAAAATCCATACAACAGTCCCCGGAAGCTGAAATAAATAATACCAATGATCTCAGAATAGTCTAATTAGCTAGGATTGCCTGTCCCTACGTCCAATTCTGGACACAGGGGCAAAACGGTAATTTCGGGCCAAAACGGTGTCCGCCGTTGGACCCGCTTTGCACCGAAAAGCGTGCCAGAGTCAACGGTCTCTAAAGTCATCAAACTATATGTCTACAGATCCGATTTTCCGATACGAACCCAACCTTATGTCCAAAGTTGGATTCCGACGGGCCGTGCACAAAATCGCCCGTTGAGCGGGACCGTGGGACTCGCAAAACGACGTCGATTTCAACTGTCTCAGAATCGGACCAAACTTGGCATACAGGACCAGAAAAATGATACAGTCCTGTTGGTGCAAGTTTTGTCTCGATCTGACGAGCGTGCACAAAGTTATGACTGAATTTACATTGGACGGATACGGGGCGATTTCGACGGATACGCGTCGAATTCGTCGCGCACACGCGACCAATTTGAATTCCGTCAAAGCCCACACGACCACGAAGCTGTTACGCAGCTTTCGATCCTTTCGGTGCGCGACCACGTCGCCCGGAATGGCGGGACGGACGTCATGTGGAGAGATTTCTAGTTTTTGAAAACAGATTTTTGGGAAACTTCGGAGTTCGATTTCTCGACACGTAGTCGATGGAATCAAATTCCGTAAAAAGGGATTTGAAGCCCTACATGTTGTCAATAAACCCCTTCAAATAGTTTTTCTAATATTTTCCTGGATCGATCGGAATCGATCCTTGAACTAGGGTGATTGGACTGCTCTGTGAACTGTTTCGAGAACAGTTTTTTCGGCAAGGTTCGCGACGATTTTCTGGACGACCTAAATCGTTTAAATAAAAACTAAAAGAAGAGATTGGGAGGCGTATATGTTGTCGTCATACCAGAGAAAACGGTTCGCAACGACACCGAGCGTGGAGGAGGAATTTCCTTCGCGAACTTCCCTTCGTTGCAGCAACTGCTGTTGTTGCCGCTGTCGCGTTCCACGCGCGTGTGCGCTTTTCGGTGGTTCGGCTGATCGGCGGCGGCCCTGTAGGCGCGCGCGGCCGCGCCCTGGTTGTGGGAGTCGCCGGGGCTGGAGTGTCGGCGCGGTGGAGTTGATTAGGGTTTGAGGTTTTCGAGAGAGATCCTCTCTCTCTCTCGGCTACTTATATTCGAACAATGGGGTCGGGCTTTCCTTGCTGGGGAGCTTGGTTGATGGGCTCATCTACACGCTGGTTTGCTTGGGCTGGAGCAAGCTCGGGTTTGAGCAGGGGTATTGCTGGGATCGCGTATAGTTGTGGTCCCCACCCCCCCTTCTCGGTTTGGGAGGCAAGCTGGTTTTGCTTGTGTGCGTGCATGTTGTGTTCCAGCAACTTGCAACTGGTCTATATTGAAAATGAGTTGAATTGGATTTCCCAGTTCAAACATTCATTCCATTTCAATCCAATTCAATTCACTACTAAACTATATAAGCATAATAACAGAAGCTACCCCATTTTCTTTCTTCTTTTCTTATTTCTAATTCTTTTTCATTAACCTTTTTCTTTTTCTTATTTTAACTATATATGCATATACATATATTAATATATATATATATATATATATAATCTATATATATACACATATAATATATACTAATATTTATACAAACTTATACATATCCACAAATATTTATATATAGGCATATATCTATATTCACACCCATACACAATATATATATATATATATATAAATACACCTATATACCTTGTTTATAAATACCATATTCAATCTATAATATTTAAAATCAATATAAAATATACTTCCAAATAAAATATTAATATATCTATTTTTATATATAATATATCTATTTAAATGTGTACATATACCTATATACTCGTACACATACTTATATAATATATATCCATAAAACCTAAATAAAACCCAATATTATATATTTCTAGAGTAAGGTCTATTTCTTACAAATATGAATATATATATTAAATCACATTTATTTGATAACCAAATAAATATAACCAATAATTATGATAATAATATTATAAAATAACGACCTCAAAAATAATGATAATAAATAATAATAATAGTAATAATAATAAAATTCAATAAAGTAAATAATAATAAATATTAAAAAAATCCGGGAAGGGGAGCTACAGTGTTCTACTTGAAGACAACAAAAAGGTTATTAACAAATATAAACATGCTAAGGATAAAATCACGGCTCATGAAGCCGAGATCCATAGACTTTCATGCTTATTAGAAAATATTAGAAACACTACACCCATGGAAAATACTGAGGAGGTATCTAAGCTTAAGTTAAGCTTACACGATGCTGAATCTCTTATTGAGAAGCAAACACATGATATCGCTGCTTTAAATAAAGAACTTGCTAAAGAGAAAAACAAGTACAAGATTGCTACTGGTAGAATAAATGGTCTTACTGCTAAATGTGATGAGTTGCATGTTGCCTCTAAGAAATTAGAGATTAGACTGGGTAAACAGGTTATTCAACCTCAAACTCAGTCTCATAATCACAACACTTACACTAAACACCAGACGGCTCAACACAAGAGAGCATGTCATTATAAGAACACTCATCCACATATCACACAAAAATATGCCTTTATGTACACCTACTCCCATGCAGTACGTAAAACATACACACGTAGTTATAATCATCCTGCTGCTACACATAATTATTATCAGCATCCTACTACTACTACTACTACTACTACACATAGTTACCCTACACCCACATATAGACATCATTATCATCCTGCACCCAACACCAATATGCATGCTACATGTACTTACTGTGGTTTACATGGACACATATCACCATAGTGTAGAATTATAAAACTAGTGGATATTAATCTATATGCATGGGTACCAAAGACTAACTTTTCAGGACCCACAAGAATTTGGGTACCAAAGGTCACATCTACTCATGGTATAGGTGGACCTTCCTTTTCAAACTAGAAGCAAATAGATTCTCGATAGTGGGTGCTCGCGATATATGACTGGAGATGCTAATCTATTCGCAACACTATCGATAAAAAGGGAAGGATATGTATCCTTCAGCAATAATATGAAAGGCTATATCATAGGTAACGGTACAATTGGTTATCCTCCTTCTCCCGTTATTAAGGGCGTCTGTTTAGTGACCGAGTTAAAGCATAACCTGCCCAGCATTAGTCATCTTGCTGATCATGGATATGATATTAACTTCGGTAAAACTAAATGCTTTATCTATGATAGATCAACTGGAGATATCGCTTTCGAAGGGATAAAGAAAGATAACATATATATTTTCTATCTATCTAGAGATACAAACAGTACAGGTAGATGCCTTTATGCCCACAAAGATGAAAGGCTATTATGGCATCAGCGTCCTATCTACCAAGAAGCTAATAAGAGGATTTCCTGAAATCACATTCAAAAAGGATACGGTATATGCCGAATGTGAAAAGAATAAGGCTACCAAATCTTATTTTAAATCCATCAACAATATAAGTACCACTCGACCTTTGCAATTACTCCATATGGATTTATTTGGTCTGAGTAGAGTAGCCAGTCTTGGCGGGAAACTCTATGCTTTCGTTATTGTTGATAACTTTTCAAGATTCACTTGGATTTTCTTTCTTGCAAATAAAAGTGATACCATTTCAGCTTTCAAAGTTTTTGCTAAAAAGGTCCAAAACGAAAAAACTATATGATTACTCGTATTCGAAGTGATCATCGTGACGAATTCAAAATTTCTGATTTTGAAAAGTTTTATGATTTAAATGGCTTTAATCATGAGTTTTCTTGTCCTAGAACTTCTCAACAAAATGGTATTGTGGAGCGGAAGAATATGACTCTTGGCGATATGGCTATAGTCTTTTTGAATTAATTTTCTCTTCCGAAATATTTTTTGACAGAAGCTGTCAGCACAGCGTGCCATGTTTTGAATAGGGTTTTGATTCGACTTATTTCGAAGAAAATACTCTATGAGCTTTGGTTTGGTAGAACTCTAAATGTTTCTTACTTTCGTGTGTTTGGCTGTCGCTGTTTTATCCTGAATACCAAAGACAACTTAGGCAAGTTTGATGCAAAAGCTGACGAAGGTATTCTTCATGGTTATGCTGCTAAGAGTAAGGGATATAGAGTGTTCGACAAACACTCCATGATTGTTAAAGAGTCTACTAATGTAACTTTCGATGAGGACAATAGTACAACTATCATTCCTGATGATGATGAACCATCAACTTCCCCTCCTGTGGATACACCACCCAAAACCAGTTCTCTGGAGAGGTTACCAAAGAAGTTTCAATTCAAACCTTCACATCCTGAAAACTTGGTAATAGGTAAGGTATCGAAAGGGGTAACTACTCGATCTTCTTTAAGAGATTCTATTGCTAGCACTGCTTTTATTTATCAAATTGAACCTAAAAATGTCTTAGAAGCTTTTAACGATGAATTTTGGATATCTGCAATGCAAGAAGAACTCAACCAATTCGAAAAAAAATCAGGTTTGGGAACTTGTTCCTAAACCCGCTGATCATTCAATCATTGGTACCAAATGGGTTTTTCGCAACAAAGTTAATGAGGACGGTTCGGTCACTCGCAACAAGGCTCGTCTTATAGCTCAAGGATACAACCAAGAGGAGGGTATCGACTATGATGAGACGTATGCACCTGTTGCACGACTTGAATCTATTCGGATGCTTTGCGCCTTTGCAAATTTCTAAAACTTTAAACTTTTTCAGATGGATGTGAAAAGTGCTTTTCTAAATGGTTTTATTAAAGAAGAGGTTTTTGTCAAGCAACCCCCCGATTTTGAAAATCATAAATTTCTTGACCATGTTTTTAAACTCAAGAAAGCTCTTTACGGCCTCAAATAAGCTCCTCGAGCTTGGTATGAACGCCTTAGTACTTTCTTATTTGATAAAGGTTTTTCAAAAAAAATTAACACTACACTTTTCATAAAATCCCTTGATAACACTGTTTTGTTAGTACAAATCTATATAGATGATATCATATTTGGGTATACTAATGAGGGTCTATGCAAAGATTTTGCCAAGTGTATGCAGAATGAGTTTGAGATGAGCATGATGGGGGAGCTCAACTACTTCCTTGGACTGAAAATCAAACAATACTCGCAAGGCATCTTCATCAGTCAGTCGAAGTATACAAAGGACATGCTGAAAAAGTTCGAGCTTGACAACATCAAACCTATCAGCACTCCTATGGCTACTACAACAAAGCTTGAACCTGATGAAAGCGGCAAACCGGTCGATCAACGTAAGTATCGAGGTATGATTGGTAGTCTATTGTATTTAACTGCTAGTCATCCCGATATTATGTTTAGCGTTTGCTTATGTGCTAGATATCAAGCAAATCCTAAAGAATCACACTTGACTGCTGTTAAGCGTATCTTTAGATATCTTAAAGGAACGATTACGGTGGACTTGTGGTATACCAAAACCACTTCCTTTGAATTAATCGGATATTTCGATGCTGATTTTACGGGATGCAAAGTCGACCGTAAGAGTACCAGCGACACGTGTCATTTGTTAGAAAAGGTTTTAGTCTCATGGTTTAGCAAGAAGCAGAATTCTGTCGCACTATCCACAACAGAAGCCGAGTATATCGCAGCTGGTCGTTGTTGTGCACATATTCTGTGGATGAAGCAAACTCTTGAAGACTATAACTTATTATTCAAGCACATACCTATTTTCTGTGATAGCACTAGTGCAATAAATTTGACCAAGAACCCAGTATGTCACTCACTCACAAAGCATATAGAGATTAGACATCATTTTTTGTGTGATCATCAACAGCACGACACTATTAACTTAGAATTCGTTGACACCGAATATCAGCTAGCAGATTTTTTTACAAAACCACTAGCCAAAGAGTGCTTCAACTTTCTTTGTCGAGAGTTAGGAATCTTGGATGAAACTGTCATAAAATAATATATACCTGCGTAAATAACCATTATGACAATCATCATTTATAATGACTCAGCTTTGGGTACAAGTCGAAAGGGCCCTTTTGACAATAAGTCATAAAAGCCTAAGCGACACGGTGCACTAGTCTTCGGACTACCGCTAGCTGGGATCTGGCCCTTACAGCTATCCCAAGGCAGTTTTACTATAATGATCTCTGTCTTAACACTCATTTATTATATGGCTACATAGTGTTTATGACTTATAACATTCAATTTTTCAAATTCTAGATTCTTTTTCCTATCAAAATATTATTTTTTAACTGATTCTGTGTTCTGGAACAGACAGAGTTCGGGCCGAACTCTGCCCCACACAGAGTTTGGGCCGAACTCTGTATGCCTTCTTCCAGAACCTACTTTGGTTCTTGGCCATCCAATTTTTTGATCGAACGGCTACGAATTAACCCGACCTGCTGGCCCTAACCATCATAAACCCGAACTCTCCTTCTTTCTCTTCACTTTCAACTTCTTCTACCTCCCTCTAAAATCTTTTCTCTCAAACCCTAACCCTAGAAAACCCATATTTTAGTGTTATGTCCTTCCAAACTCAAGATCTAAGGGTTTTTGAAGGATCTCTTCCATTTCCAACCATTTGTGTGAGGTATAACTCCTTTTTCTCCTCTCTTTCAAATTTAATCTCTTTTCATTATCAATGGCTCATAAGTTATTTGGTAGAGGAAAGAGGTTGAGAAGTGAGGGGGCATCTTCATCTAATCCTCCTTCTCCAAGTCATCCTTTGTTCAATCCACCACCTCCACAAAATCCCAACACCTACAATAAGCAAATTTTTTTCTCATTGGATGCATCCAATGAGTGGTACATGGACTTTCGCTCACGTAGTGTGTTCCCAGGCCATCCAATAAACTTCATAATTTTTTTGGCATACGACGCACTTTTTCATGATTTATGCCTAGATGAACTCATCACAATTTTATCTCGTGTCTATCTCAATGCTATACAGATGTTTTACTATAATTTAACTCATGACGATACTAGGATTTATTCTCGTGTCGTCGGCATTAATATATCGTTTGACGATTTTGAACTTGTCGATTACCTTGACCTCCCGGAACCAAACACGTGGGAAATACTTGTTGATGCCCGACAGTTCTATTTTTTTTGGTGAAACCACTCTTGAGGGTTTCAAGGATGCATTGTGTTCTACTAACATACGTTCTTGCAAGCTTCGAGCCAAATATCTCAACAACTATTTTTATGAACTCCATCGGATCATCTTTTTCTCGATCTTGCCCAAAGCGGGATCTACCGATGAAGTCACTTATCTTGAGATATCGGCTCTATATCATCTTCACTTTTGTCTTTCGTTCAACTTCCCTCGCACGATGATGGATTAGATGATTTGTGCGAGACCAAAACCAAAATCCTTAGTCTTTGCCATGTACCTTCCAAAGATTTTTTGTGCCTTCAATATCCCTGTTGATGACTGTCAGTTTCTACCTGCTCCTGCTTTTCTATCCAAGGTACGTCGGACTATTGCTGCTGCTGTATCCTCTGACTCTAATGCTCCTGAGCCCGAGCGTCTGCTACTATTGACTCCATCCAGGCGATGTTGCATGATCGCTTCCGTTTAGAAGACGACCGCTGGACTCAGTTGGATTACCGTACCACCCTTCAGATGAGTGCTATCAGCAACTCGCTGCACGACCTCCAGTACACCCTGGCCATCCATCCTACTATGTCGTTCCCTATCATACAGGACCCTTCTTGTGAAGGTTATCGTATTGATGACACATAGGTCAGGCGGTATGTGGACCCGGATGTGGCCTTTGTTGAACCTCGTCGCTCTGCTAGCGGCCCTTCAGACTCTGCTGGTCCATCCCGTGCTCCATGATGGTCGTCGTTTAGTACCTGCTGATGCTGCTGATGTTAGGCTATAGTTTCATTATGTTTCTTGTAGTAGTTTTTGAGATATAGTATTTCTTTCATGCATTGTATTTCCTTCAGACTTATGCACTCTTTTTATGAGATATAAAACTGCTAGTAGTTTTCCTCTATGATAGTGGTTCCACGTTGTGTGATTGCATGTATTCACTTTATCTACTTTTATGGGGGAGCCACTTTATCACTTTGCTAAATGATAAAGGGGGAGAATACTTGTGATATTTGCTTGTGCTTTGGAAATACTTGATAATACTTGTGATATTTGTGTGGACATATGTTTTGAGCTTCAATATATTGTTGTGCTTGCTTGGATTAGAACTTGTCTCATGACATATCCATTTAAGGGGGAGCCAACATGATCATCTACGAGGGAGCTATTATCCTTAATCCATGTGTCCAGGTATCAATGTTGTGACATACAAATATCGTATTTTTGTCAATTATCAAAATATGAGAGATCGTTAACCCAAACTGGATCGCAGTCAACTAATCTTGATAATTAACAAGACGATATCTGTTATGATCCAACTTGACACATTAAGCTCCATCAAGCTCCAAAACAGACAATCACAACACATCAGCTCAAGACGAATATCATCGACAATTGCTATGGCATGCCGCTGTTTACTTGTTATCTGAGTCTATTTTTTTACTTTTTATTGAGTCTAGGCTATTGTAAGTTGAGTCGCATGAGTATCTCAACCCTAGACTTTACACCCAAGCTCCACAAACAAAAGTCCAAAAACCTGCCAAACCCAAAACAGCCCATTGAACATTCTGTCCCCAAGGCGACAGAGTTCAGGCCGAACTCTGTCCCACACAGAGTTTGGGCCGAACTCTGCCCCCTTAATTTTAGGACCTAATTTTTAGGGTTTGCTGGTTGCTAGTTGTCCAACGGCTAAATATTTGAATATTTGTGACAGAGTTCTGGCCGAACTCTGCCTTCCTAGACTAGTATATATAGGCATTGATTCCTCTCATTTTCAATTATCCAATCTTCTCATCTTCTCTTCTCCTATATCCTATACATTCAATAGCTTATTCTTCTCATCTAACTAGCCACAAAATTTCCCAAGCCCCCAAGGTGCTCAGTACGAGTCAACTAGAAGTTTGTGTGCAAGAGTTTCAAAAGAAGTCACTTGGACAATTCCAAGTCTCGCTATCTGCGAATCTGTAAGAAATTGGCGTGCTCTTCTGAGTAAAGGCACGTGGTTGTATGCTATTTCACAAATAGTGGATTTCAATCCTGAGCTAGAGTTCTCAGGCCTGGACTAGTCCTCTACAAAGGAACCAGGTTAAAAACTGCTGTGTCTGTGTATGCTTCTATGATCTCTATTTATATTCTGCACTTATACTCTGATTATTATTTCTGTTGGGTGGACTTGAATGGAGTTTATTTTTAATTGGGTATTATTGACACATATTCTATTCACCCCCCTCTAGAGTTGCCTACACGTACTTTAGAATTATGATTTGTACGTTGTGAATGAACATGAAAGTTGATAACGAACATGTTGTACGGATTCGAGTATTGGCTTTGAATGTCAAAAATGAAACATTGCACGAGATGCAACGGATGGAACTAAAAGTTATAAATCGATAGGAACAATTCGGTTCGGTAGCGCACTGAACTTGAGTTGGCGAATTATATACATTGGCCAAGATATGTCAGATTTTGATTAATCAAAAGTTATAATTGTGATCGACATGATCACTGCGGGATGGTTACTCCAAAAGAGATTGTTGATTCATACCGAGTATGATGCGAGGGAAATGACATAATTTTTGAGTGGTATATACCATACCACCTATATAATGAACGACTCGATTTCTGAGTGGTATATGCCATAGGATTGCATCAACACATCGTGTAAATTACAGAAGCTTTGTCCGCAACGGACGGGATAATACCGAGAATCAATTAGAAATTTATCGGACGATATGTTGACGTAAGTGTTCTTCCATAGAGTGATCGGGCGTGGACTTGTATTAATGAATGAAACGTCGGACAAAAATATATAAGTATGTCGAACAACTAAGACTAGCGAAACGATTATGGTATGAGGCACAGTCGGATCTGTCAGATAGGAAACTCGAAGTTATAATCAGATCATAAGAACTGCGACTCAATGAAATATTGGTTGATATGGATAATCACGCCTAAAAAATATTTGGTTATGTTACGACGAAACTCATTTGAGTACGACAGAATCATGTAAAAACTTAGAGGGTATGATCGTATGACTCGAGGGTTCATTGTTGGATAATTAGTAACTTGATTATGTGATCGAAGTATAGCAGGATGAGGCAAATCGAAAAATGATACGATACGTATAGAAAAGTCCGTTATGAACTTGGATGTATGTAATGCGAGTTAAGTTGACGTTGATACAGATTCGAAGTTGACCCTTGCGCTATTGAAATTGATAGCAAAAAATGTAAGCACGATATGAGAATTCAAAACGGAGAGGGCCGACGATATTAAAGTTTTTGTAAATAGACATACGAGAATGTCGAACTGGTTGATCGTAAACTCTCTAATTGATCAGGCGAGACTATAAAGTCATCGACGATTGTTTCGATGCGATAACATCTCAGACGTCGACCGTGGGTAAGATAGACTCGAACTCGATACGAGTAGATATTTCATGAATTGCGGAATCATCAACGGTAGTGCATGAATGTAACCCATCTTCTCGAATTTCCAAAAAAATTATTATTTTATTTTATCTTAAATATCACGATTAGAAATAATTTCTCTCTTGTAAAACATGTAAACATTATTTTGCTATTATTTTTGTATTACATAAACTAGTTAGAAATCTTATGGTTTGAAAAGCATAAATAGTTTTAGTAAAAACTATTTTCTTGAAATTTTATTATTAGAATTATAAAGGATGCTTCATTATTATTTTTGGACTTTCAAATGATTGTGGTTTAAATCATAAATATTATGTAACAATAAAAAGATTTTTGTCAAATAGTTTTTGAATAAGATTTTTATTAATAAAAATATGTTTAAAATTATCTTGATGATATCTTTATATTTAAATTACTATAATTTTAAAATAAGATTTGATTTATAATAATATGCTTTAAATTATTTTGATAGAAATTAATATTATTGATTTGAATTTATACGATTAAATTAAATGTTATTTTGAATTATTGTGGTAACCAATTATTTGATTAAGATTTAAACTAATTGATAATATCGAATAATACTTTAAATTATATTTTTCGATCATTTATAGGATTTTGATTAAGATCAAATTGTTTTTAAAAGTTTATTTCATTTTAAATTTAAAGGGAAGATTATCTACTAGAAATCCTACTTCTTATCAAATTAGGAGTTTCCTTTTTCTATTTAAGGAGGCAATTCTCCTAATTTTCCTTCTAACCTACCCCACATTATCAACATTACACAATCACAATTTCGTGTGAAGTGCCCGTGACTACCACCATCCTCGGGTCTGACCCCGAGTGTCCATGTCTGTTCCCGTTTTCTTCTACTTCCTATTACAGATTTCCCCATCGCAGCCATCACCACTCCTTATCATCACCAGACCCTAACTCAAATACCACCAGCACAGCCGCCGTGTCCCGACCCCTTGCCTTCCAGAATCCACCGCATCACCACCTACCAAAACTGCTACCACCCTCTGCTGAGACCACCGCATTCACCTACACCTCCTCCTCGACGCTACCATCTCCGAAAATAACCCCATGTTCACTACCCTATCCCGACCACCATTATTTCTGGCTCACCCCAGTCATCACCATCACCACCCGACTGCCTCTCCTATCTCCACCATCACCTTCAACTTCATCAACATCATCCCACCACCAACAAAGCACAGCCTGTAGCCTCCCTTCCTGAAATTTTTTTAAAATATTTTTTTATTTAAATGGTAAATTTTAGAATTTTATAAATAATTATTTAGTTAATTATTACGGTAAATGAGTTTAGCCATGGTTGAGTTTTCAAGTACAAGGTGATTAGAAATCGTGGCACGGAGAGGGTAATGGCGTGCTTTGACTAGTGCATTAGCCCTGGTAGGGAAGGCCGAGCCATAGCAACGTCCTAACTAGGAAAACCAGGCCAAGTTGCGACTTACCCTTATCGAGGATTTGTTTATTTAATTATATTATTGAGTTTTAGGGAACCCGGTTGTTCCGAACCTGTCTAGATTGGGCCTAAGTCAAATTCAAGCCCATGTAGGCATGTAGTGGGACCAAATACAGCCTTGTAGACATGTTTGGTAAATGCAAATATTTTTGTATATATTTTAAAGAATTGGCAATTATTTTCTAAATATTGTTATAGGTAGATTATAGGTACTATTATTATTATTAAATAGTGCTTTACAAATTTGTATGACCTTCTGGAGCCAGATAAGTAGTGTGCATGTTATATCCATCAGAAACAACTATTGGGCTATGTTAATTGTTATTAGGATTATTACTATCATTAATATTACTTTGTTATTATTAAATGATAACGATTTATATTTATTAAATCATTTAGTATATAAATGATATGTATATATGTGTATATATATTCTTATAAATAAAACTAAAATTTTCCTGTAAGGTTAGCATATATAAATTGTTATTACCATTGCCGATAAATACTTATAATAAAATAGGTCTAGGTTATAGTGTTATTGTTGATAGTACTGTTGCTGATGAATTCTCTTTTGCTCACATAGCTAGTACAAAATATTTTTGACCTACCACTAATATATATAGTATATATTGGTGCATTTATATAATAAAAATTGTTTGCCTCAATATGTGGACTTTAAGGCTTTAACCAGGCCAAGACCAACTATACTCCCTCTTTTCTAAATATACATCTACAGCAACCGCAACAAGGAGGAAAAAACCCTAGCCGCAAAAATCCAAACCAAGCAAACTTTCCCACAGCCTTCTTCTCCAACTTGCTCTCCTTCCTCAAACCCTAGCCGCAAACTCACAAGCTTTCCATCTTCGTCTTCTCCTTCCACGTTCGCACGAGCCCTCGCCCTCCGTCCTCGTGCACTCTGGTGATCACGCCACAGTCGAGGCCACCTTGCGTGGTAGCCGACTGGGAACCGGTATCCTGGCGCATCGTCGCCATGTCCCTCCACTCCAACACCCATCGTCGGCTGGTGTACTATGTGCACCAAAGAATCCTTCATCCAGGATGCCTCGTGCGGCCTTGCGTGGTGCTGCAGCAAGAAGTTACGTCAGATAGTAGAGGCAGCTGCTGTTGTGATTTATCTACCACCCCCGTAGCCCAACCGAGTCTTGTGCGGGGCTGACTGCATTCTCCACCCCCACCGCCACATCGTCTTCGGCATCACGACGTGTGGACGACGACGAGGAATAGTCTTTCCGACCATCTTCACATGAACACAGTGCACCGCCTGTACAGATTGTCGAGCATGGTCGAGATGTCGCGTACGACCTTCGGCTTCCTGACAATCGATAAAGCAACCATCACGTGTAGGCACGGGTGGTAGTAGGTACGACTAGCCATGTCAATAATGGTGACTGCTACGACGCCGGCAGGCGACGCATGACCCTGGTGGTTGGCGGCCATCCCGAGTTCTCGTGCGGCTCAATTGAGCTTCGACTGCAGTACTAGAGCAAGTGGCCAGTCATCGGGCCTCCAGTGATGTCCTTCCGATAGAGACGAGGCACGTCGCATCCGCTCGCCATACCCTAGTCTCGAGACCTTGGGAGGACTTGTCGAGTCCTCGCCATGGACGAACTGATGACCTAACAGAAATCGTTTATAGAATAAGAGTAGCAGCTACGACACATACAACCATAGTTCTATTTAGTTCAGGTAATTACTTATCTACTAGCATGAGCCCATTTAGGATGTGAAATAGGTCTGTATATAGAATAAATATTACATATTTTGTAATATATAGGAAGATGACAGATGGACACCCCTTATTTATTTCTTTGTTTGTAAATCAATGGGATAGTAGGCCATTTAGCATATACCACCTTCTCGTAAGACACAACCACTGTAGCCATATCATCTTAAGCACTGTAGAAATTCAAGTAGTAGTTTGTATATAAATATTTAGCTATATATAAATATTATAATACATATATTTACAAATAAGTAATTTCATATAAGCTATATTGTTGACATACCCTTTTTGTCCCTCTTTCCTCAGACCAACAACTGTTAGGTATATAACCAGATATGATATATAAGGAATTATCAACTATTTTCTTCGAATCGAAGAAAAGCCTTCCCGGAGCGACACCGACACGTAGAGAATCCAAAAGGACACGAATGAGCTCCGAATCCTCCCAAACTTGGGTAGCTTCCTCCTTGGCTAGAATGGAGAAGGAAAGAAGAAGATTTAGTGGCGAAATGGAAGGATTTGGTGGAGAAATTGCTAGGAATTGCTCTCTAGGAATTTGGGAAAGAACAAGAGAGAGAGTGTGGATGAGAATAATGAAATGAACTTGAGCCTATCCTCTCCCAAAGTGGCTGGCCATATGGGGCTATTTTTCCTATTATGGTAAGGTCCAAAATGCCCCCACTAACCTATTCTATGAGTATTAGGAAAGGGCTAATTGGTTGGGGCTAAATTAGTCATTCTAAAGTCTCTAATCATACTAACCTTATCCATAATAATTAGTCTAACCTCTAACTAAAATATTTCTATCATGTGGACTAAAATTAATATCATGTGGGCCATGCCTAACTAGTGTGTGGGTCCCACTAGAGTCAAACTACCCCCGGGTCCCCGTTACAAGTCAGATTGAGATGAAATTCGAACCCGACTCAAATAATCCCAAAACAATATCATAAATAATAAAATAATATCAAAATAATTCAAAGAGGTCAAATGCAAAAATATCCTTAGGCCAAAAATGACATTAAAATATCATAATCACATGGTTAGGCTCTAGGTAAAACAGTCTCTAGGGTTTCACTAGCAAAACGTCAAAACCACAAGTCATTGATTTAAATAATTTTAAAATAATTTAAAATCACCAAAAAATTATATCATGAATTAAATATTATTATTAAAATAATTATAAATACAAAATTTCAAAATTACCCTTATTTGGAAAACTGGGTGCTACAACTCTACCCACCTTAGAAAAATTTCGTCCTCGAAATTTAAGATCGATAGTACTCCTTCTAGAGCCTCTAACCTACCCAATATCTAAGGTAACACTTCCTAACACTGGAATAATAAACGAACATCTAAATAGTGTCAATCTAGGAATACCTCCAACACTGCTCTGCTGTACGGCGGTAATGAAACTTCAATAAAATATAGACTGGAACCTATATCCAAGGGACTGGACCTATTTTAAAGTGGTCTTAACTAAGGATAAAAAGGAACTGATCATAGGCTATAGGTATGCTCAAACTATTATCTTCCTATTAACCATCTATTAATACATTCTATTACCATAGGAACGATGCATTACTAAGACATATAGGCCCCTATCTCTTATAACACATTTATACTCACCAAAAGACTAGTACATCCTATCAAGGCTGATACTATAATCTCTCATAAATCTCATAAGCTACATGTTTATAGACACACATCCCCACATCAAGGACTAACCTATATATATCTACAACTGATACTAATGGGGTGACGTCCCTATTTCCCAACAATCAAGGTCAAAATTTTTTTTTATCTAAATCATGCAATTTGAAGGAATAGTATATAAGGTCAGGGCATACCGTAGCAGTTGGAAGTCTCACCTAGGTACACTAATCATTCTAGGTCAAAACAGTACTATGGTATCAACACACAAACAATCTAGGGTGTCCTAATTGGGAAGGTAAGGGAACAACAATCATCAAGGTTATAGGGCTGTCTACCATCCTATATAAAAATTGGTCAGGACAACTAAGAATTAATTATGAATGGTTACCATTCCAAGATGATCAAAATCGAAAGTTTAAGGCACGAGTGTCAATAGCATTGAAATCTAATAATACAGTATAAGACAATTTCTTCCTTTGGATAGGGAAACTAAACATGATACCTTGGGTTGATCTATCAAGTACAGTGCCTTTTCTATCTGAAATATGTAAAAGGCAAAACAATAATGAGTTCAAAGGCGATGTTATTAAGTACAATACGTAGTTTATAGGCGATAGAAATAATTCAAAAGAGAATTGCCAAAGCTGTCGTGGATGAGACTCTGGGGCAATTTTAACTATGTCTCCCTCCATGTAGAATAATATATGAGAAGCGAACCAAAGTGCAATAGGTTGATCAGACCATCATGCACCGGTTCTGATTAGACAATATGTTAGTGGGTGCCAGCCCCCAATAAAATATGTCATGATCAAGCTCGAATAAGATAAGCTTGTAAAACTGGTGCTAAATTAGCAATATAAGATAGATAAAATATAAGTAAGGATAACGATGAAGAAAGTTAATAGTCTAAGATTCTTTAAACATCAAGGAGAGAGGGTGAATCAAAACAAGAGGAAAAGAATTTTTAAATCGAAGTTCATAATGAGATTCTCAAGGGTCATCCCAGGAATCTTCTCAAGTAGTCGTAACTGTGATTGAGTACCTCTCCGTTAAAGCCTATCTCTCAATCCTATCGCAGGCTCGCAGCAGTACAACTAAGTCGCCGTACTACCACGATATTGCACTAATACGACTCTCGACCTGCATGGGCCACCACTAAAAATGTGTCACGACCCGCACCCACTGTGAGGGTACGAGTACGTAACAGCGCCCAGCCTACGCCGCAGTGTCGACGGTAGAATGTTGTCCTAGGTTACTATCTAATCAACGACTCACGCAATTATATAATGTACTTGTCATAATCTCAACTCCGTACGGAGGACAAGTATAGATATAATGAAATCTCAATCACAGTCTAAGCACGATAAGATAACACAGAAGTTTATAACTAAAGACTAACAACAACATTTAAAAACTACTAAATAATAATATCTCAAACAAACTCAAATACAAACTCGTATCTCAAGTTATTACAATTCAAATTCTAAAACCTGAAAACTAAACCAAGTCTACTAGCTAGTCTTCCGATCACTCCTGAGTATCGGGGCCAAAGGTAGCTAAGCCATCTCCTGCTCCAAGGCAAGTAGGGCAAACGTCCTCAAGGCAGTCATCTATAATATTTTCAACAGGTCCAGTCAGGACAGGAACGAGCACAATCTCATCTAGAAAACCCAAGTAAATGATAGAGAACTATAAAGCAGTTATAGACAGTTGTATTGATGAATATGGCAGTTTATATTCAGGTGATGGTAAGAAAGACAAATAAAGTGCAAGGAAAGAAAATAACTAAACAAGAGAAGAATCGTAGCAACGAAGATGGTAAAATAAGATCTAGCTGGACTAGAGTAACATAATGAGTTCAGATGGTAAAATATAAGTCTAGTGTAATTCCAATGTGAGTCTAATATAAGATGAGTCGAATGTGATTCTAATCATTATTCTAATAAGGTGAATCGAATAAGGTGATACGAATAAGGTGATACGAATAGTGATTCACAATGTTCTAACAACGATTCGAATAAATTCTTCAAATGTGTTTTAAAATACTTAGTTAGACATGTAAACGGCTAAGGGTAAATCCGGCACATCATACACCTGGCCGGGTGTGGAATGGCTATCGTTCGAATATATTCACAGGCGGTGGTTCGAATAGTGGGAATGTTCACATGTCTAATCAAGTATTTTCCCGCCCATCTAATACAAATGAATCCAAAATCCGACACATCAATCGAATAAAAGTCCAACCAACATATGAAGATACGAATAGGGTGATTCGAATAGTGATTCGTATGGTGATTCGTATGGTGATTCGAATAATAGAGGTAAGACAAGTAAGTATGTGTGTCGTATACATGGATTCAGAAATAAAAATACGTATTTGTAACAGAGAATCATATATAGCTAACTAGAACTAAAGTACAGTAATTGACAAATAAATGAGAGAACTATCAGAGAATATACTCGCCTGCTACTCTGAAAAGAGTAGTGTAATATCAGATGCCTGCACCAGAGTCACAATGTCCTAAACAGAGTAATATGAGTCATGATATATAAAATACAAGAGAATTGAAAGCTACAATACAAACTACATGAATCTAGGTCAAACTAGGCCAAAGTCAACCCTTGGTCAACTCTGGTCAACTGCACTAGTCAACTAGGTCAAACTAGGTCATGTCCTAACCCAGCAAGTCTTACTAGGCCTAACCAAGACTATCCTAGCAAGCACACATCAATACAAGGCTATACAAGCCAACATACACCCAACTCTATATAGCATGCAATTATTCAATACTCAAATAGGCAAGAATTCTCATTGGATATACACTAGGTAATCTATTACTTTAAGCTATATATGTCTACACATATATACACATGTATATATTGGTATTCAACATTAGGTCTATAATCATGGCATTTTAAATGGTTATATAAACTTATATATTACAACACAATATGGTAACATATATATAATATACATACATAGCTAAGTTAACTGTATTCATAAATACTTATTTAAGAGGCTATGTGTGTGTATGTGAACATGGCAAAGGGGCAAGTGAGGGTTAAATGGGCATACATAGTGTATACATATCAAAGAGTATCAAAGTGTAAGTGAACAATGTGTCAAGTGTGATAGTGTCAACATAGTGTAAGGGGGGTACATGAGGTAATATAGGATTTGTGTTAACATAGAACATTACATCTCATTAACTTGTATATTACATACATTACATCTATTATTATATTATATTCATGCTTGCATTCATTCATCATTCATTTATTCTCTTGTACTACTATATGCACCATACATTACATACTATGGAACCTACATATTCATTACAAGCCATACTTATACATGCTTACATTAGATAGGATACTTACATCTCATACATTATTTATTTAAACATTTACTCATGCTTGCATTCTCTATTTAATTACATAATGTATATACATTAACATGGGTTAAAATCAAATAGAATATTATATTACACACAAGGGTGCATAAAATGCATATACCGAATAGTAACTCATACTAATAATCAATACTGTACCATCTCAGCATGAATTAAAATCTAGGATTAAAGTATGTTATAGATCTATGTGTTAGTTTTCCGAAACTTCAAACGGATCGCGTTTTCGTTTCCGGAAACTCCCAGAATCGCGAAAACACCGAGAACGCATTTGTCTTTCGTACAGCTGACACTCAAATAATTATCCAAAAAGTTACAGAAAGAACTAGACCTATTAATATATGTTTTTGGAAATCTAACTTCAATACGCTTCTTTTAAAAAAAACGGAAGATTAAACCGAGCTTTGATCTAGAAGTTATGTCATTTCTAAGTTAGGGCTGAAATTAAAAACGTGGATAAAAATTATGACGGATTTGGGTAGTTTGAGACAAAAGAACACAAGTATATAACATAATATATCAAGAACTCACTCTCTACACTAATATATATATATGAGACACTATAGAACACATCTCCAATACAAAAATATGAGATTAAACATATAATAATTCATTCATACATAACAACAACACATAGTGTGTCCAAATTTAGAGTTTTCCCACATGGACACAACCACAACACAAAGGACACCCCTATGACCTCCAAATGGACACAAAATGGACACAAATGGAGATACAATCATGGGGGTCATTCCTATGAGTTCAAAATAGACCTATATGCATGAGGAAATAAAAAGGAGAAGGGATTTATACCTCCCGGTAGATCGAATCGAAGAAAAGTGTAACACCATGTTTTTTGAAATTAGGAATTTTTGAAAATTTATTATTTTTATTATTTATTAATGGTATTATAGTCATGGTATGATTTTTGGTGATTATTAGTGTGATTTAAACCATTTCTAAAGTCATGCTAAGTCATGACTTATGACTTGTGATTTTGGTTAGAATAACTTAGTGTAAACCCTAGTTTCTCTAACCTAGAAGTTGCCATGACCATGAGGACTTGACCATAGGCTTAGAATATCATTTTAGTGGTTTTTAGCCTAAAGGGTATTTTGGTAATTTTCTAGGATTTAATTGGAATTAATTGATTTTATGAGTTTTTACTATTCATTGATTTTGGTTAGTGTCATGAGAGCCTTTAACCTAATCTACCCTAATCCATAGGTTAGTCCCTAACCTAGAAATGATAAAGGAATGGTTGGTTGCATAAGTCAAAGTATGGCTTAATATCTAGATATTTCATGTTAGATATTTACATTAGATATTTTATTTAGATATTTTACATAAAGTTATGTAGAATGAATCCTAGCCATAGGATAGCTTTGAAACTTGTTGGAGAGCCCACAACCATTGATCCTAACCCTAAACCAACCCCCATGGCCGGCCAAGCATGCCCCCCCCCCTATATGAACACCCCTATCTTCACAAAGAGCCTCATTTTCAATGTATTGAAAACCCATTTTTCCCTCAACTTCACAAAGCCATAACTTCTTCATTCCTTCACCAAATTGAGCCCCGTTTGTTGCGTTGGAACCCCCTACACTTGAGGATGCTAAAGGAGGCTTAGTAGCAAGGTTGCACAAGGATTTGGACACCCCAAAGTGAAGAGGAAACCCCCCCTAGAAGGTTAATTTTCATGATTTTGCACATATAGGTAAAGTGTTCTAAACCCTATCAAAATAGTGATTTCTCTTCATGGTTGCATGCATTAGGATACCATGGTCATGTAGGTCAAGTTTGGTAGGATTTTTATGTGGTTTGGTGTCCGTATCGGACACGTATCTATGTTTGAAACCAGGTGTTTGGTGAAATGCCACATAGAACATTTTGTTAATGTTTTTCAAAACAAAATTGATATTTGGGTAGCCCTAGATCCCTAGGTCACTTTTCCACTTGACTGAGCACAAAACAGGACACGTTTCGTGTCCAAATTGGACACGAAATCACTGATTTCAGCCACACTGACACACTGTAAAACCTAACTGTTTGATGCTGTGTATTGTGTCCACACCCATTGTGGACACAATACAGACACGAGGACACAAACCTAGACCCTAGGCCGACCCCCTGACACGAGCACGTGGCCCCACGTGCCCCGTGTGGAGCACACGACCCCTCGACACGCGCGTACGAGACTGTGCAGCCTCCCCTGCTACCAGACTTCTCGTGCGGACACGACACGCGACGTGGACACACGAAACTTGGCCTGAGGGTTGGGGCAGTGTCTGACACACCCCTCCCAAAGTTTCAGACACGTTGGTGTCGTGTCGAGTGAGAAATCACACTCGCAATGACCCTACACTATACTGCGCACACACGTATCAGAGCTACTGATACGTGCTCGTATCTCGGACACGGACACACGTGGACACAAATCAGGACCGTGGACACCTAGGGGACCCCTAGGCGAACCTTCCCCCATGAGCACGAGACACGACGTGTCTTGTGTCGTGAGTACGAGACACACAAACATCAGCCCTTCGCGTGCCCTATATTTTACCTGATTTTGATTTTTGCGTGTCCGACACACCAAAACGTGTCGTGGTCGTGTCTCAGGCACCTAGGACACTAGTATAGACCCTACCCTACCATTACCAACCCATGGACACTAACCTTAGTTCGATTTTGTGGTTCGAAATCGAATTACCCCCAAAACCTGGGTAAAACCTATTTCCAGTTTTCTGGAATTTATTTCCAGTTTCCAAAACCCAATTTCAAATGCCATTTTATGTATTTTTGTACATGTTACTATATGTTTTCAGTATGTATATACTTAGTATATATGTATGTGAGTGTGTATGTAGGATTAGGGTGTGTATACATGTACATATATGTGTATATACACATATGTGTATATGTGACTGTGTGTGTGTGTTTGTGTGTGGCAGTGTGTGGTGTGTGTGTGTGTATTCTGTGGGGTTCCTGTCTCAGGAAACCTGAGACACACCCCCCCCCCACTGTGCAGTCTCTCTCCCCCTCTCACTGTTAGCTCCCTCTCTCTATTTCACTCTCTCTCTCTTTCCTCTCTCTATATATATGATTATATATATATATATAGGTTTTGTTTATATATATATATATGTATATATATATATATATGTATATATATATATATGATATATATATTGTATTAGATATATACATAGTGTTATTTTATATATATATATATATATGTGGGGTTGGGTATTATAAATAGTGTATTCCCATAATGGTATATACTTAGGCCTATATATATATATATATATATATATATATATATATATATATATATATATATATATATATATATATATATATATATATATGTATGTATGTATAACCTTTAGTTATAGGTTTATGTGAAAACTAGACTATGGCCTATGGCCAGGATCACTAGCCTATGGTTGGGGCTAGCCCATGTTGACCCTTGTTGACTAAGGGTTGACCAAAGTCAACCTTAGGTCAAAAGTGATCTAGTTAACCTAGAAATGACTAGGAATGACCTAAAACAACTAGTTTGACTAGTTTGACTAAAACCCTAACTAGTTGACTAGTGTTGACCTAGCTTGACTAGATAATTGACCATTGTTGACCAAAGTCAACTATGGGTCAACTATGACCAAATTGACCTAGAAATGGCTTGGATGAACATAGAAGGACTTGTTGACTAAGATTTGACTAAACCCTAGGCTATTAACTAGTTGGGTTAGGTTTGACCTATATATAAGTATATTATTGTGACTTGGGTTTTGTGGAAGACCTATGTAGATTAAGATATGTATGGGGTTAAGTTAGATACTTAGAGTTGAGTCATGACTTGAGATTGGAATATGGGATTAGCTTGAATATAGGATTAAGGTTGGTATTATATATATATGTATTTATATGTGGTATACTTGTATAGGTATTGGTTATACCTTAACCTTGTGATGTAGTACCTTAGATAGTCTAGATTGACCTAGCTTGACCATATTGACTAGTATTTGACTAGTCTGACCATTGATTGACTAAACCCTAGATAACTTAACTAGTTTGACCCTATTTGACCTTGTTTGACTTTATTTGACTTAGTTTGATTTCCTGTAACCTAGTATGACTTCCTGTGACCTAGTTTGACTATTAGAGTTTACCAAGAGTTGACTTTTGACCAGATTGACCTAGAATCATGTAGTATGCATTGTATACTTTATTTTTATCATTGTGGATACTTTGTGACTTGTATTGCTCTGACTAGGAGCCAGACACCTCTCCTCAGATAGTATATCCTCTTCAGACATTCAGTTATCAGGAGAGTACATTCTCTGACCGTTTCATACTTGTTCAGGCTTTACTTCTCGCTCTAGATTACTTTACTTGTTGCTGTCACGTTGGTAACACGGATTGGTACTATATGGATCTTTACTTGAGATGTTATCCCCCTCGGGAGCATCGGGTACTTCATGTTATGTGTGTTTCACTATCATCATGTACTCATGTGCTTCCATTATTCATGTACACTCATGTGATCATGTACTCTCATGTTTACTGAGCTCTCATGTATACTATCATGTGCACCCTTTCATGGGCCCCATGTGATATCATGTACAATAACGTAACTTGTATAGATCCTTGTGTATTGATTGGGGAAACGGGGGAGTAGAAGTGGTCATGTGAATAATTCCAAAGTAGTGTAATCATGTACAACTCCGTAGTGTAATCATGTATAAGTCCAGCCATTCACATGCCTATCTTATGCTCTACATCACTAGTCACTTACAGTTCTCTATATACAGTAGATATTTCATTACAGCTATCTCTTTTACAGCGTATATTTCCTTTCAGCAGTTCATGTATCTTACTCTATTGCCTGTATCGTATTTCCTAACCTGATATGCACTGCGTGAGATGTATTGTGCTCGTTCCCGTCCTGATTGGACCTGTTGAAAATATTACAGAGGATGAGGATGAGGCCCTGGTGTCTACCTATTATGGAGCAGGACTAGATGATACTTATGTTGTGGACCCTCAGCAGGTTCTACCTACAGCTGAGGAGGATGTTCCAGTAGTCTAGACCAGTTTAGTCTAGGCAGTCTTCTATATTTACATTTTGTCTCACATTCTGTGTTGTATTTTTGAGATGTGGAGATGTATAGACTCTTAGACTTTTGTATTATGAGTTGTCAGTTCTGGATATTGTGTTGTACTAGACACTTAGACTTATTCATCTATGATACTGTTCTCTTGAGTTACTATCTATCTATCTGTCTCTCATTCTTCTACCCTAGATGTGATTGAGATGTATATTGTTATGTCACCTCCATTCGGAGAGTATGTACTGTACAGGTACTTTTATATTGTTAGATGATTGACCTAGGACAGCGTTCTACCGCCGATACTGCGGTGTAGACTGGGCGTTGTTACGTTCTCGTACCCTGACAGTGGGTGCGGGTCGTGACAAAAAGCCTTCCCGGAGCGACACCGACACGTAGAGATTCCAAAAGGATACGAACGAGCTCCGAATCCTCCCAAACTTGGGTAGCTTCCTCCTTGGCTAGAATGGAGAAGGAAAGAAGAAGATTTGGTGGCGAAATGGAAGGATTTGGTGGAGAAATTGCTAGGAATTGCTCTCTAGGAATTTGGGAAAGAACAAGAGAGAGAGTGTGGATGAGAATAATGAAATAAACTTGAGCCTATCCTCTCCCAAAGTGGCTGGCCATATGGGGCTATTTTTCCTATTATGGTAAGGTCCAAAATGCCCCCACTAACCTATTCTATGAGTATTAGGAAATGGATAATTGGTTGGGGCTAAATTAGTCATTCTAAAGTCTCTAATCATACTAACCTTATCCATAATAATTAGTCTAACCTCTAACTAAAATATTTCTATCATGTGGACTAAAATTAATATCATGTGGGCCATGCCTAACTAGTGTGTGGGTCCCACTAGAGTCAAACTACCCCCGGGTTTCCGTTACAAGTCAGATTGAGATGAAATTCGAACCCGACTCAAATAATCCCAAAACAATATCATAAATAATAAAATAATATCAAAATAATTCAAAGAGGTCAAATGCAAAAATATCCTTAGGCCAAAAATGACATTAAAATATCATAATCACATGGTTAGGCTCTAGGTCAAACAGTCTCTAGGATTTCACTAGCAAAACGTCAAAACCACAAGTCATTGATTTAAATAATTTTAAAATGATTTAAAATCACCAAAAAATCATATTATGAATTAAATATCATTATTAAAATAATTATAAACATAAAATTTCAAAATTACCCTTATTTGGAAAACTGGGTGCTACAGCTACCCAGTCCGGATGTTATTCTTCTCTGATAAAGCCACAGGCAATGAGCTTCTTGATTTCAGCTTCTATGGCGTCCATCATGTCAGGTCAAAATCGACGTTGTTGTTGCTTAACTGGCCTTGAATTTGGCAGAATATTGAGTTTATGAGTAGCAATCTGGGGATCTAATTCCGGTATATCTTCATAGCTCCAAGCGAATACTTTAATGTATTCCTTTATGAGTTGGATCAGTTCTTGTTTATCTGCTTCAGGGAGGCTTTTGCTGACGAATATTGGTTTTGGAGAAGTTTCATCTCCAACATTGACTTGAACCAACTGATCTTCGGTAGGTGGCTCACGTTCCTCGAAGCGAAGCTCCCATTGAGTATCCATCCTTTGTGCCCAATGATCAGATTCAGAGGCTTCGGCAAAGTCTTCATCGTCTTCCGAGAACTCGGCAGTTACCATATTGGAAGATAGAGTCACTCGATGGACATGTCCAACGCTGGTGTCTGAATCCTATAAGACAGAATCAGAAGAGTTAGATCGTTCTTCTTCATCAGATTCTGAGGCTTTTGGAGTCAAAATTGGTGAAGTATAACCCAATCCCCACTTCGTTTTGCTGTAATATTGTTGTGATTTTTCTTTTAGAGTAGGGATACGAATAGGAGTTCGTCTTTCCTTACCACTATTGAGACCAACTTTAAAATTATCGTCCATCTTTTGAATAATATCTTTTGATTGCTGACTATAATGACGTAGTTGAAGTCTTTCATTATCGTGATTTTCTTCTTCACTATTCGGCGTGATCTTCTGTTCTGTTCCTTTACTAAAAAATATAGGAAGTTCATCTTTCTTCCTGGAAGGAACTAAGAAGAAGGAGTCCTGCATTGGCTCAATCAATACTTCGTCTTGGAGAGGTTGAACTACTCCTATGGTAAGTGGTTCGAAGTTATCTAGAATTTCTAAATAACATCGAGTATAATAAAGAACATCAGTATACTGTAAAGGAGATGCTATTTTATTGATTTGTACATCATCATTTATAATAAGATTCTTAGCCTTAATAGAAGGTTTAGTAAGTTTGATAACCACAGGAGAAGATAAAGGATTTTTGGCCTTAACAGAAGGCTTAGGGAGATTGATAACCAGAGGGAGAGAAGGAAAAGGTTTGTTACGACGAAGGTCGATAACAAGAGGCTCAGAAGAGGTGAGCTTGTAATGCCTATAGTTCGTATTACGTATCTTGGTATACGTGTACGTATTCTTGACTCGTATTGCGTATTTTTCCTGTATGGTTATTTTGGCATGTCATTGGATATGGCTTAGCTTGGTTCGGCTTAGCTTAGTTTGGTTTGCTTTTGGGTTCATCATGAACCAAAAGAAAACCCCCACCTACCACCACCACCCTCATTTATATTCCACCTAACTCTCTCTCTCTTCATTACTACTTCTCCACCATTACTTCTTCAACCACCAGGAGGGAGAGAGAGAGGGAAAGCTTAGGCAAGTGCAAACTTGCTTCATGATCGATCTCATGTTTTATTGTTCCATTCTCTTCCTTACTAGATTCTAAGCCTCTTTAGAACTGGAAGTTTTCGGTTTTGATGGTTATATTTTTGTAGATCTAAGTTTTAAGTTCCTTCTTGTTTAGTTTTCTTGGTTTTGATCTCTAAAAACTTGGTATTTCCAAAAACTACTGGTTCCATGTTGTAGAGAATTCAATTTCATGCAGTTTTAGCTTTTGTTTCGCTTGATTTCGACTTCGGATGAGGAAGTTATGGCCATGGCAAGTTTTCAAAACTTTTATGGCTGAACTTACTGTTTGGGGATGATGAACCCCATGCGCCGGGAACCTCATGCGCCCGGGAGGCCATGCGCCGGGAGGCCATACGCCGTGAAGTCCCGGCAACGCATCCCTTAACTCCGAGCGTGTCATGCGCGTAGGTTCCCTACGCGCATGTATTGAAGACGCAACGTGAGTATCCCATGCGCCGATTGCGCAGGAATCTCATGCGCCGATTGGTGCAGAAATCCCATGCGCTGATTGCGCAGGAATCTCATGCGCCGATTGGTACAGGAATCCCATGCACCGATTGCGCAGGAATCTCATGCGCCGATTGTGCAGGAATCCCATGCACCGATTGTGCAGGAATCCCATGCGCCGATTGCGCAAGAATCTCATGCACCGATTGGTGCAGGAATCCAATACGCCGATTGCGCAGGAATCCCATGCGCCGATTATGCAGAAATCCCATGCGCCGATTGTGCAGGAATCCCATGCGCCGATTGGTGCAGGAATCCCATGCGCCAATTGTGCAGGAATCTCATGCGCCAATTGTGCAGGAATCCCATGCGCCGATTGTGCAGGAATTTACTGTTTTTGCCTGTTTAAGTTATTTTGTAGCTAGAATCTTAAAAAACTCAAAACATGAAAGTTGTAGATCTTTTCCTTGGCTTCAAGAATATGTCACTAGTTATTTTATGCAAGTTTCTCTTATTCATGATATTATAAGAATAGAACACGATAGTGGCCCGCTGTGGCGCACTCTTGACAAGTAAACTGCTGTTACGACAGCTAGCCTGACATGACAAGTATGAAGGACCTGGACACCGTGGACGATTGTGTTTGTACAAATAAACCAGTACTGTCTTGCATCATGTCTAGGATGGGGATCCCTGAGTACCACGGTCAGGGGTACCTACTGAAATTGACTAAGGTTAATTAACTAGAATGATTCAGTAGTCATGAAGAGATTCCCAGCTACAGGCAATCCCGTTATCTGGGTGCATTCAGTGGACTTGTAGCCTACTGACGAATAGGGCACATTTCCAGCACACAGTCACGTGTTGCATTCTTCATAAACGTTCGACCTGGATAACCGGATGGTCTGCAGGGCTTGTGGCTGTTGGGATAATCTCATTGCATCTTGCTAGTAACTAGGCCTGTGTTAACCCTAGTTAGTTAAAAGTATCAAGCCGTACTCTTGATTGGCCGTGATTGATTGGATGAAGTTTATTCCAGCTTAGTCTTATCCTGATCCTGTACAAGATTGTAACATGACATAATTTCTTGTATCGATAAATGATGGGATACCAAGTTCTGTTCAGAAGAAGGGTTACAACCCCGGTCCTTGTTTGGTTTAAGGGTTATAACTTGGCTATCTGAATAGTTCCATGGTTATCTTATCATATATCGTCCTGCTTATTACGCTTGCCTTAACAATAACGATCGGGGGTCCAGTTCTGTTCAGGCGAAGGGTTACAACCCCGGTCCTTATTTGGTTTAAGGGTTGTAACCTGGCTCCCGGAGCAGTTCTGTGTCCTTTCTTCGTTTATTGTCTTATTTGTAACCCCTGTGTCACGTCCCACTTCCCAAATGGAATGGTGACGTCATACACATCCCCAGGCTACGCGCCGAAAATCCGCGATTGTCGCCCGTAAACATCAGCAAAAATGGAAAATGCCAGAGATTACAACTTATTATACATATGGTAATTGTTATACAGGACTTCATCAACAATACTTCTACAAGCTTATTACAAAAGAAATAACTAGCAAGTTGTCCAGACGATTATTCCTCGTTGTACTGCGGCGTTACTTCGGCGGAGACGTCCTCTTCTTCACCTAGTGAACAATACTAGGTCGTTTTAGAAAACGACAAGCAAGTCCTCGGTCAAGGATGGTAAAGTATACAAAAGAAAGATGCAGTTTTTCTAAAAAGAAAGAAACATGCCAACTAGCACTATTATATGTGTTTGCTTCACAAAATCGAGGAAATGTAAATGACATCCTACTCCATAGATTGTAAGATGTTCTGAGCTTCCCTTGAGCTCTCAATTAGGATTTTGCTTCCCTTGAGCAATCAAGAAACTACCTACCTTTGATAGGTGGAGTTATTTTACTGGAATAAGATGAAATTTAGTAGACTAAATGCAATGCAATTTTTGAGAACAGTACTCTGAATTAATTCCCTAAATAATTCCCGTGAACAATCCCGTTAACCTGGGATCAGGCTGTGATTTCGGAGCCTCCCTTGGGCTAAAATCAATCTATTCGATGTTACTGTCGGAATAGAAGTAGCAGGACAGGAGCCTCTCTTGGGCTAGTACTTATATAGAAGTACTCATCAGGATATTCAGGAATCGCTGATCAGCTTTTTATGGTTATTATGTTACGGGATATCTAGGGATATTCAGTTGTCCTCCCCACCCAATGATTCTAAAATTTCCGAAAATCAGAAATTTGTCTATCTCCTAAATTTTTCAAAATTTCGGCAGAGTCTCCTTTGTATTTAGGAGCTCCGACAATTTACAAAACATGATATAAAGAAATATATGGGCTCGCCGACCCCTTCGGTGGAGCAACTCTCAACACCGGAACCACGCATTTAATATCCGGGTACGCCGACCCCTTCGGTGGAGCAACTCTCAACACCGGAACCACGCAGTTGTATAATGTGTATACTTAATTAAAGGAACCTTTACCTTGGCAAGCAAGCAAGCAAGCAAACAATTTTACCTTAGCAGGCAACGCTTAGTAATTTAAAACGAGCAAGCAAGTTTCCGAGAATATTGCGGTCTGCTAAGT
Source organism: Iris pallida (assembly GCA_029216955.1). Classification (NCBI taxonomy): domain Eukaryota; kingdom Viridiplantae; phylum Streptophyta; class Magnoliopsida; order Asparagales; family Iridaceae; genus Iris; species Iris pallida. Next base: position 24,121,977 of record JANAVB010009999.1, read on the forward strand.
ATATAACCAACAATCAAAATAGAGTCATTAGTGTTACAAAATGATATCTATTCTAGCCTCCAAGAGTCATGATTAGCAATAGGGTTAGACTTCTTGTAAGATTGACTTGATGTGTAAAAGAGTTGAACTTTCATAGATGCAAAGTTACCACGGTGTATAGGAACTTGTAATTACTTAACTAATCAACCATACCAAGGTATGTTATTCTGATATATTTAATAATTTGGACAAAATTGATGTCATATTCAATTGAATTCCAGTTTCAAAAAAAACTCTACTTGTTACATAAATCATTTTATTATATATAGATATATACATATAAATAGAGTCAAATGTCCATTCGTTGTGTCCTATATTTTGTGTCCAAAATATGCGTGCAACCATCACTTGTCCCTACTGTATCCAATATTGTGTTCCACCGTATAATCAATTGAATTGTGACATGCCCACAATGATGTGTCGAAAGTATATTGTTTAAAGCGTGATGTGTCCGATAGATTGTGTCCAGAAATAGGGTGTTGTGTCCATGTCATGTACTATATCCCTACAAAATAAAAGTTTTGCCATGAGTTCTATAATCCCTAGAATATAACTAATGCCATATTTATTCCAGAAAATTTGCAACCATTGGCTTGGAGGAAAATTTTCAAAAAAGAGGGAAGAGAGAAGCGGACTTGCCTTGGGTTGAGAATAGCCTGGATTCCTCCGTAAATCCTAATTGAACCCAATAACCATTTATTGGTTAGAATTTTCTAATCCTAGGGTTCTAGAAGTAAGAATACACATAGAAATTTGGAGAAAGAGGGAGAAAATTGATATACCTAGGTTTAGCCTTCTCCTTGGATGGAAGATGATGATGAGGTTGAAGATGGAGTTGGGGAAGAGGGTGATGGTGGAGATGAAGTGGAGGAGGAGGAAGTGGAGAGGAGGTGGTGCTTGGTGGCGGCCGGAGGCTGGCCGGCGGCAGCAGGGGCGGCGGGCGGCGGCGCTGGCGGCGGCGGGCGGCGGCGCTGGCGGCGGCGGGCGGCTGAACAGCAGCGGCAGCAGCAGCAAAGGGAGCGGCAGCGGCAGCAGGGAGTTTGGGGGGGTCGGGTGGTGTGTGGGTTTGTTTTGTGTTTTGTTTTTTTTTTCTTTTCTTTGGTTATAAGTGTGTGTGTGTGTGTTGTATATATAGGAAAAGAAGTGGTGAGGTGTCCCCCCCATCCCTTTGTAGGGACACCTTGCACCCCCCTAGGGCTAGGGTTATGGTTAGGGGTAGGGTGTAGGGCTAGGGTTATGGGTAGGGGTAGGGTGTAGGGACACAAAATGACAAAACAAAAACAAAAAAAAAAAAAATCTAATCCACAAGATAAGTTAACACTAGACAATAATAAATAATAATAATAATAATAATATTTTGAGTGTGACACCCTGTCATGTTCGTCATGTTTTACCTTACTTCAACAAGCATGACCGGCCTTAACAATAAAGATCGGGGGTCCAGTTCTGTTCAGGCGAAGGGTTACAACCTCGGTCTTTGTTTGGTTTAAGGGTTATAACCTGGCTCCCGGAGCAGTTCTGTATCCTCTCTTCGTTTATTGTCTTCACTGTACTAATAGTATTTGAGACGGGTTTCTATTCAGGTGAAGGGTTACAACCCCGGTCCTTGTTTGGTTTAAGGGTTGTGACCTGGCTACTTGAATGGTTTTCTCGTACTCAGTTTACTGTTATTATCTCTATTATTATCATTTCTTATTTATTATCTTTACCATTCTATTGTGATATACGGGTTTTAGTTCCTAAGTGAAGCCTCCTTTGTGGCACTTGCTCTTTCTGGGGTCTGATCCAGCTAGTTTTGTATGGCCAGATATCGGAGCAGCACCAGAGGATCCACCGGTCTTCCAGCCAGATGGTGACCACCAGGCGTAACCCTGGCAACGAGTGGGTTTCTTTTTGTCCTCCCACTTTATTGTAAAATTATTCTTTTGAGGCGTTTAGCCGGCAAGCACGTGTTAGCTCGCATTGCACCTTATTTACTGTCTGTCTACGGGCTGTAACATGATTGACAAATCCTAGGGTTGATCATGTATTGACTAAAACTCTTGCTAGTCCTAATATTTTGTACGACTAGCTTTATGATCATCCGAATATGTAATGTATGGGACGCCTTACTATTGTATATTTGGTGCTCTAACATCTTGTAACTGTTACTACTTGCTTGTGATTGAGATAATAGGCTTGTTCATGACCATAGAAGACTGATGGATTGTAGTTAAACCCTCATGTATCTAGACAGCCGTGACCGTATAGTGACGTGGATTCCATTTCATTATACGTAGCTGGCTATGTCTGCCCCCGCTCTCCAGTATTCTGGATCTGGGGCGTGACATGGTTTTAGTGGTGGCCCATACAGGTCTTGTAAATCAAGATATGTAAGGGTTTATCGAATAGATATCTCAATCAGTATTCGCCCTTGATCTCTGCTCGTATCTTCTGAATCTCTGTAATCTTGACCTGATCACATGCTTGTATCGTTGATCTGTCCTGGTCCTTCCTTATTGTTCCCTATGTCGTCTTCTTCAGTGGCATTGTTCCTGGACCTGTCGATCAGCAAGGCGAAGCACCTCTCGCGGACCAGCTGCAACCTGGAGATCAAGCCCAGCATTCAGGAGTAGCCTCCAGAGTCATGCCTACTGAAGGAGAGCCAGCAGTTCAGCCCGTCCAGCCAGCAGAGCCTGATGATGGCACTTTGGTGGGTCTCATCAGGATGCTATTAGCCTCCCAGGATCGGCGAGGAGATGCCTTGTACCAGGTGGTGGCAGACGCTTTGACCATAGGAGGTCATCAGGGTAATAGCACGGCCAACAGCTTCAAGCGCTTGAACCCTCCCTTCTTCGACGGCAGTGAAGATACGATCGCTGCAGATGCATGGCTTCAGGACACAGAGGTGATTCAAGAAGCAGCCAGGACTCCAGAGAACGAGAAGGTGGCCGTAGTGCGCCTGCAGTTACTAGATCTTGCCTGTAAGAGAAGGTGGCCGTCGCACTTTTGGCGTAGCCTGTAAGAGAGTTTGGGGACTCGCCTCCAGTTCAGCTCAGCGTATCACCCGCACAGATGGCCAGTCAGAACGCACGATCCAGACTCTCGAAGACATGTTGAGATCTTGTACACTCGACTTCGGTGGTTCGTGGGAAGATTACCTGCACCTGGTGGAGTTCTCGTACAACAACAGTTTCCAGGCCAGTATCCAGATGGCACCGTTCGAGGCACTGTATGGTAGAAAGTGCATATCCCCGCTAGCCTGGGACGATGTTGGAGAGAGACAGATGCTTAGTCCGGAAATGATTGCTCAGACCGTTGAAGTGGTCAGAAGAGTCAGAGACCATCTTCGAGTTGCCCAAAATCGCCAGCGTCATTGGACCGATTCCCATCGGCGACCCCTTGAATTCTCAGTCGACGACCATGTATTCCTGAGGATTTTGCCTAACCGTGGCGTCATTCGTTTTGGTGTACGGGGAAAGCTTAGTCCTAGGTATATAGGGCCGTTCGATATTCTGGAGCGAGTAGGTGATGTATCCTATCGTCTCGCTCTTCTGCCGTCGCTAAGAGAGGTACATGACGTGTTCCATGTATCTCAACTACGACGGTATATCCCGAACCCGAGCCATGTTCAGGATCATTCAGAATTGGTTGTTGGTACCAACCTTTCGTATGAGGAGAGGCCCGTGTCTATATTGGACCGGAGAGAGAAGATACTCAAGAACAAGACTATCAAGTTAGTCCGAGTTGCTTGGGGTCATCACTTTTTGGGTGAGTCGACGTGGGAGCGTGAGGATGATATCCGATCGCGATATCCCGACCTGTTTGACTCGTAAGGTATAATGTCTTCCTTATGCCTTATACTTTCAATTCCTTGCTTGAATAAATGACTGCATGGTAGACTGCTTGTTATAGCTTACGATTATTATAGCTTGTCCTTGTAATTCTAGCCTCTTGATTAAATTCCGAGGACGGAATTCTTCTAAGGTGGGTAGAGTTGTAATGCCTATAGTTCGTATTACGTATCTTGGTATACGTGTACGTATTCTTGACTCGTATTGCGTATTTTTCCTGCATGGTTATTTTGGCATGTCATTGGATATGGCTTAGCTTGGTTTGGTTTGCTTTTGGGTTCATCATGAACCAAAAGAAAACCCCCACCTACCACCACCACCCTCATTTATATTCCACCTAACTCTCTCTCTCTCTTCATTACTACTTCTCCATCATTACTTCTTCAACCACCAGGAGGGAGAGAGAGAGGGAGAGCTTAGGCAAGTGCAAACTTGCTTCATGATGGATCTCATATTTTATTGTTCTATTCTCTTCCTTACTAGATTCTAAGCCTCTTTAGAACTGGAAGTTTTCAGTTTTGATGGTTATATTTTTGTAGATCTAAGTTTTAAGTTCCTTCTTGTTTAGTTTTCTTGGTTTTGATCTCTAAAAACTTGGTATTTCTAAAAACTAGTGGTTCCATGTTGTAGAGAATTCAATTTCATGTAGTTTTGGCTTTTGTTTCGCTTGATTTCGACTTCGGATGAGGAAGTTATGGCCATGGCAAGTTTTCGAAACTTTTATGGCTGAACTTGCTGTTTGGGGACGATGAACCCCATGCGCCGGGAACCTCATGCGCCCGGGAGGCCATGCGCCGGGAGGCCATACGCCGTGAAGTCCCGGCAACGCATCCCTTAACTCCGAGCGTATCATGCGCGTAGGTTCCCTACGCGCATGTATTGAAGACGTAACGTGAGTATCCCATGTGCCGATTGTGCAGGAATCTCATGCGCCGATTGGTGCAGGAATCCCATGCACCGATTGTGCAGGAATCTCATGCGCCGATTGGTGCAGGAATCCCATACGCCGATTGCGCAGGAATCTCATGCGCCGATTGCGCAGGATTCCCATGCGCCGATTGCGCAGGAATCTCATGCGCCGATTGGTGCAGGAATCCCATGCGCCGATTGCGCAGGAATCTCATGCGCCGATTGGTGCAGGAATCCCATGCGCCAATTGCGCAGGAATTCCATACGCCGATTGGTGCAGGAATCCCATGCGCCGATTGCGCAGGAATCTCATGCACCGATTATGCAGGAATCCCATGCGCCGATTGTGCAGGAATTTACTGTTTTTGCCTGTTTAAGTTGTTTTGTAGCTAGAATCTTGAAAAACTCAAAACATAAAAGTTGTAGATCTTTTCCTTGGCTTCAAGAATATGTCACTAGTTATTTTATGCAAGTTTCTCTTATTCATGATATTATAAGAATAGAACACGATAGTGGTCCGCTGTGGCGCACTCTTGACAAGTAAACTGCTGTTACGACAGCTAGCCTGACATGACAAGTATGAAGGACCTGGACACCGTGGACGATTGTATTTGTACAAATAAACCAGTACTGTCTTGCATCATGTCTAGGATGGGGATCCCTGAGTACCACGGTCAGGGGTACCTACTGAAATTGACTAAGGTTAATTAACTAGAATGATTCAGTAGTCATGAAGAGATTCCCAGCTACAGGCAATCCCGTTATCTGGGCGCATTCAGTGGACTTGTAGCCTACCGATGAGTAGGGCACATTTCCAGCACACAGTCACGTGTTGCATTCTTCATAAACGTTCGACCTAGATAACCGGATGGTCTGCAGGGCTTGTGGCTGTTGGGATAATCTCATTACATCTTGCTAGTAACTAGGCCTGTGTTAACCCTAGTTAGTTAAAAGTATCAAGCTGTACTCTTGATTGGCCATGATTGATTGGATGAAGTTTATTCCAGCTTAGTCTTATCCTGATCCTGTACAATATTGTAACATGACATGATTTCTTGTATCGATAAATGATGGGATACCAAGTTTTGTTCAGATGAAGGGTTACAACCCCGGTCCTTGTTTGGTTTAAGGGTTGTAACTTGGCTATCTGAATAGTTCCATGGTTATCTTATCATATATCGTCCTGCTTATTACGCTTGCCTTAACAATAACGATCGGGGGTCCAGTTCTGTTCAGGCGAAGGGTTACAACCCCGGTCCTTGTTTGGTTTAAGGGTTGTAACCTGGCTCCCGGAGCAGTTCTGTGTCCTCTCTTCGTTTATTGTCTTATTTGTAACCCCTGTCATGCTCGCCATGTTTTACCTTACTTCAACAAGCATGACCGGCCTTAACAATAAAGATCGGGGGTCCAGTTCTGTTCAGGCGAAGGGTTAAAACCTCGGTCCTTATTTGGTTTAAGGGTTGTAACCTGGCTCCCGGAGCAGTTCTGTGTCCTCTCTTCGTTTATTGTCTTCACTGTACCAATAGTATTTGAGACGGGTTTCTATTCAGGTGAAGGGTTACAACCCCGATCCTTGTTTGGTTTAAGGGTTGTGACCTGGCTACTTGAATGGTTTTCTCGTACTCAGTTTACTGTTGTTATCTCTATTATTATCATTTCTTATTTATTATCTTTACCATTCTATTGTGATATACGGGTTTTAGTTCCTAAGTGAAGCCTCCTTTGTGGCACTTGCTCTTTCTGGGGTCTGACCCAGCTGGTTTTGTGTGGCCAGATATCGGAGCAGCACTTGAGGATCTACCGGTCTTCCAGCCAGATGGTGACCACCAGGCGTAACCCTGGCAATGAGTAGGTTTCTTTTTGTCCTCCCACTTTATTGTAAAATTATTCTTTTGAGGCGTTTAGCCGGCAAGCACGTGTTAGCTCGTATTGCACCTTATTTACTGTCTGTCTACGGGCTGTAACATGATTGACAAATCCTAGGGTTGATCATGTATTGACTAAAACTCTTGCTAGTCCTAACATTTTGTACGACTAGCTTCATGATCATCCGAATATGTAATGTATGGGACGCCTTACTATTGTATATTTGGTGCTCTGTCATCTTGTAACTGTTACTACTTGCTTGTGATTGAGACAATAGGCTTGTTCATGACCATAGAAGACTGATGGATTGTAGTTAAACCCTCATGTATCTAGACAGCCGTGACCGTATAGTGACGTGGATTCCATTTCATTATACGTAGCTGGCTATGTCTGCCCCCGCTCTCCAGTATTCTGGATCTGAGGCGTGACAGAGCTCTCTTTGTTCCCTTTCTTCAGCAGGAAGCTATTTGTTATGAGAGAAAAGATGGATAGTCAAAGCCTGAGAAGAAGAGGGACGAGTAGTACGTCCTTTGACAGGGATTGTGAGAACATCTTTTGAAGTATCTTTCTGATCTTTCTCACTATCCATCGCTAATACAACCTTCATGAATTCTTCCTTGTACATCCAAGAATCAGTACAATATGCTTCAATATCCTTGAAAGAATTTAGGTCAGCTACTTCCTTTTGGACCTCTCCATTGACGTCCACATATTTGAGGCATTGGTGTAGAGTGGATGGTACAATGTTATGCTCATGTGGAAAGAGTCTTCCCAGTAAAGCATTATAAGAGCTATGATTGTCAATCACATAAAAAGTAACCTTTGTACGAAGATTGCCTATTTGAACTTTCAAGCGGATCTTTCCCAAAGGTTCACTTCTTTCAGAATTAAATCCCAGGATTATTGTGATGGTTGTTGAAAGATTATATACAGGAATCTTTAAGGCATCTAGTAAAGTCTTTGGCATGATGTTGAGAGCAGACCCAGGGTCAATCAAGATGCGATCAACCTTTATGGTATCGACATATCCTGTGAAGTAGAGGGGTCGGTCATGATAATTATCCTCCAACAACATATCATCTTATGTAAAGGTGGTGTTTGGCATCAGCTCCATCACACTATGACAATGAAGGCAAGTTACAGGCTCTTCCTCTGGCTTCTTGAGGAGTGCTAGACAAGTATCATCTTGCATCAAGGCTTCACTCAATGTCTCTCGAGTTTCTTTTGAGAGACGCAGTAGTTCAAAAATTGATAACTATGTCGGGGTATTAGCCAGTTGAGCCAGTATATCGAAGTGATATGGCTTCTCGAGTCCTAAAACTGGAGTCTTTTTCAATACTTTGTCAAAGCGAACAAGCTACTTTCCTTTGTCAGCTGTCGTTGGTTTGGAAGGAGTTGGTTCTACTGGAGGTGATAAAGCTAGTGGAACATTGACAGCAGGAGAAGATGATGCTGGAGAAGCCTCTGGAGCTAAAGCAGGGTTCTCCTGGCCTTCTGAATAATCTCTTAGGTAAATTCTTCCAAACCTGGTACCATTTAAGGCCTCTTCTTCAGATACAGGTTCGAAGGATACCATATTGCAACTCTTTGCCTAGGACTTGCTTCTGGAAGGTTTCTTTCGACAAGATGAAGAGTTTGTCCTGTAACCCAAACCAACCTGAGATTAATTATGTGAAAGGCATAGAGAAAGAGGTATAGGAGATCCTTTTCCAGGATTCAAGCCGGAAGCCTTTTGTAGATCATATCCCATCTTTGTCATTAATTCACGAGACTGTGAACTATACAGATGGAAAGCTGGTTGATATTTGGCTTTTGGCTTTGACATTATTGTCTCAGAAGGGAATAAAAAAGAAGGACCTGCAGCAGAAGTGAAAGTAGTAGTTAAAGGTGGAGGACAATGTTCACCCAACGAAGTCATGTGACATGACTTGTATTTGGTTGCTTTTTTAGACTTTGTGGATGAAGAAAGTGCTTCAAAGTCATCCACCGAATCAGGATGGATCTACATAATCTCTCCTTTATCAGTAGACAGAGGAACAAGACCATCAGTTCGGGCAGGTGGTAGATTAACAATCTCCAAAGTGGTTCTCGGGATGGGAATGACGCCGTCCTATACAAGTTGAGCAGAAAAATTGCCAAATTGTAGAGAGACGACATTAGCTGTCACAGTCTTTTCCTCTTGTTGGAGAGTAATTGCGCCAGAATTAACCATCTCCTAGATCTTGCCTTTAAGCACATAGCATGCTCGAGTCGGATGTCCGATAAATCTGTGGTAAACATAATATTTGGGGTGGTCAGTTTTACCACTTCATCTGGCCGTTTTGCCTCTAGCAGTTGAAGTTTATTGCTTTTGATCAGACAGTCAAAGATAATCATGACATCATCTTCATCAAAAGAATATTCTTCTTTCGGACGTGGTGTCTTCTGTGGTGGTGCCTTGGAGTAGGTGTTGATTGACCTATGTTCACAGCTAGAGTTTCTTTGCCTTTGATATTGATAGCCAAAGTCTCTTTACTTTTGCAGTTGTTCTGACGGCCGCTATTATTAGGTATAACATGTCATCTTTGTCAAGATTAGGCATCTGAATACCTAATTGTTTGAACTTGTCAGCACTTTCTTCTGTTGTTTTAGCATTCACTATGAATGAAGGCCAATCCTGGAACTGTGTCGATCTGGTCCACATGCTGATTATAGGCAACAGGTTTGATTTGCAAGTGTCTATAGTCAAAGCATCTGGACTTCCAAAAGGCATTTTAAGTACCTCACGGCAAAATCGTTCAATGAACATTTCAGTTGTTTCATTGTGTCGTTGTTTAATTTTAATGAGAGCAGACATAGTCATGTCATTTGTTTCCTCATAAAATCATTCTAGAAACATTTGTTCGAATCCAGAGAAAGAGGTTATACAACCATCTGACAAACTACGGTACCAGTCGTAAGCTGCACCTGCTAAACATCCGACAAACACTCTAGTGAGTAGAGCGTCATTTGGTTGGAGTTGATCAATCATTACCTCAAAGTGATTGAGGTATTGACTTGGCGATGTACTGCCATCAAACAGCATAGTAGTAGGGGGTTTATACTTGGGGGAAATTGGACTTCCTTCTATTCTATGGGATAAGGCTGCTTAATCCCAAGCTTTTCAAGTCGTCTTTCTGTTTGAAAGCTTCAAATTGAGTACGTAAAAGTTTTACGGCCTCATTGGTATCTCTCGTTGATTGTAGAGCAATAGATTGATTTGATATGTTATGAGGGGGTACTGCATGATAAGTACCACCTCCGGCACCAGATTGACTTGGAATAGCCTATGCAGGAATGGAAGCAGTGTGAGGAGACTGTACCCCCAGATCAATATTGATGGGAGCTGATGTTGTTACAGGTTCTTGAGTCAAAACCAGATCCACAACCGGTGGAATTATTTGTTCCATAATCACAGCATGCATGACTGTCATCATCTCAGCCATGTTCTTCAAACTAGCCTCCAAAGCAGCAATTCTTTGCTCTTGATTGTTAGAACTGAAAGCATCTTGATCTTCTGTGGCAACATAAGTAGTCACTTCTCTAGCTATTGAAGACGAGCTAGTGGAAAAGATGGTTTTTCTGGAACTTTCACTATCAGCATCAAAGTCATATAAGGAATCACCCCAGAATAAGTGATAAGGGTGTCCTGTTGACTGAGAGAATCTTAGTTTGAAGGAAGATTCCTTTGACCGATTGTGCTTCGGCTTCTTGATCTAGTATATTGGTATACTCCTTCGCCGGATTCATGAATTCGATCTAAGTAATGTTGACTGGGATTGCGGGATGCATTACGTCTTGGATATTTTCCACCTCCAGTGCTTCGAGATGCCATGTTGACAGAAGCATAGAGTAGTTCATCTTCGTCCACTAGGATAGGTTCAGGAGTCTGAACATAATTCAAACGGTCAAAGACAGACCGTTTAGCTGACTGACAACAAAATTTGATGACAACTTCATGGTGTGATTGCAATGATGTTCTTGCTGTTGAACTACCGCTGGACGGGATGGATTTGTAACCTTCCGCTTCTGTATCAAGAGTTCACGGAGATCACTAACAGGACGAGAAAAAGTTGCAGGAATGTTGCCCTTGACGATATTCGGGATATGGTTACTGTTCCTGAGGTGTCCCGTACCTTGAGTGTATAAGGACGTGCTAAGCTGGTTAGCATAAGTCATAGGATTTTTTACCTCAGAATTCTTTCTCTGGTGCAAGTTAGCAACTGGTACAGGTTACGCTTGATACATTTTGTGTTTTCTTAAGGTTGACCCTAATTGGCATATGTTGATATAGGTGCGCAAGTCTGACAGGGGTGCTACTTGTGCATCTACTTGAGATACTAGCAGTTTGCCTTGTCGGGATCTTAAGATACGTAAGGTCGGTAGATCTTGCCCTGACCTCTTTAGAGTAGCATAATACCCTTTTGCGTGGAAAGTTCATTCTGAATAGAACCTATTTTCCTGACAGAGATTTGGTTGTCTCTGTTAAGGAGAGTATAATTTCTATTTGAATCCACTTTTGTGCTGAGAGACGCAAAAGCGCAATCAGCAGTACTTTCCACCCAATCAATGACTCGAGCAGAATAAAGAAAAGTCAAAGAGCATTTTCCTTGATTTAATGATTTCCCAATAAGTTTCTGGCTTGATGACGAAGAGGGAACCTCTAAACAGTGTTTCCCTTTACGTTGCACCAATACAGAAATATGCGCAGGTTGTGCTAGAGCAGAAATAGGCACAGGTTGCGCCAGTGCAGAAATATGCGCAAGTTGCGCCAAAGCAGGAGCAGGCACAGGTCGCGCCAGGGAAGAAAAGGCTAAAGGATGCTTTTCTTTATTTTTTCTAGCAGTGTGTCGAGACGAAGTCTCCTTCGATTTCAGAATCGGAGAAGTAGAGGAGTTAGCCAAAAGGATGTTTCCTTTAGGTTGCGCCAGGGCAATAATATGCACAGGTTGCACCACATCAGGAATAGGCACAGGTTGCGCCCTGGAGGAAAAGGCCAAAGGGAGCTTTTCTTTGTTTTGGACAGCAGTGTGTCGATGTGAAGTCTCTTTCAATTTCAGAATCGGAGAAATAGAGGACTTAGCCAAAAGGTTGTTTCCTTTAGGTTGTACCACGGCAGTAATGTGCGCAAGTTGTGTCGAGGCAGCAAGTTGTGCCGTCGAGGACTTAGGAGTCTAGACAGAGCTCATCTTGCTCTTAACAGCGGCAGTAGTGTGCTTGGCACCCCCAGCATTAATCATGGCCTCGTAGGCTGTCTGGTCGACTTAAATGACCAGGGTCTTCTGCGTATTGCCGATCAATGCGGTATCACATTGAGTTGTCACTTTCTCGTCGGAGGAGAAAGTCGTCCCCAGCAGAGTCGTCATTTTGTTTGTAAAAATAAAAGAGGAGTTTTTGATTTCTACAAACTAAAGGAGAGTACAAAAAAGAGTACAATTAATTTTTAGGAAAGTACAACTATAGGAATCTGATCAGAAGACGATCACTTTATCCCTTGGGCGATGTGATATCGAAGACACGAGCCTCTGAAGGATGCAACATCAATTTAGCAGGAGATTATGATCATTCGTGATGCCTTAAGACTGATTTGAAACTCTATTTATAGAGTTCTTGAAATAACTGTTTAGCAGTTATTCTGGGTTGCATGCACTTCAGGTTGCACGCCTCCTGTTTACTTGTGCGAGCGGTTACACTAACTGCTGTGGATGTGTGGCATCGTTTGATTGAGATGCGCATGGTCGTGTGTAGTGTAGTGGGCACGTACTACGAAATTAGTAGCATGTGCGCCATATTACCCTGCTCTGGATACTGTACGATCACTGTCATGCCCCAGAACCAGAATACTGGAGAGCGGGGGCAGACATAGCCAGCTACGTATATTGAAATAGAATACATCTCAACTATACGGTCATGGCTGTCTAGATATGAGGGCTTACTACAAGCCAGCAGTCTCTTAAGGTCAAGCCTATTGTCTCAATCTCAAGCAATTAACAGAGTTACAAGATATTAGAGCATCAAATATATATATATAAGGCGTCCCAAATATTACATATTGGATGATCATGAAGCTAGTCGTACAAAATGATGGGACTAGCAAGAGTTCAGTCATACATGATCAACCCTAGGATTTGTTAATCATGTTTACAGCCCGTAGGCAGACAGTAAGTAAATATGCATCGAGCTAACAGGTGCTCGTCGGCTAAACGCCTCAAAAGAATAAATTTACATATAAGTGGGTGAAACAAAAAGGAAAACCCACTCTTGGCCCGGGTTCCGTCTAGTTGTCACCATTGGGCTGGAAGCTTGGTAGATCCTCGGGAGCTGCTCCGAAATCTGGCCACACAAAACCAGCTGGGTCAAACCCCAGAAGAGCAAGTGCCACAAAGGAGGCCACAAATAAGAACAAAGCCAGCATATCAGAACATAAAGAATAAAAGAAAGTACAAGTAGTAAAGTACACAGGGCGATAAACGACTAGGGACGTGGAACCATTCCGGGAGCCAGGTTACAATCCTTAAACCAAACAAGGACCGGGATTGTACCCCTTCGCCTGAATAGCTCACTGTCTCTACCCATTTATCGTTAGAAATAAGTAAAGCAATCAAGATCAAGAGTCCCAGGTGCAGGGGCTAGACAAGACTTAGACAGAGCTGGACACCATTCATTCACAATCGGCCAGACAAGTACTACGGCTTACTACTTTAACTAACTAGGGTTATCACAAGCCTAATTACTAACAAGATGCAAGTGAGAATTTCCAGTCCCAAGCCCTGCAGACTATCCAGTTATCCTTCCGCGGGTTGAGAGTTATAGGTGGGTACATTGCCCGGGAGACAAATGTACCCTTAGGTGACTTAGAGGGTGCAACACATGACAGTATGCTGGAAGTGTGCTCTACTCGTCGGCAAGCTACAAGTCCATTAAAGCGCCCAGATAACGAGATTGCCTGTGACTGGGAATTCTCCATGTTCTAGTTTGATCTAATCATTAGCCTAATCCAATTTAGCGCGAGTCCCTGGCCGTGGTACCCAGGAAGTCACGTCCTAGACATGATGCGAGACAAGACAAGTGGATTGTACAAGCAAGCAAGCAGGAGCACCCACGGTGTCAAGTTGATTATACGAGTCAAGTTACAAGTTACAAGTCAAGTCAGGAGTGCACCGCCACGGGCCACTATCAAGTTATCAAGATAAATCATGTCAGGGTGCTTGTTAGGAGTGCACCACTACGGGTCACTGTCATGTCAGGTTGGTCATGTCAGGAGTGCACCACTACGGGGCACTGTCATGTTATGCTAGTTCCTTGTCATACCATGCCATGTACAATAGACATTTCAAACATATTAAGTAAAATCAAGTTCATGTCAAAAGGCGTAAGGATATAAAATGGGCATAAAATATCTAATAAAATACTAATATAAATAGGACTATAGAAGAGCCAAGATCAAGAAATAACAAATTCATCACAGACAAGTAGGTTGTGCAGGGTATATACTGCGCAGGGTGCCAAGTGCGCAGGGTGAGCTGCGCAGAGTACCAACTGCGCAGGGTGCCAAGTGCGCAGGGTGAGCTGCACAGGGTACCAACTGCGCAGGGTGCCAAGTGCGCAGGGTGAGCTGCGCAGCAGATGGATTGCGCTGGATCAGGTTGCACAGGAATAGATGGCGCAGGGTCAGATTGCGCATGAGTGGAGTGCGCAGGGATAGATTGCGCATGAGCAGACTGCGCATGAGCAGACTACGCATGAGCAGACTGCACATGAATCCATGCGCACTCGGGTTGAGCGCAGTTCGCCAAGGGGCAAGCTGCGCGGTCGGCGCTGCGCTAAAGAGCGCTGGCCAAGGGGGATGCACAATCCAGCCCTGCGCTAAAGAGCGCAGGCTGCTGTCTTCTTCTCCAGGCTGAGAAGAAGGCCCCAAGAACTCTAAGGTTCAAAACTTCATATCTTGGTAAAAATCAAAACCAAATCTAGAATTTCAAAGGTCTAACTTGAGTAAAATTGAATTCTCTTCCACATGGAAGCATCAAAACCCACAAAAATCCAACCAAAATAGATCAAAACCATGTAAATCCGAAAATAGTCAAAACCTAGATCTAGAAAAATGAAAGCTCCAAATCACAAAATGTCAAGTTCAAAAGTTGTTCTCCATGGCCTAATCTAGCTAATGGACAAATAAAAAGTGGTGCTTATTTGATGGCAAGGTGCACTTGCCTATGGGTTGGGGAGTTGTGTGGAAGAAGGAAGAAGAAGAAGAAATTAATGGAGAGTAAAGAGGAGAGAGAAAGTTTGGTGGGGATATAATGAGGGTGGTTGTGTTGTGTTGAGGGTAGAGTGTAGGTTAAAGTGTACCAATACATGTTAACCCAAACCTAATCAAACCAAACCAATTTCTACAAAATAAAACCAAGCCATGGTCCAAACCTATTTACGAGAAACCAAAATCCGCAAGTCGAGAAAATAAAATACGTGCCAAAATCAAATTACGAGTACAAATACGAAATACAGGAAATGGGGGTGACAACTCTACCCACCTTCAAAGAATTCCGTCCTCGAAATTTAATCAAGGAGCTAGAGATTGCCACGACAAGCTATACTAAGCACAGGCAAGCTACACTAAGCAGTTCAATCATACAATCATACAATGCAAGCAAGAAAAGAGAAAGCGTAAGGCATAAGAAAGACATTATACCTCACGAGTCAAACAGGTAGGGGTATCGCGATCGGATGTCGTCCACACGCTCCCACGTTGACTCACCTAGAGAGTGATGACCCCAAGCAACACGAACTAAGTTAATAGTCTTGTTCTTGAGCATCTTTTCCCTCCGGTCCAAAATAGACACGGGCCTCTCCTCATACGAAAGGTTGGTACCAACAACCAATTCCGAATGATCTAGGATATGGCTCGGGTCCGGGATGTACCGTCGTAATTGGGACACATGGAATACATCATGTACCTCACTTAGCGACGGTGGAAGAGCGAGACGATAGGACACATCGCCTACTCGCTCTAGAATATCGAACGGCCCTATATACCTAGGACTAAGCTTTCCCCGTACGCCAAAACGAATGACGCCGCGGGTAGGCGAGATCCTAAGGAATACATGGTCGTCGACGGCAAATTCTAAGGGACGCCGATGAGCATCGGCCCAATGGCGCTGGCGATCCTGAGCAACTCGGAGGTGATCTCTGACTCTCCTGACCACTTCAACCGTCTGAGAAATCAGTTCTGGACCGAGTATCTGCCTCTCTTCGACATCGTCCCATGCTAACGGGGATCTGCACTTCCTGCCATACAGAGCCTCGAAGGGTGCCATCTGGATACTGGCCTGGAAACTATTGTTGTACGAGAATTCCACCAGGTGCAGGTGATCCTCCCATGAACCACCAAAGTCAAGGGTACACGACCGCAATATATCTTCGAGGGTTTGTATAGTGCGCTCCGATTGCCCATCTGTCTGCGGATGATACGCTGAGCTGAACTTAAGACGAGTCCCCAAACTTTGATGAAGACTGTGCCAGAAGTACGATGTGAATCTCGTATCCCTGTCTGATATTATGCTGACTGGCACTCCGTGAAGTCTGACGATCTGCCTGAGATACATCTCTGCTAGCTGTGCCGTCGACTGTCCAACTCTAAATGGAAGAAAGTGTGCCACCTTGGTAAGCCTGTCTACAATGACCCAAATAGCATCTCTGCCTGCCGAAGATCTAGGTAACCCAGTCACGAAATCCATGGTTATGTGCTCCCATTTCTATTCTGGGATCGGTAAAGGTTGAAGAAGTCCAGCTGGCCTCTGATGTTCAGCCTTGACTTGTTGGCAAACCAAACATCGAGAGACATACCGGGCTATCTCCCTCTTCATACCATTCTACCAAAAGTGTTGACGAATATCTCTGTACATCTTCGTGCCGCCTGGGTGAATGGAGTACTGCGAACTGTGAGCCTCTGCCATGACTTCCTGTCTGATATCTCCACTGGGTACACAAAGACGCGTGCCATGTCGAAGTATACCATCCTCATGAATACATAACTCTGGCCTTCTCCTTGCCTCGTACTCTGCTCTTAGCCGCTGAATCTTGGAATCTGTTAACTGTGCGGTCCGGATCCTCTCAACTAGGGTGGACTGAATCTGTAGGCTGGCCATCAAGGCCACATTGGAAGGAAGAACCACTTCAATTCCCATCTTCTGAAGATCCGCCAACAGCTCTGGTTGTGCCGTCAGAAAATAAACTCCGGCTCTCCGGCTCAACGCATCTGCTACAACGTTGGCCTTTCCTGGATGATACTACAAATCCACATCGTAGTCTACCAGTAGCTCGAGCCATCTTCTCTGCCGCATATTAAGATCCTTCTGGATGAAAACATACTTCAGGCTCTTATGATCAGTAAATATCTCCACTCTGTCTCTGTACAAGTAGTGCCTCCACAACTTAAGTGCAAACACTACTGCTGCTAGCTCCAAGTCGTGGGTCGGGTAATTCTTCTCATGATCACGGAGTTGACGTGACGCATAAGCAATTACCTTCCCATGCTGCATCAAAACACATCCCAATCCTCTGCCTGAAGCGTCGCAATAAACTGTGAATCCTCCGGTCCCATTTGGAAGGGTGAGAATGGGAGCCGTTATCAAACCTCGCTTCAACTTCTCAAATGATTCCTGACATTCTGCTGTCTAAACGAACGGCACATCCTTGCGGGTCAACTGGGTCATCGGTGCTGAAATCCTTGCAAAATCAGAGACGAATCGCCGGTAGTAGCCGGCCAATCCAAGAAAGCTGCGAACTTCTGCCACTGAGCTGGGTACTGGCCATGCCTCGATAGCCACAATCTTCTGGGGATCCACTTCCACTCCTCCTCTGGTAATGATGTGACCCAAGTAAGAAATGCGATCGAGCCAGAACTCGCATTTACTGAACTTGGCGTACAACTGGTGCTCTCTGAGAATCTGGAGGACAATTCTGAGATGCTGCTCGTGCTCTGCTTCACTCTTGCTGTAGACCAGGATGTCATCAAGGAACACTATCACGAACTGATCCAAGTAAGGCATGAAAATACGGTTCATGAGGTCCATGAACACTGCCGGCGCATTGGTCGCTCCAAAGGGCATAACTAGAAACTCCCAATGCCCATACCTCGATCTGAATGCCGTCTTCGGGATGTCTTGCTCTCTGACTCTGATCTGGTGGTATCCTGACCGCAAGTCTATCTTCGAGAAAACTGAAGCCCCCTTGAGTTGATCAAACAAGTCATCTATCCTCGGGAGAGGGTATCTGTTCTTGATTGTCACTGAGTTCAAGGTACGATAATCTACACATAGCCTGGACGTACCATCCTTCTTTTTCACAAGAAGCATCGGGGCTCCCCAAGGCGATCCACTAGCACGAATGAATCCCTTGGTTCTAAGTTCTTCAATCATCTTGTACAAAATCTCCAACTCTGAAGGCGCCATTCTGTAGACTCGCTCTGATACTGGTGCTGTCCCGGGAATCAAGTCGATGGTGAACTCGATCTCCCACTCCGGTGGCATCCCTGGAAGTTCCTCTGGGAAGACATCTGGAAACTCTTCAACTATCCGGGGCAACTGCACTGCTGCTACTGCCATCCGCGATACTGGAGGAGATGACTCTACTGTGCCTCTGGAAAATGAAAACTCTGGCTCTCTGGGAATACTAAAGACAACTCTGCCAGCATGGCAGTCTATCCTAGCATAATGGTTCCTCAACCAATCCATGCCTAGGACTACATCATAGTCTGCCATAGGGAACTCTATGAGCCTAGCGAGGAACTCTCTACCGCTAACTACGATCCGACACGAGGAAAATACTCGATCTACTCCCACAAGACCATTACCAGTAAGTATATTGAGCCTTACTGATAATGACTCGGGCTCCAATCCTATCCGTGTCGCGAATCGTGCAGACATGAATGAATGCGATACACCAGAATCAAATAATACAGATGCTGGAAATGTGTTGACGAGAATAGTACCTGCCACTACCTCACCTGGTGCAACTTCTTCTTCCATGGTCATCATCATAGCCTGACCTCTAGCTGCGGGTCCTCTCTGCTGGAAACCCCTCTGTCGGTTCTGTGCTGGAGTCTGGGTGAACTGCTGCTGGAAGGCCTGGGCCTGGGGCGCCAATGGCCTCGGGTACTGCTGTTGCTACTGCTGCTGGACTGGAACTGGGGCTGGTCCTCTCACCGAAGAACTAGAAAGGTTGGATGATGATGGACCTCCCCTATTCGGGCAGGTCCCTATCTGGTGGTCTGCTCCTCCATAAGCCAGACACAATCCCTGTGCCCTACGACACTCTGCCACTACATGGCCCGGCTTCCCGCAATGAGAACATCCCATCGCGGAAGACTGCTTCTGCTTCTGCTTCTGCTGCTGCGGATACGTCGGGGTCGAATGCTGAACCGACGTCACTGAGGCCGCCCGCCTCGGAGTTCCAATGGTTATACCCCTAGCTGCCGGGGCTGGAGCTGAAGATTGGTGCATCTGGTTGTGGGACCGTTTCCTGCCTCCGGTCCTGTCCATAATTCTCCGGGAGGTGTACTCATGCCTCCTTGCTGCCTTCAACACTGCATCGAACGTCTGGTGCTCGAACTGCTCCACAGCCAATAATATCTCTAAGTACAGCCCTTGCTGGAACCGCTGAGCCCTATCGAACTCGGTCGCCACCAAAGTGGGGGCAAACCTACTCAGCCTGGAAAACTCGGTCGCATAGCCATCGACCGTCCTGCCTCCTTGCTTCAAGTTGGTGAATCTAGTCTGCAGGTCGTACCGTGCCACCGCATCGAAGTACTTTGTCTGGAACCTCTCTCTGAACGTCGCCCAAGTGACTGGTGCCACTAACCCCATGGCCTGAGCCGCCCACCAATCGCGAGCCAAGTCTAACAACTGTAGGCGTACCACCGCTACCTTCTCATTCTCAGGTGTCCTAGCTGCTTCTAGAACCACCTCGGTATCCTGAAGCCAAGCGTCCACGGCAATCGCATCTTCACTGCCGTCAAAGAAGGGAGGGTTCAAGCGCTTGAAACTGTTAGCCGCCTGATTCCCTTGGGGACCTCCTCGGTTTAGTGCATCATGAACTTCCTGGTGCAAGGCGTCGTCTCGACGATCTTGGGATGCAAGCAGTTCTCTGATAAGCCCTACCAAAGGTCCCTCATCCTGTCTAGCTGGTTAAACGGGCGGAGCTGCCTGAACTGGAGGTTCCGAGCCTCCGGGAAGCATAACTCGGGAGGCTACTCCAGAGTGCTGAGCTTGATCTTCCTGGCGCCGGGGTGCTTGTCGAGCTTCCTCTGGCTGGTTGGCAGGTCTAGGAGTAATGCCGCTGAAGAAGACGACATAGGGAACAGTAAGGAAAGGACCAGGACAGATCAATGATACAAGCATGTGATCAGGTCAAGAATCTCAGGGATTTGAAGATACGAGCAGAGATCAAGGGCGAATATTGATTGAGACATCTATTCCGTAAACCCTCACATTTCTTGATTGACAAGACCTGCATGGGCCACCACTAAAACCATGTCACGCCCCAGAACCAGAATACTGGAGAGAGGGGGCAGACATGGCCAGCTACGTATATTGAAATAGAATACATCTCAACTATACGGTCACGGCTGTCTAGATATGAGGGTTTACTACAAGCCAGCAGTCTCTTAAGGTCAAGCCTATTGTCTCAATCTCAAGCAATTAACAGAGTTACAAGATATTAGAGCATCAAATATATATATATATAAGGCGTCCCAAATATTACATATTGGATGATCATGAAGCTAGTCGTACAAAATGATGGGACTAGCAAGAGTTCAGTCATATATGATCAACCCTAGGATTTGTTAATCATGTTTACAGCCCGTAGGTAGACAGTAAGTAAATGTGCATCGAGCTAACAGGTGCTCGTCGGCTAAACGCCTCAAAATAATAAATTTACATATAAGTGGG
The DNA here is from genome assembly GCA_029216955.1 of Iris pallida. Lineage (NCBI taxonomy): Eukaryota > Viridiplantae > Streptophyta > Magnoliopsida > Asparagales > Iridaceae > Iris > Iris pallida. The sequence goes on from JANAVB010009999.1 coordinate 24,142,591, forward strand.
TGAAATAAAAAGAAAAACCCACTCTTGGCCCGGGTTCCGTCTAGTTGTCACCATTGGGCTGGAAGCTTGGTAGATCCTCGGGAGCTGCTCCGAAATCTGGCCACACAAAACCAGCTGGGTCAAACCCCAGAAGAGCAAGTGCCACAAAGGAGGCCACAAATAAGAACAAAGCCAGCATATCAGAACATAAAGAATAAAAGAAAGTACAAGTAGTAAAGTACACAGGGCGATAAACGACTAGGGACGTGGAACCATTCCGGGAGCCAGGTTACAATCCTTAAACCAAACAAGGACCGAAATTGTACCCCTTCGCCTGAATAGCTCACTGTCTCTACCCATTCATCGTTAGAAATAAGTAAAGCAATCAAGATCAAGAGTCCCAGGTGCAGGGGCTAGACAAGACTTAGACAGAGCTGGACACCATTCATTCACAATCGGCCAGGCAAGTACTACGGCTTACTACTTTAACTAACTAGGGTTATCACAAGCCTAATTACTAACAAGATGCAAGTGAGAATTTCCAGTCCCAAGCCCTGCAGACTATCCAGTTATCCTTCCGCGGGTTGAAAGTTATAGGTGGGTACATTGCCCGGGAGACAAATGTACCCTTAGGTGACTTAGAGGGTACAACACATGACAGTGTGCTGGAAATGTGCTCTACTCGTCGGCAAGCTACAAGTCCATTAAAGCGCCCAGATAACGAGATTGCCTGTGACTGGGAATTCTCCATGTTCTAGTTTGATCTAATCATTAGCCTAATCCAATTTAGCGCGAGTCCCTGGCCGTGGTACCCAGGAAGTCACGTCCTAGACATGATACGAGACAAGACAAGTAGATTATACAAGCAAGCAAGCAGGAGCACCCACGGTGTCAAGTTGATTATACGAGTCAAGTTACAAGTTACAAGTCAAGTCAGGAGTGCGCCGCCACGGGCCACTATCAAGTTATCAAGATAAATCATGTCAGGGTGCTTGTTAGGAGTGCACCACTACGGGTCACTGTCATGTCAGGTTGGTCATGTCAGGAATGCACCACTACGGGTCACTCTCATGTTATGCTAGTTTCTTGTCATACCATGCCATGTACAATAGACATTTCAAACATATTAAGTAAAATCAAGTTCATGTCAAAAGGCGTAAGGATATAAAATGGGCATAAAATATCTAATAAAATACTAATATAAATAGGACTATAGAAGAGCCAAGATCAAGAAATAACAAATTCATCACAGACAAGTAGGTTGTGCAGGGTATGTACTGCGCAGGGTGCCAAGTGCGCAGGGTGAACTGCGCAGGGTACCAACTGCGCAGGGTGCCAAGTGCGCAGGGTGAGCTGCGCAGGGTACCAACTGCGCAGGGTGCCAAGTGCGCAGGGTGAGCTGCGCAGCAGATGGATTGCGCTGGATCAGGTTGCGCAGGAATGGATGGCGCAGGGTCAGATTGCGCATGAGTGGAGTGCGTAGGGATAGATTGCGCATGAGCAGACTGCGCATGAGCAGACTACGCATGAGCAGACTGCGCATGATTCCATGCGCACTCGGGTTGAGCGTAGTTCGCCAAGGGGCAAGCTGCGCGGTCGGCGCTGCGCTAAAGAGCGCTGGCCGAGGGGGATGCACAATCCAGCCCTGCGCTAAAGAGCGCAGGCTGCTGTCTTCTTCTCCAGGCCGAGAAGAAGACTCCAAGAACTCTAAGGTTCAAAACTTCATATCTTGGTAAAAATCAAAACCAAATCTAGAATTTCAAAGGTCTAACTTGAGTAAAATTGAATTCTCTTCCACATGGAAGCATCAAAACCCACAAAAATCCAACCAAAATAGATCAAAACCATGTAAATCCGAAAATAGTCAAAACCTAGATTTAGAAAAATGAAAGCTCCAAATCACAAAATGTCAAGTTCTAAAGTTGTTCTCCATGGCCTAATCTAGCTAATGGACAAATAAAAAGTGGTGTTTATTTGATGGCAAGGTGCACTTGCCTATGGGTTGGGGAGTTGTGTGGAAGAAGGAAGAAGAAGAAGAAATTAATGGAGAGTAAAGAGGAGAGAGAAAGTTAGGTGGGGATATAATGAGGGTGGTTGTGTTGTGTTGAGGGTAGAGTGTAGGTTAAAGTGTACCAATACATGTTAACCCAAACCTAATCAAACCAAACCAATTTCCACAAAATAAAACCAAGCCATGGTCCAAACCTATTTACGAGAAACCAAAATCCGCAAGTCGAGAAAATAAAATACGTGCCAAAATCAAATTACGAGTACAAATACGAAATACAGGAAATGGGGGTGACAATCACTTTGCGCGAGCTTCATCAGGTTGCACGGGGACACAACCTAGCAACTTGTGCCTGGGTTCAACCTCGCGCACCCTGATACATTATGAGAACTACTATCTTTCATCTTCAACTTGCGCCTAAGTACATCTTCGCGCACCCTGACACGTTGCACAAACTGCTAGCTGTCAATAAATCTGACCAGATCTTCTCGAGCTCCGTGTTGCATGGGATTCAAAAGGATTCTCCTTGATATACGTGTTGTTAGCTATCAGGCAATGATGATGTCGTTACAGCTTTTCGAGGAAGTATGCCACGTGGCTCTTGCGCAACCTGAGGTTAGCACAACCTATTAATGTGGTGCAACCTATCAATGTGGTACAACTTGTTGATGTGGCCCCTGGATGAGTGGCGCCCCTTGATTTTTGGCTTCTAGTGGGTGGCGTAGCTTGACTTTTAGCCTCTACAATGAATAAGGTGTTCCACCAGTACTTGTACAAGTTTGTGGTAGTATTTATCGATGACATCTTGTTGTACTCGAATACCCCAGAGGAGCATGAGGAGCACTTGAGAGTGGTTCTGGAGACTCTTATGAAGGAGGAGCTTTATGGCAAGCTCTCGAAGTGTGAGTTCTTTGTGGATCGAGTTGATTCCCTAGGTCATATTGTGGCCGTGAATGGAATCTCAGTCGACCCGAGGAAGATCACGGCAGTTGAGGTAAGACAGCACCGAATTCAGTTACGGAGATCAGGAGCTTCCTGGGATTGGCAGGCTACTACGAGAGATTCGTTCAAGATTTCTTCCGTGTTACAGAGCCATTGACTAGGCTAACCCAAAAGGATGCAGAGTTTATCTGGTCAGAGGAGTTTCAGGTCGCTTTTGATGAGTTAAAGAAGCGGTTGACGACAGCCCCGATTCTGATATTGCCATCAGGATCAAGCGGGTTCAGTATCTACAGTGACGCCTTAGGGTAGGGTCTGGGTTGTGTCTTGCAGCAGCATGGGAAGGTGATTGCCTACGCTTCCAGACAGTTATGTCCTCATGAGAAGAACTACCCTATCTATGATTTAGAGTTGACGGTAGTTATTTTTGCTCTTAAGTTGTGGAAGCACTATTTATGCGGAGAGCAAGTAGAGATCTTCACAGACCAGAAGAGCTTGAAGTATGTGTTTACCCAGAAAGAGCTCAACATGAGGCAGAGGAGATGGTTGGAGTTGATGAAGGACTTTGACATTTTATTGCAGTATCATCCATGGAAGGCCAACGTGGTTGCCGATGCCTTGAGCAGGTATCCGATAGCCATGTGTTTGACGGTAGATCGTCACTTGTTAGTAGATCTGGAGAGCCTGGAGATCGAGGTGATAGTGCCGGGAGTTGATATGCAGATGTGTGGTCTGCAGATTCAGTTGGACTTGATGGAGAGGATCAAGTCGACTCAGTTTGACGATGTTGCTCTGCGGTGTATCCGAGAGCATGTTTTAACAGGACTTGTGGATGAGTTTGTCATTATAGAGGATGGCGCATTGAGGCACGATTTCAGGCTGTGTGCCTAATAGAGACCTTCGGGAGCAGGTTATGCAGGAGGCTCACCGTTTTCAGTATTCTATGCATCCAGGTGCCAACAAGATGTATAGGGATCTGAAGGAGTATGTATGGTGGTATGGGATTAAGCGGAAGGTAGCACGTTTCGTAGCCAGATATTTAGTCTGCTAGCAGGTAAAGGTAGAGAGGCAGAGGCCAGGAGGACTGTTACAGCCATTGCCCATTCTGGAATAAAAGTAGGAACATATTACGATAGACTTTGTTTCAGGATTGCCACATACATCAGGAGAAAAAGACGCGATTTGGGTCATCGTTGACAGGTTGACCAAATCAGCCCACTTCTTGTCATTCAAAGTGGGCTTGTCTATGGAGAAGCTAGCAGAGATGTACGTACGTCAGATTGTCAGACTTCATAGAGTTCCGATAAGCATTATCTCGAATCGAGATAGTCGTTTTACTTCTCATTTCTGACGGAGTCTGCATACTAGTTTGGGTACTCAGCTCAAGTTTAGTACTGCATACCACCCTCAGACGGACGGACTGTCACTACCCGGTCCCAATTTCTTGGGTCGAATCGGATCATGCCCAGCCTGCACCGTTGTTGAGACGACGGCAGTAAGCTGTATCACTCATGCAGGTAATCAACAACACAATTTCTAATTGCCACAACTTTTAATGTTTCGATAAATAAAACTTGTCCAAACACAAAGTTTTCAAATACAACCCACAACTGAAATAAAATATTTTTTTCACAATATCATAAACTAGAAATAAAACTAATTAGCAGTCTCCTCATCATCCTCCTCTGGTAGAATAGCCGGGTACAGCTCAGGATCATAGTAACTACTAATCAGTAGCTCTGCATCATCAATAGGACCTAAAAATATAGTCTCCAGTCAGGAGGGAGCAAAGTACAATTCATGATAATTTAACAATTGAAATAATAATGGAGTTATGCATTTTTAAACAATTTGAAGTAAATAGTTTTTTCAGCAGTTAAAATATTGTGATGTGAATAGGCAATTAATATGACCGGATTGAGTTGTACAGTTGTATCCTATTGATACGATATGGCTTATCTCCGTATATATGAGGGGTAAACTAACACAGTCATTATACTATTTTGGATTTGGTCATACTCATTACACTACTCCCCCAGTACCCAATAGTTAAACAGTCCATGCTCTCAGAGAGAGTTTCGTGTTGCATTGTGGTTTAAACTTGCAATAAAACTATTAATAAATAATTGTAAACTACCACAAAATGTACTTGCCTTCGATTATGACTGGATTTGGAATGTCTCCGGGATTGAATTCAGACTTGTCCTCGAAATCCTACAATCGAGAAGTCTGCCTTAGATTTCCAAAATTGTCATGCTAGATGTGCTAGTTACAATCTCTAAATTTGTCCTAGTCAATTTTTAATCTTTATTATACTAACTCAAACAAAACTCGATTTTCTAATGTGTTACATTTAATTATGATGGAAAGATCATTTTATATTTAATTTCGAAAAACTTTGTATTTATCGGTTTATTGGCAAAACTTGGTATTTTATAATTTATATAATAAAACTACATTTTTCTTTAAATGAGAAAAACGTGAAACTTGTTTAAATAATAACTTGTAATGTTTCCTAATTTATTTAATGTGAGAAAACAATATTGATTTTCTATAAAAGAGTTATTTTACTATTTTACGTGTTTACGTCAATCACAACCAGAAAAGAATAAAATTTAACTAATTTATTACAAAACCAAAGAAAATAATAAAACTGGGCTTATGTTCTTTACAGACCATTTTACATGAATTTAAATAAGAAGAAAACTCTGGTTAGTATCTAAAAATTATCCTACAATTTAATTACAAAATAAAATAATAATTTAAATCGAATTAATTTACGAGTCTCAGATATTGGTCCAATCGTCAAAAATAGCTAATGCCTCAACGTCCAGAAATCCCGGTTTCGTTTGCATTTCGCTAGGGCCCATGGACCAGTACGGTCGTCACCCAAAAATCCAATTTAATAAAGCATTTCGAAAACCGATTTGAAATCCTTTTATATAATTTTATAAAAATTTCGGCAGCATTCCCTCTATTTTCGGGATAACCCAAAACTGGGAAAATGCTCAACAATACACAAATAATATCCCAACCAGGGAATTAACCCATGAAATTATTTCCACCATAATATTAAAACTCGAAAATATATCCACAGCCTATTTCCGGTATTCGGTAAACCGAAATTAACCAGAACCCGAAAATACCATAAAACCAATTCACAGAAATGTTTCCGAAAATTATTCGGAAAACCTGAATTGATAATCGGAAAACCCAAAACTCCTCGGAAATTTCAGAAGCACAGAAACACTCAAAGAAAAATAAGCCACATAACCATTTCCGAAAGGAATTGGAAAATCAAACCAAACCTATAGAAATATTCCAAAAACTCGCAGAATGTTTCCGAAAGTATTTTGGAAAATCCGAAAATGTCTCGCTTACCGAATTCCCGGGGAATTCGTGGACCAAATTCATCACAGACTATAAAGATGGAAACGGGGCAACAGGAATATACCAGAAATTGCTCGGCTAGAGCTCTCAAGTGAAATTCAGAGAAAAAGAACACAAGGACAGCGTCTCGGGCTCGGGTCAACGCCTCGCCGGGGTTCGGCTGCGTGTACAGCACCCGAGCTTGGAAAAGACAACAACGGGGTGCCGCGGAGTGCTGCGGGACAGACTGATCAGATGGCTGCGGCGGTAGGGAGGCCGCACGGGGAGCCGGCGGGGTCGGGCACGGGGGTCTCCGGGGCTCGGCGTCGGAGCTCGGGAGGCGGGCGGTGCTGCGGGGTTGGTCGTCGACAGGGCGCGGCCTGGGGAAGGTGGCGCCGGGCAGAGGAGACGGCGGATCCGGCCTGGGGTCGGCCTGGAAGCGACGACGGGGCCGGGGTTCGTCGGAAAAGCACGAGTCAGATTTTAAGGCACAGGGGTTGGGAAAAGAGGGTTTTTGAGTGATGGTGAATGGAGAGATGGGGCAGAGGGGTATATATATAAGAAGTGAGCGGGGGTTACCGGAAACCAAGGGTCGCCGGCCGATCGAAAGTTGGAACGGAGGGGTCGCGGCGGTTTCGGGAAGGGTCGACCAAGAGTCACCGAAAGAAACCAACAGAAGAGGTTGTTTTAAAGTCTCACTCTTCCTATAAAGTATTAAAGAGTTTTTATTTGGTGAAAAATTCTAAGTATTGGGTTAAGGACTAAAACCAATGGGCTCGGGTTTCATGGGCTTGGTGGGTTATACTAATGGGTTCAAAAGAATGGCTTCTCTTAAGGGTTGGGCTAACAAGACTTGGTCTCCAATATTTGGGCTAAACAAATGTAGTGGACTAAAAGAAAATAATAGGGAAAGGCTTTGAAAATTATAAATAATTTTTCTTTAGAAAAATATAACTAAATATTTTTAGTTTCAAATTGAGCCAGAAAATCTAAATCCAAGTTATTAATTTTCAAAAGTATTTTTTTTATAATTTGAAAAGAAAAACTAACTGGCAAACACACACTAATAAAATTTAAAATATAACCGGAAAATTGCGGGTTTCACAACCTTTCCTCCTTAGAAAGTTTCGTCCTCAGAATTTAAAGGATAGGGTTAGGAATTACCTCAGGTCTCAAACAAGTACGGGTACTGCTCCCGCATCTCATCTTCTCGCTCTCAGGTAGACTCGCCTGGGGAATTGTGCCTCCACATAACTCTGACTATGGGAGTCACCGAAGTCCTGGTCCTCTTCTCGCCTTTGTCCAAAATCTCCACAGGCTTGTCTGGTACTGTAAGGCTGGGTCCAATCTCCAGCTCTGAATGGTCCAAGATGTGGCTCGGATCCGAGATGTAGCGTCTGAGCTGCAAAACGTGGAAGACGTTGTGTACGCCCTCAAGGTTAGCTGGTAGAGCTAACCGATACGCTACTTCACCAATTCGGCTCAAAACTTCAAATGGTCCGATATATCTAGGACTCAGCTTCCCAGCTTTGCCAAATCGGATAGATCCTCTGGTAGGTGAAATCTTTACAAAGACACTATCTCCTTCTTCAAACTCCAGTGGTCGACGACTGCTATCTGCCCAATACTTCTGTCTGTCTTGGGCAATCCTGAGCTTGTCCCTGATCACCTTCACATTTTCTGCTATATCAGTCACCATCTCTGGCCCCAGTAGTACTCTTTCTCCTATGTCGTCCCATGCAAGTGAAGTACGGCAACGACGTCCATAAAGAGCTTCAAATGGTGTCATACCAATGCTAGCTTGGTAACTGTTGTTGTAGGAGAATTCTACTAAATGCAAGTGGTCTTCCCAAGACCCTCCAAATTCTAAGACGCAAGATCTCAGCATGTCCTCTAGCGTCTGGATGGTTCTCTCCGATTGTCCGTCAGTTTGGGGATGGTAGGCTGTGCTGAACTTCAGTTTTGTTCCCAAGCTGTCATGCAAACTCTTCCAAAAGTGAGAGGTAAATCTAGTATCTCCGTCCGATACAATACTTATCGGTACTCCATGTATCATGTAGATGTGCCGCATGTATAGTGCTACCAACTTCTCGGTGGATAGACCAACCTTGAAGGGGATAAAGTGAGCTGACTTAGTCGGTCGGTCCACAATAACCCAAATGGCGTCCTTCCCTCCTTGGGATCGAGGTAATCCTGACACAAAGTCCATTATTATATGCTTCCACTTCCACTCTGGAATGTCCAGGGGCTGTAGAAGTCCTGCGGGTCTCTGTCTGCTAGCCTTCACTTGTTGACAAATCAAACATCTAGTCACAAATCTGGATACATCCTTCTTTATTCCATACTACCAAACAATGGTACGTATATCCCGATACATCTTATTAGCTCCAGGATGTATGGAATACTGCGACTGGTGCGCTTCTTGCATCAGCTCATTCCTCAGTTCGCCAGATGGTACACACAGCCTCGTACTATTCTTCAATGCTCCGTCACTGGCGATAGAGAATCCTTCAAGTATTCCTGCCAGCACTTCATCTCTGAGTTTGCAAAGCGTCTCGTCTTGGAATTGTGTCTCCTTGACTTTGTCCATCAGACTTGAACGCAATTGCAACTGCATCATGGTTGAGTCAGCTCCAGGTACTGTCACGCCCCACTCCCGTAGAAGCGATCGTCCTCGCTAAGGAGTGATGTCGCACGAGCCTAGATTGCGCTCGTGTAAGGCGGGTTCCATAACGGCCAATTTCAGCGGCTGCGACGAGGTCGTCGCACAGAAGTCCCAAGCAGAGATATTGAATAATATCAGCAGAATTTAGAATAAAACACAAGTTATACAAAGAAGCTCTTTATTGATATTAAAACAATGGTTACATTGGGGGCGCAAGGCCAAGATTACAAGTCTCTCATGCTCACTCAAGCTCACATTACAAGTCCCTCAGCTCTCTCTCATCTCTCAATTACAAATCTTGATCCAGCGGAAGCTTCGGAAGGCGACGTCCATACATTATGTCCCGTATAAGTCTTTAATCCATGTGGTCGCACGCTTCGAATCGCCAAGAAACTCCATGCCTCGACGCATCCAAGCGAGCTCCGCGCCACGAGCTTCTACATGTGCCTGCACATGTAAACTATGTGGGTGTCAGTACTCAAATGTACTGGTAGAATGAGCTCCTCGCCCACCCATACAAAATTAACACGTTTACTTTACTTTGTGTAACATAGCCCCCTTTTGTATTGTCTTTCTACTCTTCCCTTAGGATCAGTTTTATGACCGACGCCTTGCCTATTTATATCTTTAGACCATCCCGTTCTTGCAACAACAATGTCGACTCAAACAATGTTAACCTATCAAGTCGTGCTTGCCTTTCGGCCAAAATCAGAGATACAACTATGCGATGAGGCTCCATTCTCGTGTGACCGTGCTACAATCTTTTGTGCCGTGCCTCACAACTACGTGCGACTCTACCATATCGCCGCCTCGCGGCCCTTTGCTACCAAATCATCAACTGACCCAATCAAGACTTGTGGGTTAAGTGTCACTCGACCAACTTTGCCTTGCGGCCTTTTCTGACTTAGACTCAGGACAACTCACATCCAAACTATGCAACTTATATGCTGACAATATTAGACTCGACGCCACATCTCGTGCCGAAGCACATCGCCTATATTGATGCCATATCTTAGGACCAAACATTGTATTCTAATAGTACACACATTCAACAACTCAACTCAGTCCAAAGGCATACACGCGGATTGCCGCCATGTCGACTCATCTATATGATTTGGTCACTGACTCCCAGAGCCATCCTGGACTCATTTAGCTTGTTAGGTGGCCGCCCTTGCCAGCGTAGGTAGCTAGCCCCGCTGGCAAGCCTCTGCGCTAACTTGTGCGGTCATCCGGCACGTGCTAATGCTGCTTCTCAAGAACCGATCTCCTTCCGTCGGGCTACCGTTCGAGGAAACTCTACCTTGTCGACAAGTTGTCTATGACCATACAAGACTCGACTCAACTGACGTCTCACACAGTCATTCCACCTATAGTGTTATCATCTCTTTCGGGGCCAAGTTCAATACGTCTCACCTCTGAGATCTTGCCTCGACGACCCGTAGTCGCGAGCATTCTTCTTTCTTGCCCTATCATTTTACTCAACTCAAGAACAAATATTCACAACACTTTCCAAACTCAATAAATCAACTGTGGCCCGTGCCTGAAAATACTAAGTCCGTAATATCGTGCCTTAAACCAACTTGAACTTTACGCGACGCCACCGCCCAAGACTTACTCTATATAACGGGCTTGAAACCGTAAGACTAAGTTGTCATACCCAGTCGTAGAACTCGCAGGACCGTGCTTGGAATGACTTAGGTCGACCACCATTCACTTTTCCTAACTTCACCAAGCCTACAACTTAACTCAAGGGACGAGCAACGGCTGTGCCAAGCCTTGCATCAGGGAAGCGTGCATGCTTTTTCGAACATTTATGCGGCGAAGCCTATGACTTAGGTTACGTTCATAACTTTGCCTACTCAACCAACTTTCCTTCTCCCAAGCCACGGGACGAAGGATCGAGTGTTATTTTCAAAGCACACTGTGCACCAACTCTAAGCCGACCGTGGGACGTTTTTCATGTTCTAACTCAATTTGACTCATCGGGATTATTCCCTTTAGCTATATGGATTCGTCTCTTTTATTATCAAGCCTACTTGTGCAAGTTGAAAACATGCAATTTATTATGTGAAGGCTAAGATGAGGCAAGTTCACCAAAACTACCCCACCTGAGCGAGCCGTCGTCTCGACCGAGCGATGTCTCCGAGTAGCCGTTGCAAGGCTAAGTCCGAACGCCGTCGGCGTTTCTATTACTCCAATTGACTGTGCGGGACGGGGCACTACATCATACACCACTCAGAAAAAGTTTCGTTCTCGAAACTAACTGATTACATTTATCGACTTATCACTTTACTCAACATTTACGAACTCTCGCACACACTACGCCTATGCATTTCTCAAATCCGAGCCGCGCTCGTGCTACCCTCAATCCTTTCTTCAAAACTTACGATCTCAAAATCCTCTACGCTTTCCTGTTCCTCAAGCCTCACTTGAATTCAACGTATCACTTAGTATGGATCGTGCACATATCTTAGGCGTCCCTAAAATACATACATTTCAACCAAGCCTCGTGATAGCGAATCCCGCCATCAGCACTCGAGTCGGATTGTGCATGCATTCAAGCGTCCTTGATATACATGCATGTCAACCGAGCTTCATGAGTGGTGCTTCCACAATTCCTATCGCTCCGTACCGAGACGTCTTCCTAACCGCTAGGCTATGTCTTTCCGTCAGTATTGGAATCATAGTTCACAAACAATAATATCAACACTGACCCCATCCTAAGGTCAAACCAAATCTATAGTACGGGGTTTTCTACCCAAGCTCGCATCACTCTGATTTCTAAACATCGAACATAGATTGCCTACGTACATCCCAACATTTGTCGCACGGGGTCCAAGTCGTTCAGCAAATCCATCCTACGACAACTCACGTTCAACCAATACTCGACATGAACACATCGCTCGTTTATCAAGCCATTTCGTATAGTCTATCCCTTCAAATACGTTTGATATAATCCATCTATCAATCCTTCCAAGTCCATGCTACGACACGATTCATCTTTAAATCATAATTCACATTCCATACTTCCGAAGTCATCTATTCCAATTCATGTAATCGATCACAAGGTCGTCTGACTTAACAATATGTTGTGCCCCGATCTCACGCGAGTCAGATTATCCACGGTGGCCACGAATCTCCATGCACGCCCCCGTGAGATAATCATTCTCATCGGAACGTAACTCATGTTTTATGTCTAGACTAATTCATTCTCGATGCGCGGATTGGACCTACTCAATCCTCAAGTTTCATTCATTCGTCAATTATAAGTCCTACAATCCTCGAGTTTTCCTTCGCATCAAACCAACAAGTCGAGACAATCAGAGTTGTCGCGTCCTATTTTTCGAGTTCGATCATTCTCGCGACATGAATCACCATGTCAGCGCTCACGCGGAATGATCACCCCAAATTTGATACAACGCATGTGCGAGGCTAGAGTTGCGCTCGCGCAAGACAAGATCGTCGACATTGTGGTTATCGCGTAACCATCAAGACACAATCATTTTCATCCAACATTTATCTTCGATCAAAATCCTAAGTATAACTCCCAATCGAACGATAACACTTGCACGATCGTCATTCACCGAGTCAGAGTACCCCCGAGTTATCGCATATCGTTCTTTGATACGCCTCAATACCATTGACGATATGCGTAACCTGACGATCATCCTTTGTAACCAAATTTTGAGTCGTGCGAATGATGTTATCGTCCGACTGGATAATCTCCTCGACACTCAAATTCAAGTTTGATCATTATCCCTCGAACCATTTACAACATCAATTTTCTCAATCAATCGATCGACATCCCTGAGGCTATCGCATACACCACTCAGGGATGAAGTCATTCAACAAATCCTCAACTTGTCATTCGAATCAAAATCTACTTCTTCAAATTTTTTGTTCGAACCATTCCTTAATTTCCAAGCGCGCTCATCTATATCGCACCGACGATATCGCCTTTTGATAGCACCCCTATCGATAGTCATCTCAATTTACTCAATTGAGTTCAACTCATTCTCGTTCGACACTATTCAATTCCTGCACTCGACTTTTCTAAGGTCGACGCAACTTTTGGTATATATGCCCAGCCTGACTTAGCCAACCGTGCTTACGCAAACCCTCTTTTGTTTCTTATAAAAAACTGTTCTCCTATGTTTTGCAAAATAGATAGACTTATTGTATGGACATCCCGTGGGACAATTGAGAGAGAGCGCACCAACGATATCAACTTGCGAAAGCAACAGAGTTTGCGAAAACGACGAGTTAAAGAATTCAATCGATAGTCCAAGGACGTAAAGCCGTGCTCTGATACCATTATGTCACGCCTCGCTTCCGTAGGAGTGATCGTCCTCGCTAAGGCGTGATGTCGCACGAGCCTAGATTACGCTCGTGCAAGGCGGGTTCCATAACGGCCGATTTCAGCGGCTGCGACGAGGTCGTCGCACAGAAGTCCCAAGCAGAGACATTGAATAATATCAGCAGAATTTAGAACAAAACACAAGTTATACAAAGAAGCTCTTTGTTGATATTGAAACAACGGTTACATTGGGGGCGCAAGGCCAAGATTACAAGTCTCTCATGCTCACTCAAGCTCACATTACAAGTCCCTCAGCTCTCTCTCATCTCTCAATTACAAGTCTTGATCCAGCGGAAGCTTCGAAAGGCGACATCCATACATTATGTCCCGTATAAGTCTTTAATCCATGTGGCTGCACGCTTCGAATTGCCAAGGAACTCCATGCCTCGACGCATCCAAGCGAGCTCTGCGCCACGAGCTTCTACCTGTGCCTGCACATGTAAACTATGTGGGTGTCAGTACTCAACTATACTGGTGGAATGAGCTCCTCGCCCACCCATACAAAACCAACACGTTTACTTTACTTTATGCAACATAGTCCCCTTTTGTATTATCTTTCTACTCTTGCCTTAGGATCAGTTTTATGACCGACGTCTTGCCTATTTGTGTCTTTAGACCATTCCGTGCTTGCAACAACAATGTCGACTCAAACAACGTTAACCTATCAAGTCGTGCTTGCCTTTCGGCCAAAATCAGAGACGCAACTACGCGATGAGGCTCCATTCACGTGTGATCGTGCTACAATCCTTTGTGCCGTGCCTCGCAACTACGTACAACTCAACCATATCGCCGCCTCGCGGCCCTTTGCTACCAAATCATCAACTGACCCAATCAAGACTTGTGGGTTAAGTGTCACTCGACCAACTTTGCCTTACGGCCTTTCCTGACTTAGACTCAGGACAACTCACATCCAAACTATGCAACTTATATGCTGACAATATTAGACTCGACGCCACATCTCGTGCCGAAGTACGTCGCCTATGTTGATGCCATATCTTAGGACCAAACATTGTATTCCAATAGTACACACATTCAACAACTCAACTCAGTCCAAAGGCATACACGCGGATTGCCGCCATGCCGACTCATCTATATGATTTGGTCACTGACTCCCAGAGCCATCCTGGACTCCTTTAGCTTGTTAGGCGGCCGCCCTTGCCAGCGTGGGTAGCTAGCCCCGTTGGCAAGCCTCTGCGCTAACTTGTGCGGTCATCCAGCACGTGCTAATACTGCTTCTCAAGAATCGGTCCCCTTCCGTCGGGCTACCGTTCGAGGAAACTCTACCTTGTCGACAAGTTGTCCATGACCATGCAAGACTCGACTCAACTGACATCTCACACAGTAATTCCACCTACAGTGTTATCATCTCTTTCAGGGCCAAGTTCAATATGTCTCACCTCTGAGATCTTGCCTCGACGACCCGTAGTCACAAGCATTCTTCTTTTTTGCCCTATCATTTTACTCAACTCAAGAACAAATATTCACAACACTTTCCAAACTCAATGAATCAACCGTGGCCCGTGCCTGAAAATACTAAGTCTGTGACATCGTACCTTAAACCAACTTAAACTCTATGCGACGCCATCGCCCAAGACTTACTCTATATGACGGGCTTGAAACCGTAAGACTAAGTTGTCATACCAGCCGTAGAAATTGCAGGGCCGTGCTTGGAATGACTTAGGTCGACCACCATTCACTTTGCCTAACTTCACCAAGCCTACAACTTAACTCAAGGGACGAGCAACGGCTGTGCCAAGCCTTGCATCAGGGAAGCGTGCATGCTTTATCGAGCATTTAGGCGGCGACGCCTATGACTTAGGCTACGTTCATAACTTTGCCTACTAAACCAACTTTCCTTCTCCCAAGCTACGGGACGAAGGATCGAGTGTCATTTTCAAAGCACACCGTGTACCAACTCTAAGCCGACCGTGGGACGTTTTCCATGTTCTAACTCAATTTGACTCGTCGGGATTATTCCCTTTAGCTATATGGATTCGTCTCTTTTATTATCAAGCCTACTTGTACAAGTTGAAAACATGCGATTTATTATGTGAAGACTAAGATAAGGCAAGTTCACCGAAACTACCCCACCTGAGCGAGCGGTCGCCTCGACCGAGCGATGTCGCCGAGTAGCCGTTGCAAGGCTAAGTCCGAATGCCGTCGGCGTTTCGATTACTCTGATTGACTGAGCGGGATGGGGCACTACATGTACAATAGCTTCTCGCCCCAGTTCCTCCATCTTTTTCTCAGGTAGTACAATCTCCAGACCAAGCTTCTCTATGTCCTCCAACAAGTGCCGCTCCTTAGTTAAGAACATCGCTACTGGGTATCGACTAAGTGCATCTGCAACCACATTAGCCTTACCCGGATGGTACTGCAAGTCGATATCAAAATCCTTCATCAGTTCCAGCCATCTTCTTTGTCTCATGTTCAGCTCCTTCTGAGTGAAAACATATTTCAGACTTTTGTGGTCTGTATATATTTTTACTCTCTCTCCATAGAGATAATGCTTTCATAGCTTCAAAGCAAAGATGACTGCAGCAAGCTCCAGATCATGTGTGGGATAGTTCTTCTCATGAGTCTGTAATTGCCTAGATGCGTAAGCAATTACTTTCCCATGTTGTTGAAGAACGCAACCCAGTCCTTTTCCAGAGGTATCGCTGTAGATTGAGAAACCGCCAGTACCTGCGGGTAGCGCAAG
Source organism: Iris pallida (assembly GCA_029216955.1). Lineage (NCBI taxonomy): Eukaryota > Viridiplantae > Streptophyta > Magnoliopsida > Asparagales > Iridaceae > Iris > Iris pallida. The sequence goes on from JANAVB010009999.1 coordinate 24,158,609, forward strand.
TATCGGTGCTGTTGTAAGTTTCTTCTTCAGTTCCTCAAACGATGCCTGGCAAGCTTCCGTCCAGATGAACTCTTCATTCTTCCGAGTGAGCTTCGTCATCGGTTCAGCAATCTTGGCAAAATCCTTCACAAACTTCCGGTAGTAGCCAGCCAAGCCTAAGAAACTTCTGATTTCAGCAACTGAGCTTGGGGTAGACCACTTTTCAATAGCAGCTATCTTCTTAGGGTCAACCAAAATTCCTTCTCCTGTGACAACATGGCCAAGAAAATCCACCTTGTCTAGAAAGAATTCTCATTTGGAAAGCTTACCATATAGCTTCTCCTTCCTCAAAGTTTCCAGAACTTTCCTGAGGTGCTCTTCATGCTCCTCTTCAGTCTTCGAGTAGATCAGGATGTCATCGATGAAGACAACGACAAACTGATCCAAGTATTTACGGAAAACCTTGTTTATAAGGTTCATGAACACAGCAGAAGCATTCGTCAGTCCAAACGGCATGACCAAGAATTCAAATTGCCCATACTTGGTGTTGAACGCCGTCTTGGGAATGTCCTTCTTTCTGACCTTGATCTGATGGTAGCCGGATCTGAGGTCTATCTTCGAGAACACCTTGGCTCCACTGAGTTGATCAAATAAGTCATCGATCCGGGGCAGAGGGTACTTGTTCTTGATGGTGATGTTGTTCAGCGCCCGGTAGTCGATGCACATCCGCATAGTTTCGTCCTTCTTGGGAACAAACAAGATAGGTGCTCCCCATGGTGAAGCTTTGTCTCGGATAAATCCCAAAGCCTTCAGTTCATTGATCTGATCCTTCATCTCCTTGGCCTCCTTCGGGTTGACTCTGTAGCATCTCTTAGAAATGGGGAAAGAGCCGGGGACTAGGTCAATGGTGAACTCTATGTCTCGATCTGGGGGTAACCCGGGAAGACTATCAGGGAAGACGTCCATAAATTCTGCTATGATATGATGGGGAGGTCTGGGTTCTTCTGTGATAGAGGTGTAGGTAACACACTCCATATCCTCTGGAGTTCGAAAGATTTCAAACTTCGGCTCTCCAGGTGGGCTGAAGACTACACATCCTCTGTGACAGTCTATCAGCGCATGCCGCTTACTCAACCAGTCCATCCCTAGGACTACATCATAGTTGGGTAAGGGCATCACAAGCAAAGGTGCTATGAACTGGTGGCCAGATATGGTGATAGGGCAGTTACAGATCTCAGTGATGGGTAGGGGTCCTCTACCGGCCATGACTCTACATATCTTCTTGCTAAAGCCCGTATCTATGTGGTGTAAAGAGATGAATTTTGTGGATATGAAACTATGTGATGCACCCGAATCAAATAATGCTAAAGCAGGATGGGAATGTACATAAATGAAACCAGTGATGACATCAGCGGTAGGTTCCTGCTCTGGCTCCGCCTCATCTGCTGCTAGGGCAAAGGCTCGCCCAGTCTTCTGTTGATATTGCCCAAATTATTGTTGCTGAGTGGGCAGAGGACTTTTCTGCTGAGTTGCTCCAGTCCGGTGGATCGACGAAGGGCAGTCCTTCACTTGGTGGGTAGCAGACCCACAGACTAGGCAGTGTCCTAGTCTCTTCCTGCAGATGTTCGACTGATGCCCTGGCCTCTTGTAAAACTCACAGACAGGTATCTACCTCTGAGGTGCTCTATCATTGTTTCTCGCTTGTTGGTGCTGCTGCTGGTGGTGAGGAGGCCGGTTGTTGTTGTTGTTGGGCTTCTTCTGATTACCCTGGAAGTTGTTAGTTCCAGGATAATCCCTCTTTGAGCGAGCGGGTTGACTCTTCTCTATATCTTGAGCTCGCTCCAGGATCCTTTCATAAGTCTTAGCACCGCCTGAGATCACATGGGTGCGGATCTCCTCTCTCAGCCCATATCTGAACCTTTCAGCATGATCATCAGGGTCATCTACCAAGTTCTTGGCAAAACAGCTGAGTTGGCCAAAATCTGCCACATATTCGCCAACAGTCATATTTTCTTGCTTCAGGTTCCGAAATTGCCTCTCCATCTCCCGCAACTCTGATGTTGGAAAGAACTTCCTCTGGAACAACCTCTTGAAGGTGTCCCAGTCAAGCTGCTTGTCCTAGAGTTAGGGTTCATTCCGATACCAGGTGCTTGCTATATTTTGCAGTTGGAGTCCCACTGCTTCGGCCTTGAGGTCTTCTAGAATTCGAGCGACGCTTAGAAGACGCTCCATGCTATCGAGCCATTCATCGGCATAGACGATTCCCTCGGTTCCCTTGAAGGGTCGAGGGTTCTGCTTCTTGAAACTCTCAATATCGCCCACCGTGGTAATGATCCTCATTAATTTAAATAGCCTTAATGTTTCATAAATTAATCCCTTAGAAATATGTTTACCTTGGCAGGCCTTGGTTCAAGTTGAGCTGCTTCTTGTCTTCCCAGAGCAGTCATAGCCACGTTATGAGCATTCTCCATACTTTCCCTCATAATTGCCGTTTGTTCTTGATGAGCTTCCGTTTGAGCTCTCTGGGCTTCTAGCACTCCTCGTAGCATACCTATGAGGTCGGTAGGGTCTACAGGCACCGGTGGGGCAGCTGGAGGAAGTATTACCACAGGGGGCTGCATCTCCGTCTGGGAAGATGATGGATCCGCCGTTGAATTATGGGGACGGTCGGCCAGCTGCCGAGGTGTAGGATCCGGACTTGATTGGGGAGGTGGGGTATGATAGGGTAAAGATACCCCATCTCCAGCAGGATTTGTGGCCATATTCTGGAAGGTTTAGGATATAAACATAAGCAAGGTAGCCTACCAGTCTATAATCAAACAAAAATATTTATTTATAATATATTTCGGTCCTATGTTGTAACAAATTAATGTTCTAGTGTTCTAAATGTCTCTAAATAAATTTTCCTAAGTTGTTGATTGTTTTGGACCTGTATGGGCCACCACTAAAAACATGTCACAACCCGGTCCCAATTTTTTGGGTCGAATCTGATCATGCCCAGCCTGTACCGTTGTTGAGACGGCGGCAGTAAGCTGTATCACTCATGCAGGTAATCAACAACACAAATTCTAATTGTCACAACTTTTAATGTTTCGATAAATAAAACTTGTCCAAACACAAAGTTTTCAAATACAACCCACAACTGAAATAAAATATTTGTTTTTCACAATATCATAAATTGGAAATAAAACTAATTAGCAGTCTCCTCATCATCCTTTTCTGGTAGAATAGCCGGGTACAGCTCAGGATCATAGTAACTACTAATCAGTAGCTCTGCATCATCAATAGGACCTAAAAATATAGTCTCCAGTCAAGAGGGAGCAAAGTACAATTCATGATAATTTAACAATTGAAATAATAATGGAGTTATGCATTTTTAAACAATTTGAAGTAAATAGTTTTTCCAGCAGTTAAAATATTATGATGTAAATAGGCAATGAATATGACCGGATTGGGTTGTACAGTTGTATCCTATTGATACGATATGGCTTATCCCCGTGTATATGAGGGGTAAGCTAACACAGTCATTATACTATTTTGGATTTTGTCATACTCATTACACTACTCTCCCAGTACCCAACAGTTAAACAGTCCATGCTCTCAGAGAGAGTTCCGTGTTGCATCGTGGTTTAAACTTGCAATAAAACTATTACTAAATAATTGTAAACTACCACAAAATGTACTTGCCTTCGATTATGACTGGATTTGGAATGTCTCCGGGATTGAATTCAGACTTGTCCTCGAAATCCTACAATCGAGAAGTCTGCCTTAGATTTCCAAAATTGCCATGCTAGATGTGCTAGTTACAATCTCTAAATTTATCCAAGTCAATTTTTAATCTTTATTATACTAACTCAAACAAAACTCGATTATCTAATGCCTTACATTTAATTATGATGGAAAGATCATTTTATATTTAATTTTAGAAAACTTTGTATTTATCGGTTTATTGGCAAAACTTGGTATTTTATAATTTATATAATAAAACTACATTTTTCTTTAAATGAGAAAAACGTGAAACTTGTTTAAATAATAACTTGTAATTTTTCCTAATTTATTTAATGTGAGAAAACAATATTGATTTTCTATAAAAGAGTTATTTTACTATTTTACGTGTTTACGTCAATCACAACAAGAAAAGAATAAAATTTAACTAATTTATTACAAAACCACAGAAAATAATAAAACTGGGCTTATGTCCTTTACAGACTATTTTACATAAATTTAAATAAGAAGAAAACCCTAGTTAGTATCTAAAAATTATCCTACAATTTAATTACAAAATAAAATAATAATTTAAATCGAATTAATTTATGAGTCTCAAATATGGTCAAATCGTCAAAAATAGCTAATGCCTCAACGTCTGGAAATCCCGGTTTCGTTTGCATTTTGCTAGGGCCCATGGACCGGTACGGTGGCGCCGGGCAGAGGAGACGACGGATCCGGCCTGGGGTCGGCCTGGAAGCGACGACGGGGCCGGGGTTCGCCGGAAAAGCGCGGGTCGAATTTTAGAGCGCAGGGGTTGGGGAAAGAGGGTTTTTGAGTGATGGTGAATGGTGAGATGGGGAAGAGGGGTATATATATAAGAAGTGAGCGGGGGTTACCGAAAACCAAGGGTCGCCGGCCGGTCGGAAGTCGGAACGGAGGGGTCGCGGCGGTTTCGGGAAGGGTCGACCAAGAGTCACCGAAAGAAACCAACAGAAGAGGATGTTTTAAAGTCTAACTCTTCCTCTAAAGTATTAAAGAGTTTTTATTTGGTAAAAAATTCTAAGTGTTGGGTTAAGGATTAAAACCAATGGGCTTGGGTTTCATGGGCTTGGTGGGTTCTACTAATGGGTTCAAAAGAATGGCTTCTCTTAAGGGTTGGGCTAACAAGACTTGGTCTTCAATATTTGGGCTAAACAAATGTAGTGGGCTAAAAGAAAATAATAGGGAAAGGCTTTGAAAATTATAAATAATTTTTCTTTAGAAAAATATAACTAAATATTTTTAGTTTCAAATTGAGCCAGAAAATCAAAATCCAAGTTATTAATTTTCAAAAGTATTTTTTTTGAAAAAAACTAACTGGCAAACACACACTAATAAAATTTAAAATATAACCGAAAAATTACGGGTTTCACACGGACAGTCAGAGAGGACTATTCAGACACTTGAGGACATGCTGCGGACTTATGTATGGATTTTAGAGGTTCCTAGGAGGATCATTTGCACTTGGTGGAGTTTGCATACAATAACAGTTTCTAGGCCAGCATTGAGATGTCACCTTTCGAGGCGTTGTACGGGCATAGATGTCGTACTCTCTTGTCGTGGGATGACGTTGGAGAGTAAGCTTTATTGGGACCTGAGATAGTTGTGGATGCAGCTGAGAAGGTGAAGATCATTAGAGATTAACTTCGCATGGTGCAGGACAGACAGCGGCATTGGGCCGATAGCCACCGGAGACCTTTGGAGTTTGAGGTACAGCAGCTTAGACTTAGACTTAGGATTAGGATTTTGTTTGTTTTACGATTTTGTTTGATCATGTGATTGTTATAGTTAAGTTTGAGACCATATTTATGCTAGGTTGGAGATCTGGTGTTCCTGAGAATATCTCCGACACGAGGTACTATTCGCTTTGGTGGAGGTAGAAAGCTTAACCCAGGTTTCATCGGACCTTTCGTTATCCGCGAGAGAGTCGGTGCTGTGTCTTACAGACTAGACTTGCCACCTGTACTAGAGGGAGTTCACAACGTGTTTCACGTATCGCAGTTGAGATGGTACGTGGCAAATCCTAGCCATGTACTAGATCATTCCGAGATCGAGGTGGGCCCTACTCTTAGTTATATAGAACAGTCTGTAGAGATTCTGGATCGACGGGAGAAGGTGCAGAGGAACCAGACGATACCCTTGGTTCGTATTGCATGGAGGCATCACTCTCTAGGTGAGTCTACCTGGGAAAGGGAGGATGAGATACGCGAGCGATACCTTTATCTTTTTAAGCCTTGAGGCATGATTTTTCTATCCTTCTCATCTGTTCAGTTTTGTCTTTAATTTCGAGGATGAAATTATTTTAAGGAGGGTAGATTTGTAACTACCACTTTTCTAGATTAGGGGTATTTTGGTAATTATGTGATTTTGGATTTTTGATAATATTTTAATTGGTGCTTTTGTGTTAGTAGTTGGTTTAACCTTAGCTAACCATGATTAGAGACTAACCATGACTTTAGAAACTTAATTATCAAGTTAGATTTGAATTTTAAGTTTTAGTCCTAATTAGGAAACTTTTTGAATTTATTTTAGTTTTTTTAATATATTACTTTTAGGCATTTTGCTAAAAGGCTTTCTATTAAACTTAGTAGAGTTTTTGTCCCATACCTAAACCCTAACCCTAGCAGCCCATGGTCGGCCAACAGTCTCCCTCTCTATATATTCATAACTTGTAGCCGCCAAGCCTCTTTACAAACTCTAATTTTCCACTTTCCTCGAAGTAGCCTCTTTTTCTCATCTTTCATCCGATTTGGACCAAACGAATTGCGTTGCGATTCTTGAGAGGAGAGGAAGTTGTTGGAGGATAGCTAGCAAGGAGTTGGAGGCGTTTGACCGTAGAATTTGGGTGTCGAGGCATTTTGGAGTGCTTTTGTATTGAGATTCCAACTCTTAATAGGTAAATGCTTCTAAACACTTCAATATTCTGTTTTCTCTTCATAGAAGCATGCATCTAGGTACCCTAGACCTGTATATGTAGTTTGGTAAGATTTTGTGTCCGTTTGATATGCGTATCGGAGGCTTGTTGATGTATTGTAACATGTGTTTGATGAAATGCCTCATAAAATAAAAGTTGTTGTTTTTAAAAACTAATTTCATATATGTGTAGCCCTATATGAGTGGATTCCAAAACCCTATTTTTGAGTTTGTTTTGGCCCAATTTTCGTGTCCAAATCGGACTCGGGGACGTAGCACGAGCCCCCGTGCACTGTCATGCCTCTCGAGCGCCATAACTCGATGGACACGACACGGTTTGGAGTGAAAATTGGTGGACATGTGGGGGCTATGCCTGACATCATACTCCCAAAATTTGGGGTGATTTGATGGAGTGGTTGGGAAGTTATCAAGGCCGCATGGATTCGGGCTGCTGTGCACACGTGCAAAAAATCTGTCTTGATACGCGTTTGTAGCCCGGACACGAGGACACGTAGACTCAAAACAGGGTATCCTATACCTAGCCCTATACATAGGCTACCCATATATAGACTCGACCACGAGGCACGTGGTGGCGTGTGTCGTGTCCTAGGTTGGCCGACACCTCTCCACGAGGCCACGCGCACCCGTGCGTGCAGCCCCTCCCCGATATGTGTATGGACACGTGACACGACATGACCTGGACACATTACAGACACCTAGACATGTACCCTGACACCCTAGCTACCCCTGGCACGAGCACGAGTCTTCTTGTTGGACCTACGAGTCTCTGGGTTGTTCGACACACCCCGCACACACGCACACTACACTGTTTTGGATACGCACTGTTTGGACACAACTTGGACACAGTTTTGGTTCGGTATGGACACGAGCATGACACACACATACACCCCCTCCCTGTTTCCAGTTTGCACAGTGTATGGATGTGTATTTGAGATTTTAGGTTTTGAGTTGGGTTAGTGTATTGAGTTTTCGGTTTTGAATTGAATACTTGATATCTTGAGTTGGTTTGGTACTCAAAATTTCTGAAATTGAGTTTCAACTCAGTTTTTCTGAGTTGATTCAAATTTGAATTCCATTTTGTGTTTGAGTTGGGTTGATATATGTTGGGTTGTGAATTTGATTTGGATTTTCCTTTATATCCTTTTATATATATATAGTTCTTAGTATGTATGTATGTATGTATATATATATATATATATATATATATATATATATATATATATATATATATATATATATATATATATATATGTGTGTGTGTGTGTGTGTGTGTGTGTGTGTGTGTGTGTGTGTGTGTGTGTGTGTGTGTGTGTGTGTGCTATAGTTGGAGTAATTGTTTTGAGTTAGTGGTTCCTGAGATGGTTTTCAACCCCTCTTTACCAGCGCTTCATATACACACACACATGCTTTTCATTTCCTTCCCTTTATATATATATATATATATATATATATATATATATATATATATATATATATATATATATATATATATATAAGATATTAGCCTATGGTTAGTGAGTTAGTTTATAGTTTCACCTATAGGCCTAGTTAGGCAAGGTTTGACTAGTTAGTTGACCAAGTTGACCAAAGGCAATTGTGGGTCAAACTTGACCTAAAATATGACCAAATAGACTTAAATTGACAAGTTAACTTAAGTTTGACCAACCCTAGATTAATTGACTAGTTAACTTAGCTTTGACCTATTTTGACTAGAATGGTTGACTAGAGTTGACCAAGAGTTAACTTTGGCCTAGAATGATCTAGAATCATATAGGATGCATTGTAAACTTCCTTTAATTCATATTAGACACTTTTTAACCTGTGGTTGCTCTAAATAGGACTCAGTTACTCCGGTTCGGACATCTTTTCTCATTAACTGTTCAGATTATCCGGCGAATACATTCTTTGACCGTTTCATACTTGCTAGGAATTATATTTTTGTTATAGACTACTTTACTTGATGTTGTCACGATATTATCACAGATTAGTACTATATGGATCTTTTCATGAGATGTTATCACCCTCGGGTGCATCGAATACATCATGTCATGTGCTTTTCACGAACATCATGTATTCCTTGGACTCTTATTATTCATGTACACTCATGCTCTCTTATGTACTCTCATTAGCTTCATGTATAAACTTTTATGTACAATAACATAACATATCTAGATCCTTATGTATTGATTAGGGCACGGGAGAGTAGAAGTGGTCATGTGAATAATTCCAAAGTAGGTAATCATGTGCAAACTCTGTAGCTTAGTCATGTGCAATTCAAGCCGTTCACATAACCGTCTTGTGCTCTAAATCATTTAGTCACTTACAGTCTTTACTTACCATATTTGTATTTTAGTTTATCAGATATTCCTTTAGTCTTCATGTTCATTTCTTATAGCATTTCATGTATTTTATTTTATAGCTTGCTTTACATTTCCTGTCATGATATGAACTGTGTGAGAGATATGTATTCGTTCCTATCCTGATTGGACCTGTTAAAAATATTACAGAGGATGAGGAGGAGTTTTGCCCTACATATTATGGCGCTGGCTTAGATGATACAAGTGACTTGGACCCCCAGGAGGATCCAGCAGTTGTTGAGGATTTGCCCATTGTCTAGATTAGACTGCTAGAATAGTTATCTTATTTTAGTTGTTTTGCCTTAATGTATTTCAGATATTTGGATTTTGGTGTTGTTTAAACACCCAGACTTATTTCTTTATGTTTGTAGTTCTCTGTTGAGATTATCTATCTTATCTTTTTATTTCCATCTTAGACATTGTGATTGAGTTGTACCTTCTGTGTTGTCCTCCTTTTGGAGAGTATATTATTGTACAAGTACAGTTATATATTGTTAGATGTTGTGACCTAGGACAGCGTTCTACTGCCGACGCTGCGGCGTAGGCTGGACGTACCCACTTCTCGTGCCCCTACACTCGGTGCGGGTCGTGACAAGGACCGAGTTCGGGCAGACCTCGATCCGAATTCGGTTGCTAGGGTTTCAGGGTCTTTTTGGTTTATGTAGACTTTTGGATGTTGGTTTGGCTTAGGATCAAAGATAGATTTATTTTTGGTTCAGGATAAACATATAAATGCCAGTGATCCCGACGCACAATTTTTTAGACTCAAGAAAAAAATACAGAATAAAATAAAAATTCAGTTGTGACAAAATCTGCGATCTTCTGTTTCTTTTCAAATCAAGCTCAGAGTTTTAAGTCACTTATCGAAATCAGTTCGACCATAGCTGAATGGGCCAACAATCTCCCCCATTTTGATAATTTGACAAAACTATGATTGATACTTAAGAAGTTGTTCAGCTCGGTCCGGAAGAAGACTTGATGCGGTACAGAAGGTACGGAAGTAGCTTTGGCTTTGAACATTGGCATAATGTTTTACTTCCTCATAATGTACGGTCAAGTCTTGTTACTCCTCCGTAACAAAACATATAGGCTGAACATCTGAAAAGTCTAGAAAACAAGAACTCCAACAAAAATTTAGAGCTTACTTCAAATTTGTTAGTCATATGGCATAATAATCAATAATCAACAAGACGATAAAGTAGATGATAAAGTAATTATCATATTCATAAACATTTATAATTAAGTATCATATTACTCCCCCGTTTTGTCACATAAGCAAAATGACATAACGATTGAATAATATTACTCAGCACAATAGAGAGTTGAGCAAAATATTAATGATAAACATTAAATAATGCAAAGTGCTGAAATAGGAAATACTGATATAAACTGGAATAGTAGAAAGTGCATACAACTAGTCAAATAAACTGAAACTGATAATGCTTGAAAGAAGCATTTATCACTAATAGAAAAAATAAAACATAACTAGTGATGCTCTATCACGAAGAAACACATCCTCAATCGTCATCCTCGTCATCATCATCATCAGCACCTGCCGCCCTGGTAGGACCGGTCTCAACAGAACGGTTGGGATCATAGCGGATAGCATGGTCAAAGTATCGCTGAGCCTCTGGATCATCAATACGGTACCCAAGTCTTGTGGGATCACAAACTATGGGTATAGGACCACCAGAGTTGTGAGCAAGGCTGTTTGAAATATTCCACACAAAGTTGGATATGGCCTGAAGCTGAAGGGTGGTACGGAAGTCCATGGACCAAAACTGATCCATCATGAGAGCCTGAAGTGACTCAAGAGTAACACCACCAAGAGGATGAGTAGGATGGGGGTCAGCAGCTTATGGGTCAACTAGAGGAGGAGGAGCTTGAACTGGAGTAGTACGACGATGCTCATGAAGATATGCATGAGCAACATCCTGAGCACAGTCATCCAAAGTGACCTCAAATTGCTGAAAAATGATATACAGATACATCGCATAGAAAAGACGTCGCGGTTTCTTATGACACTTTTCCATAGTGGCGACGATAGTCTTAGGCAGACTAAAAAGGACATGGAAGTGAAGATGATAGATAGCAGAAAGCTCTAAATATGAAATCTCATCAGTGGCGATATTTTTCGGAATAATATTAGAAAATATCATTCTATGGAGGTCATAGAAGTAATTGTTCAAGTGTTTAGGGCGAAGAGTGCCTTTGGAATAAGAGTTTGGTGCACACAACGAATCACAAAAAGAATCAAAAGTTGTTCCAACAGGAAATTGCACCAAGGTGATATCAACTAATACTTTTCTGTTATTGGGAATATGAAGCATGATTGCCAAATCATCAGCATCAAACTCGATGTCAATTATGCCAACTTTTGATTTAATCGTGTCGTTAGTGACCGAAAGTTACAATAGAACATATGGATTGCATTAGCATAAATTGGATAACTAGATTGAACTAAATCTAGTAACTCAAAGTGTTCAAAAACGTTGACGTGATCGGAAAATACGATAAAATTGATAGGATTTCCCATACAAATCTTTCTTGGATGAAAGTCATTAAACCATTCATTGGATGCATCTTGTGACACAAAAATAAAATCATTAAAAAAATCACCATCCGGTTTGGAGGGACTGAACAATAAAAAAGAGGCCGCCTCATGAGGAGTAGAGGATGAACATTCATCAACTTTTCTCTTCTTTTTGGAAGAATGAGGAATTTTGGGAGCCATTAAAAATTGAAAAGGATGGAAAGATGGAAATATACCAAAATTGATGGTAGACAGTAGAAGATAACCTCGAGAGAGCTCCAAATCCAAGTTTTGAGAGCTTGAGAAGCTTGAAGGAAGGAGAACTAGGAGGTTAGGGTTAGGATTTTCGGTGGAGTTTAATTAGGGAGGCTTGGTGAAGAAGATGATAATTTTAAGGGTTTAAATAAAGGGGAACCCGCCTATCCAGCTTCTGTTCGGATTCACCCACACCGAGTTTGGCCAGAACTCTGTCCGAGTTCGGTCCATGGGTGATCAGGACAGACTTTGGAAAGTGTGTGATAGAGTTTTAACATAAATACAATTTTAACTAGAAATAGTTGTGTTGAAAAAATAACTAATATTAATTAATTAAAATACATAAATCATATTGAATATTTTGGGTTAGCTGTAGGGGCCGGATCCCAGCTAGCAGTAGTCCGAAGACTAGTACAGCATGTCGCTTCAGGCTATTTACACCTGTGTGCCAGAAGGGCCCTTTCGGCTTATAACCAAAATAATTTCTACGAATTTATGAGTCTTAATAAAATAACATTTAATTATATTACTTCAACATCCAAAATTCTTAATTCTTTTCGTATAAAGTTAAAATGATCTTTAGCCAGGGGCTTAGTGAAGATGTCAGCTAATTGATGTTCAGTGTCAACAAATTCCAACTTAATATCTCCCTGTAAAATTTGATCTCTAAGCAAGTGATGTCTAATTTCTATGTGTTTAGTACGAGAATAACATATAGGATTTTTTGTGAGATTTATAGAACTAGTGTTATCGCAATAAATAGGGATGTGGTTAAACGATAACTGATAGTCTTCCAAAATTTGTTTTATCCACAAAATTTGAGCACAACAACATCATGCGGCTATATATTCATCCTCGATTGTTGATAATATAACAGAATTTTATTTCTTAGAAAACCAGGAGACTAATGACTTTCCTAAAAAATGACATGTTTCGTTGGTACTTTTACGATCGACTTTGCATCCGGCAAAATCCGTGTCTGAGTAACCTATCAGGTCAAACGAATCAATTTTGGGATACCAAAGACCAGCCGTCAAAGTTTCTTTAAGGTATCGCAGGATACGCTTAACGGCTCTCACATGTGATTCTTTAGGACAAGCCTGATATCTAGCACATAAGCATACAGAAAATATAATATCAGGTCGACTAGCAGTTAAGTATAGTAAACTACCAATCATACCTATATATTTACGTACACAGTTGATGTACCACTTTCATCAATATCAAGCTTTGTAGACGTTGTCATAGGTGTGCCAATAGGTTTGACATTATCCATGTCAAATTTCTTTAGCAAGTCTTTTGTATACTTTGTCTGATTGATGAATATCCTTTATGAACTTTGCTTGATTTGTAGCCCAAAAAAATGTTAGTTCTTCCATCATGCTCATTTAGAATTCACTCTGCATACACTTAGCAAACTCGTTACATCACATCTCATTAGTTGATCCAAAAATTATGTCATCTACATATATCTGCACTAATAAAATATTTTTATCCAAAGATTTTATAAAGAAAGTAGAATCAACCTTTCCTTTTAAAAAACCGTGTTTAAGAAAGAAGGAACTAAGGTGCTCATACCATGTACGAGGTGCTTGTTTGAGACCATAGAGAGCCTTGCGAAGCTTGAATACATGATCAGAATTTTTGAAATCTTCGAAGCCAGGAGGTTGTTTTACAAAAATTTCTTCTTTTATAAAACTATTTAGAAAAGCACTTTTGACATCCATTTGAAAAAGTTTGAAACCATGAAAACTTGTAAAAGTACAAAACATACGAATGGACTCTAGTCTAGCAACTGGAGCATACTCTTATCATAGTCAATGTCTTCTTCTTGATTATAGCCTCGAGCAACTAGACATGCTTTATTGCGTGTGACTGAACCATTCTCATCTAACTTATTTCGGAACACCTACTTGGTACCAGTGATCGGATGATCAATAAGTCTGGGAACAAGTTCCCAAACTCGATTCCGTTCAAATTGGTTTAGTTCCTCTTACATTACAGAAATCCAAAATTCATCATTAAAAGCTTCTAAAATATTTTTAGGTTCTATTTTGGAAATAAATACAACATTAGCAACTATCTCTCTTATGCTTGAGTGAGTACTTACACCTCTTGATACATCACCTATTACAAGTTCTTCCGGATGATCTGGCGTAAACCGTAATCGTTTCGGCAGACTCTCCAGGTAGGACGAGGATGGTGTATCTTCTGATGTTCTGTTGGAGGGAGTTTTCTCTTCTTCATTGTCACTATCGTCGTTGCATTGACTATTCAGCTCATCGAATGTGACATTTATTGACTCTTCAACAACCAGTGATCTCTTGTTGAATACTCCATATCCTTTGCTCTTTGTAACATACCCCAAGAATATGCCCTCATTAGCTTTTTCATCAAATTTTCCCAAGTTGTCTTTTGTGTTCAAGATAAAACATCTACAACCAAAGACCTTGAAATAGCTAATGTTATGAGTTCTATTAAACCACATTCATATGGAGTCTTTTCAGAGATTGGTCAACTCTATTCAAAACATGGCAAGTTGTATAAACAGCTTATGCCCAAAAATATTTTAGAAGATTGTGCTGGTTTAGCATAACTCTGGCCATATCGCCAAGAGTTCTATTCTTCCTCCCCACAACGTCATTCTATTGAGGAGTTCTGGGGCAAGAGAATTCATGTGATAATTCAGTTGAATCACAGAAGGATTTAAATTCATGATTATCAAATTCTCCTCCATTATCACTTCGTATCGGAGTAATCATGAATCCTTTCTCATTTTGTACCTTTTTACAAAAAGATACAAAGTCAGAAAAGGCCTCTTTTTTATTTGTAAGAAAGTAAACCCAAGTATACCGTGAATAGTCATCAACTATCACGTAAGCATATAGCTTACCGCCAAGATTGGCGATTCATATGTAATAATTGCAGTGGTTTAGAGGTACTTACAGCGTTTATTGATTTAAAAGATGATCTAGATGCCTTATTCTTTTCACATTCGGCACAGACAATATCTTTCTTGAATGTAATATCAGGTAAGCCTCTTACCAGTTTCTTGATGGACAATCATGCAATAGTGTCCATGTTCGCATGTCTAAGACGCATATGTCATACCCAGCTTTCATCTTGAGTTGTGAACAGACACTTTCATGTATTGTTAGTCTTTTCTGACAGATATAGTACATATATATTGTCCTTTCTTATTCCCTCAAATAAAGTTTTTCCATAAGTTTTATCGTAGACAAAATATTTATTCTTAACAAAATTAATTCCATAACCATGATCAGTCCGTTGACTAATACTTAGCAGGTTATATTTTAATTCTGTTACTAAACATACATCTTTAATAATTGGTGAGGGAGAAGTACCTATGTCGTCAATTCTAATAATATATCCTTTCAGGTTGTTCCCAAATGAGACATGGCCTTCTTTTTTCATCGATGGAGTTGCAAACAATGTGTTATCACTTGTCATATTCCTAGAGGAACCACTATCGAGAATCCACTTGCTTCTAGTGGGAGGAGGAAGGTCCACCTACAACACAAGTTAAAGATGTAACCTTTGGTACCCACTTTCTTGAGAGTCCTGATTTATTAGCTTTTGAACCCATACATATACATTCAAATCTACTAGCTTTCTAATCTTACATTGATGTGATACATGTCCTTTTATACCACAATAGTGATATGTAGCAGAATTGTTAGTGTTAGGTGTAGTTCGAAGATCATGTATATGTAATTTTGAAGAAGTGCGTGTTTTCTTACTATATGAAAATGTATACATATATGCATGGCTTCTGGCAGTTCTAGCAGTGTTGGTCGTGTTGTGTTTGTGCTTAACCTTGTGACTTGTGTTCACTTGAGCTATAGGTTTGACAACCTGTTTGCCCAGCTTAATCTCTAACTTTTTAGAGATGTTACAGGCTTAATTGTACTTAGCCGTGAGTGCATATATTCTCTGAGTAGCAATGTTGTACTTTTTTTCTCTAGTTCATAGAGATCGCTAAGTTTTACATTTTCTTGATTGGCTTTCTTAAGCTTTTCAAGAGCGTCATGTAGACTCAGCTTTAAAGAAGTAGCCTCATATGTGTGATTAGAAGAATTTCTAATATCTTCTAGGATATGAGATTGCTTAGAAAACTCAGATTGTATAAATTTTAGCTCTTTCTTAGCACTTTTGTACAAATCCATCATTTTCCTCTGATCTTCTAATAGATCAGTAAAAGCATCAGACAGTTCATCAAAAGTAAATTCTTCATAGAGAGGGTTCGATATTCCCTTAGCATCTGTAGCCATAAAGCAAAGGTTTGCTGTGTTGCGAGGCTTATCTTCTTCTTCAGAGTTACTAGCTTCGCCTTCACACCAGATACTAGTGTTAGCATAGTTTCTAGTCGAAGTCCTTCTCTTGCTTGATTGATCATGCATGCTTCCCTTTCTTACAATAGGACAATCTTTCTTGATGTGACATATTCTCTTACAACTGAAGCTATCTGTCTCACTTTCATCATCGGAGGCTGTCTTGTGGTTAGCTTTGAATGTTATCACCTTCTTTTTTGCTGCTGACTCTTCAAAATCTTTAAGGTCTAGCTCATGCGTCATAAGTTTTCCCATAAGGGTTTCAAGAGTCATCGTTGTAAGATCATTTCCTTCAATAATAGCCGTCGCTTTAGGATTCCAGTTCTTTGTTAGCCTGTGAAATACCTTTCGAATCTTCTCATGATTGTTGTATTCTTTTCCAAGAGAAGATAGAGGATTAACAATATCTAGAAATCGAGTAAACATATTTGTGATTGTCTCATTAGACTTCATTTGAAGGCCTCATACTCTTGTGTTAGTCATGAGATTTTAGACTCCTTCACTTGTGAAGTGCCTTCATGAGTAACCTCAAGAAGTTTTCAAACCACATGAGACGTTACACATGTTGATACTCTATTAAACTCAGTTCTATCTACAGCACAAAATAAAGTATTAATAGCTTTTGTATCAAGATTAGCTTGTTTTTTTCATTGTCGGTATATCTGTCAAATGGTTTTTCAACTAGAATACCCTCTACCTTAATATGTAGTGGTTTCTTATAACCATTCATGACAATCGACCATAAATGGAAATCAAGAAACTTGAGATAAAAGCTCATACGTGTCTTCCAATACATGTAGTTTGTGCCACCAAATAGGGGCAGCCTATTTGTTGATTGGCCTTCACCATTGCTTGGATATCAGAATGCCATATCTCAAGGAGTTTTAATCCAACTAGAGAGAAACCGTGTGCTTTGATACCAATTGTAGGATCGATGACACCTCTAGAGGAGAATGAATAGCGTGCAGCGAAAAATATTTACCAATGAAAAACTAAGCTGGTGAAGCAAATATATAAATAAACTTAAATGCAACGAAGTAAAGCAATAAGTAAGTGGAGGCAAGAAATCAATACGTAGACACCAAAGTTTATACTAGTTTTCCTCTGAGAGGACTAGTCCAGTTTGCGAGAACTCTTGCTCGCTATAATCCACTATTTTGAATAGAGATTACACTACGTGCTTTGCTCCGAAGAACACGCCAACTTCAACACCGTCGTGTTTTTATCAGAAGCCCACGAACAAACTTCAAACACCTTTCTGTGGAAAGCTTTTATATGCCAAGCTTGTACAACTCGAATACTCCTAATCGAAAACCATCGGCACTTAGAAGAATGGGAGTTGTCTTGAAGATTTGAAGATTGAAGCTCTTTAAGTAAATAAAAAGCTTTGGAATGAATAGAGAAGATGAAGAATGAATGAGTGAGTGAGTAAAAATGGAAAATTCTTCTCTTTTATAGGATTTTCTAAGACATAGTTCGGGCAGAACTCGGTAGGCTAACGTTCATAATTTTGAACGTTACAGATCCAAAAGAATAGGAAGATGCTGCTGACCAAGAGTGATCCTAGGGGCCCGAGTTCGGGCAAACCTCAGCCCGAGTTCGGTTGCTAGGGTTTCAGGGTCTTTTTGGTTTAGGTAGACTTTTGGATGTTGGTTTGGCTTGGGATCAAAGATAGGTTTGTTTTTGGTTCAGGACAAACTTATAAATGCCAGTGATCCCCATACACAATTTTCTAGACTCAATAAAGAAAAAATATATAATAAAATAAAATTCAGTTGAGACAAAATCTGCAATCTTCTATTTCTTTTCATATCGAGCTCAGAGTTTTAAGTCAATTATCGAAATCGGTTCGACCATGGCTGAAGGCCAACACCGGTACCTTGTCTAGCCCGATGTTGATCTCAATCTCCATCCCTTGACTACGTCGCTCCTCCCTACCGTCCTCCTCCATACCAACACCAGAATCCTCTCCTATTGAGTCAGGGGCCTGCGCTTCTGTTGCCATCCTACACTCCTTAGGTGTGTGTCCAAAGCAATTACATATACGACATGTAGGAGGTACCCATTCGTACTCCACGTGCTGCCTATATACCTCCCCCGACGGGACTTCGTACTCGACGAAGCTAGGTAGTTCCTTTTTCATAGAAATCTTGACCGATACTCGAGCGTAGCCCAGTCTAGTCATGTAGGCAGTTGCCTCATCTGCTTTTATAGGGGTTCCCACCATACTCACTAACTTGGTTAGCATGCCTATACTCCAATAATTTATTAGGAGCTTTGGGAATCGAATCCAAATTGGGTCCGAGTACAAACTTCCTTTTCACATTGATGATCATGTGTCCACGCCTTCATGATGATTAATCGACTATTGAACGTCCAAGGTCCACCCTGAAGAACTTTATCCATATCCTCTTTCATGGTGAATCGAACATAGTAAAAGCCATTTTTCTTGGAGAAAAATTCGATGGTACCCTTAGGTCGCCACATACGGTTGGCATATGTACGAATCTGGCCGTAAAATGACTTGTTAGCTAATACATAAAGAACAACCGTATTACACCAATATTCACCAGTTTCTGCAAGATCTTCTTCTGTAAATAATGCTCTTTCTCCTATTGCAATCTTCATTGGAAGAACAAACTGCATATGCCTTTTGTCGAGATTCAAACCAGACCGACAGCAATCTGCCCACGACTTGCTAACCACTTTCTTCGTCATTAGCTGTTTGCCCTTCTCAGCCAGGGTAGCGTGTCGCACACTATCATTCATCCGACGAACATCCACCTGATCACCCCTAACTGGAGATTTAGGGTTAGGGTTAGCACCAGGCCCATGGACGTCGGTCGAACACCTCTATGGTTCGATGAACGATTCCCCATTGACATTCTTGGTCGCTGCTCCCCGGTCGTAGGCAGTGATCCTCTCGTGGCCTTGACGATGACCGTTACGTCCCACTTTGTCCTTGCGAGCACCCACCGAGGCTCTCTCATGCCGCCGACTATGAACCGTCGTCCATCCGCCTCCATCCGTAAGACCATCCTGCATCTGGGGGCTGCCGCTTGCCCCCTCCCGGGACTGCACGCTAGGGTCCCAGGCTAGTGCCTCCAACCCTAACCCTAATTCGCTAGGTGCAGCTGTCATGACCCGTACCATGTTTAGGGGCACGAGAACGTGGGTACGTCCAGCCTACACCGCAGTGTCGGTGGTAGAACGCTGTATAGGTCATTTATAACATCTAGCATCTAACAATAAGATATATAAACCTGTCATCTCCATACGAAGGTATAATATAACATCTTAACTCTATATCTCAATCACAAGTCTAGGGATGATAGAGCACGATATGGAATCAGATAAAAGGAAGAAACTGAATATAAATAGAGTTATCACACCACACAAAATAGATGTTCAACACAAATAAATACAAGTCCTGAATATAACTAAGTCTCAACTAACAATCAGAACAATCCGATACAAAGAGAAAGCTATAAATGCTAGACTAAACAAGACACCCTCTACTGAGCTAGATGCTCCTCAGGCTCCTGAATGTCACCCTCATATGCCCCATAGAAAGTAGGGCAGTCACCATCATCATCTGTAATATTTTCAACAGGTCCAGTCAGGACAGGAGCGAGCACAATACATCTCACGCAGTTCATAACATGAAAGAAAATATAAAGCATGCAAAAAAGTAAGATACATGAACTGTAAGAAGATGTACATGAAAACGAGAGAGAATTTATAACTGAAAATATATACAGGATAAGTAAAACTGTAAGTACTCGTGATTTAGAGCACAATATGGTTATGTAAACAGGTTAGGTTATACAATAAAATGGTAACTCCATCATACGTGAGTGTACAATGGACATATACAAAATTTTCACAAGATTTCATAAGATGGGATTTTGATCACATAACCATTTCCTACTCACCCTCCCTAATCAATACACAAGAATCCAGTCAAGTTACGTTACCTTGTACAAGAGGTTTTTATCATATTTGTTCACGTGATCATGAGAGTACAAGATTGCACAAGAGCATACATGAATAGCGGTGTACATGAAATACAAGATGTTCGTGAAAAACACATGACAACTGTATCTGATGCATCCCGAGGGGGATAACATCGCATGACAAGATCCATATAGTACCAATATGTGATAATAACGTGACAGCATCATATAAAGTAATCTAGAGCAAGAATATAAGTCCTGACAAGTATGAAACGATCAGAGAATGTACTCGCCTGTCACCCTGAATGACTGATATAAATAGATGTCCGAACTGGTGTCACAAAGTCCTAGTTAAAGCAATTACAGGTTATGATGTATTCAGAAATAAGGTAATAAAGTATACGATGCAGTCTACATGATTCTAAGTCAAATCTAGGTCAAAGTCAACTCTAATCAAACCTGATCAACTGTTTGGTCAAACAAAGTCAAACTAGGTTACACTAAGTCAAAGGTTGACCATCAGTTGACTTTTAGTTAACTGGTCAACCATAGTCAACCCCCAATCCAATCTAGGTCAACAAGTCAAGATTGGTCAAACTAGGTCATCCTTTAACCTATCTAGGATTTACCCTATACCACATCTATATATCTACCACATAATGTATATACACACATCTCAATACTTATAATACATTATTCCTATATATCATTACAATATATATGAGGGTTAACCCTCAACCTAATCTAACCCTCACTCTATACTCATAACCCCCATACAACCTTAACCTCATTCTATTTTCACACCCTAACATAATATTCTAACTTAACTCTGATTCACACTCTAACATAATATACACAACCAATCTATTAGTCTAACTCTCATCTCATACCACTAACTATAACTATATCTGATATAGGCGTATATATAGCTACAACTCATAAACCCATACTAAACCCCACAACCTAATATCTAAACATCCTCCTAAATTCCTTCTCATCTAACCCCTTTCCATTCACTCACATCTTTCTGATACCCAAAAATAACCTGTCAACAAGAGGTAATATAATATATAGATTGAACAAAAGAAGGAGAGGAAGAATGAACCATATGATACCTAATAGCCCCACATCTACCATTGCCACACTCGACTACCCTGTCTATGATGCAGGTTCTGGCATGCTGGAGAGTAGTGCCCTGCCCTCCACTTCACTCCTCTCAATCCTGAACCTAAGACACCCTCATCTAAATTCTCAAACATATTTAAACCAAATGCACTAACACTTGCATTGGTATACACTCCTAATTTACTCACATAATGACATCAACTCACTTAAACTCTATATGACACAATCTAATTAAACTGATACTAAGTATCAGAACTCTCCCTTCTTCTATTTCTGAAATAAAGGTACAAAGACACTCATACACTCACTCATGACACTCCTTTACATATATTCATTGATCCATATATATTCACCATTTAGGATACGATCACTAGAAGTCCTCTCTCTGATACTCACACTCATGATTACTTATATTGCATACATAGGTATGCTCTGCATATCTCACATCTCAACATTCACTCAGGTCATTTCTCTAACTCTCAACACTCTAAATCCTATAATCCACCCTAACACTCCACTAAAATTTCTAACTGATATGTGATCCTACCTCTCATCATAACACTCATAAATTTCTGAACTCTCAAGTATTTTACTGATACATGCCTCACTCCCAAATATTGTTACATAAACCTCTAACTCACATATCTGACAATAACACTAAACACACAATCACACACTCATGCATATACATAGTTACATAGACATATATATATATATATATATATATATAAATATATATATATATATATATATATATATATATATATATATAATATATAATATATATATATATATATATATTTATTTATTTATACTCAAATATAGATGTGAACTGGGAAAGGGTGTCACTGTGTCACAAGTGTGTCTAAGCAGTGTCAAATTCGTATCACATATATGGTGTCAGAACCTGTACAGCAAGGGGGTGTGGTGCGTGTGTGTCGGTTGAGCTAGGGACACTTGTGTCCAACCTCGTGTCGTGAAGTCGTGTGTCAATAAATAGGGTAGGTGTCAGGGTATGTGTCGAGTAGCTTAGGTCGTGTCACAAAACCTAGTCAAACTGGTGACAGAGAAAGTGCAGTACACTGTCTCGTGTACGCGTGTCGACTCGTCCAGGGACACGTGTGTCCACTAAGACACCAAGTGATTGTGTCGAATGGGTAGCCTAGGTCTAGGGGTGTGTGTTAGTGTGCCTGAGTTGTGTCCATAGTGTGTCGTGTCCTCGATACGAAGTCATATCAGTGGGCTCATACGCGCGCGCGCGCGTGTGTGTGTGTAACAGTACAAAATCCGTACGAGCTCCAGAACTCCCTCGATACTCAATCATATCACATAAAATTTTGTAGGTGGCCTGATAGTCATGGCCCCCACGAGCACACCAAATTTGGTGTGTCTAAGTGTCGTGTACAGTGAGATAGGGGACTCGAGCAGCAGGACACTGCACGACAGTGTCGTACTGATTTCCCGTGTCCAATAATAGTATCCAAAACACCCTAAAATCAACTCAGTCGACTTGATATGTAATCTAAACCTAATTATCTACAACCCCATGTAATTAGTTTTGAAAATTATTAACTTTTATTTCTAAGTGGTATTTCATCGAACACATATTCAAAAACACTGATACGTGTCCGATACGGACACGAAATGGACACGAATTCCTACCAAACTTGGGCTACACCTAGGGGAACCCTAAATGAATGCATCTATGGAAAGAAATCAGGAATTCATTAGGGTTTGATAGGTTTTACCTATTGAGGGTGAAACCTCAATGTAGAGGCCTAGGAATGAGAGCTTTACTCCAACTTGCAATGATCCCAAGTCCTAGAATCGTTGCTAGCTAGTCACCAATGATGTCCTCTATGGTAGGGGAGTCCAACGCAATTGATTTGGTCCAATTTGGAGTTGATTTGAAGAAAGGGGCTAAAATTGGGGAAGAACACTAAACTAGGGTTTGTAGGTTTAATGAAAGAGGCAAGGGGATGTGAACATGTGTTTATATAGGGGTGGGGGTCCTTTGATGGCAGCCTAGGGTTCATTCTAGGGTTAGGGTTAAGTTTCATAGGGTTTAAAGGCCTCTAGCTAGTGTAATTTAAGCCTCAAGCTAAAGGCCCAAATGATAATATCTAACCTTTAACAAATATCCCCGTCCTTATTAATATCTAGATATTCCTAACCTTGTCATGTAATGGAAGCTTCCAATCTAATATCTAGGCTATGACTAACATGTAGATTAGGTTAACTTCTAGGTTAGTCTCTAACAATTCAATGAGCACAATATTAATTAACCAAAATTCATTTTCATTAATAAGTCAAAAATGACCAAAATATCCTTAGGCTAAAAAGTCACAATTAGTCATCCTAATCACATGGTTAGGTCCCCATGGTCATGGTTAGTCTCTAGGTCATGCAGTCTCTAGGATTGCACTAGCAAAATATCAAAATTACAAGTCATGGTTTTAAATAGTTTTAAATTGATTAAAAATTACCATAAATCATATCATGATTTAAATAACATTATTAAATAATTAAAAAAATATAAAAGTTCAAAATTACCCTTATTTTAGAAACTGGGTGCTACAAGTCTACCCTCCTTAGAAAAATTTCGTCCTCAAAATTAAGATGGTCGTACTCCTTCTAGGTCAAACCCCCAACAATCAAGGTCGAAGCCTCTTCCTAGCAGCACACAAGATCAATAAGTAAAATATGGGTAGTAGGCTTAAAATGGGTCATGTCCAAAATTTGGCTCGACAGGTTTAGGTTAAAAAGGTGTTCCCAATTCGAGTCGGAAATAAAAGCGACTCCGTGGGGTAAATCAATATAGGATCTTGTGTCAGGAAAGTCGTGTGAAGTAAATAAAGCACAAGATGGTGTGTCCTAGTGGGACACAAAGGTCATAGGTGTAGGGTGTCATGTTTAGGTCATGCATGTGAAATTAGTTTTGAGAAAATAACTAGTCTTGTTGTAGCTCCCCTTCCCGAAAAGTTTTAAAATATTTTATTATTTTATTATTTATTTTATTTTAATTAAATGATGATCTTTAGAATTTTAGAATTAATTATTTTGTTAATTATTACGGTAGGTGACTTTAGCCATAGTTGAGTTTTGATGTACCAGACGACTAGAAATCATGGCATGGATAGTGCAGTGGCGTGCTTTGACTAGTGTATTAGCTATGCCAAGGAAGACCTAGCCATATTGATGTCCTAACTAGGAAAACCAGGATAAGTTGTGGCATGACCATACAAATAATCTAATTAATTGATTATTATTGATTATTAACTTTCAGGCGACCCGATTGTGCCAATTTAGTCTGGACTCAATCCGAACCAAATCCGAGCCATGTAGTCTTGTAGTGATGCCAAAGATGTCCAGGTAGACGTACTTATTGCATCTATTAAATTGATTGTCTAAATAGACAGTTCATATATAATGGATTTATATATATGTATAATATATTTTATAGTTAATAAATTGTTATTCTATTTTTAGAAATATGATAAACACCATACTCTAACCACCCTTGTGCAATTGGCGACATTAGTCTATACCTGCAATTTCAGGTACATCTGGTATTGAATTACTGTATTTTGTCCTCCTGCATTTCGTTAGAATTATTGTTAAGAATTTGATGTGTATATATACGTATATAATTATGGTGATTATTTTCTATTTTCGAAAATAAATATATTTTACACCTGTGTACATATTGTTGAAAGGACCCTACACTAGGAAGACTTGATATTATGATATCTAGAAATTAAGTAGTAATGTATATAAATATATATATACATAGGTATACGTGTATATGTGTAGGTATTTATATATAAAAATGGGTGTAATATGTATGAATATATACACGTATATAAATAAATACATGTATTGTGTATATATAAATATTAATATAATAGGTGTGTATGTGTATATATAAATATATATATATACATATACGTATATATAAACGTATATAATATAATATGTGTGTATGAATGTATATAAATATATATGTGTGGGTGTATATATATAAATATATATATATGTATACATATTTTGGTATGTATAAATATATATATATACACATAGTTATTGCTAAATATACACATAGTTAAATATATATATATATATATATATATATATATATATATATATATATATATATATATATATATATATACACATAGTTATTGCTAAATAGGAAATAAAAAAGAATAATACAAGCCATCCCAGCCCAACCAATGGGCTCTGGCCAAACCCAAAGACCCAGCCCAGTGTGAATATATATAGAGCCAGAGGCAGCCCTGAGTCCCGAGCTTGCTTCAGTTCGGATAACATATCGGGTATATATATAGAGCCAGAGGTCGAGAGAGGGAGTCCCAAACCCTAATCCAAGCAGTGCCCCGCCGACCCCCCATACGAGGGCGCACCCCCAGGCGCCGCGCGTGCGCCAGCGCCACCGCGGGCGGCCAACGGCCGGCCGGCCAAGCGCGGGCATCTGTGCGACTGAGCCGCGCAGAGCAACAGCAGCAGTTGCAACAGCGAAGACAACTTCGCGACGTGATTTCTCCTTCCTCGGTCGACGAAACGTCGAACCGTTTGCTCAGGTACGTTCACGATATGACCCCCTTCAATTCTGTTCAAGTAGAATTAATTCTATTAGACTATACTGATCAGGAGATCATCGCAAAAAATCCGAAAAACCTGTTTAAAATAGGACATAAACCCGTTCCCAACACCCAACTTGGCATCGAATTTCTCGCCAAACCATCACCAGTTTTGAGTTTGTGTTTGAAGAGATTTATAGCTAACCTATAGGAGATCAATACCTTTCTTGTAGATTTATTTTTCATTCACTATGTGCAGAGAAATCAACTTTTAAAGTTAGAAAAAATCTGTTTTCAAAAGTATAAAAATTGTTCCACACGACGTGCGTCCCGCCAAACCGGACGACGTGGTCGCGAACCGAAGGCATCGAAAGGAGCGTAACAGCTTCGTGGTCGTGTGGGCTTTGACGGAATTCAAATTGGTCGCGTGTGCGCGACGAATTTGGTACGTATCCGTCGAAATTCACCGTATCGTGCACTTTGTAAATTCTCCAATTACTTTGTGCACGCTCATCAGATCGAGACAAAACTTATGCCAACAGAACCGTATCGTTTTTCTGGTCATGTATGCCAAGTTTGGTCCAATTCTGAGACAGTTGAATCCGACGTCGTTTTGCGGGCCCCACGGTCCCACTCAACGGGCGATTTTGTGCACGGCCCGCCGGAATCCAACTTTGGACATACGGTTGGGTTCGTATCGAAAAACTGGATCCGTAGACATATAGCTTGACGACTTTAGAGACCATTGACTCTGGCAC
Source organism: Iris pallida (assembly GCA_029216955.1). Classification (NCBI taxonomy): domain Eukaryota; kingdom Viridiplantae; phylum Streptophyta; class Magnoliopsida; order Asparagales; family Iridaceae; genus Iris; species Iris pallida. Next base: position 24,185,203 of record JANAVB010009999.1, read on the forward strand.
GCTTTTCGGTGCAAAGCGGGTCCAACGGCGGACATCATTTTTGACCGAAATTATCGTTTTGCCCCTGTGTCCAGAATTGGACTTAAGGACAGGCAATCCTAGCTAATTTGACTATTCTGAAAACGTTGGTTCTATTTATTTCAGCATCCGGAGACTTCTACATGTGTTGACTGATTGTGGCTCATTGAGTGGTATGGTATTTTGGTTTCTCCAGCTAAGGACCTCAGGCAAGTGCACTTTCTGATTGCTTTCCGATTCATAGTAGTCTTTTCATTTCATGTCTATACTTATATCTTGCTGCTTGTTGACACGCTCGTCATACGGAGTAGTCGGGAGGGGAAATATCTTAGTAGATATGTGGACTACCCAGAATTATCCCAGTGTCTCTCGTGAATGCTAGCCGCTGCGCACGACACGTGCAGTGAGCCTGATTTTACCCCCTAGCCGTTCACATGTAGAAAAGGATATTTTACACCACCTAGATAGATAGATGTCTTTTATTAGTTTTTTCTTGTTTACTTCTCTATCGTGCTATGTCATCAGTTTTCTTACACCTTTCATATCTCATATGCTATTTTCATGTCTTATTAATTCTATTGTATTTTGCATTGTCGTCGATTTGTGTACTTGTTCCAATCCTGACTGGATAACCAATATTTTTCAGGTTTAGCCGCTATCACTCTTAATACTGGGGAAGACTTGGGTATGCTGAAGACAACATAGAAATAGATAGCCATTGTATCATTTCGTTAATTGTAAAACTTTGTATTTTTCTTTAATTATAAATGTTGTAACTATTGTAATAAATTAGAAATGTGAATGAGCAGCAAGTGTGATATTTGAGCATTTATTTCTTGCGGGCTTGACAGCGTTCTACTGCCGACTCTGCGGCGTAGGCTGGCTTGGACACGTCTCGTATCCGAAAAGCGGGTGCGGGTCGTGACACTTGTGCTCCTAAATTAAAAGTCACGGTAATATGCATATGATAATCATAATTTAAGTAGGAATGGTCGAATGGCCTAAATTGAACCGGAAGTTGTGATGCAAAAGCAGTACAAGGGAACAAATTGAGTGGGACAGAATCTGGTCATGAGTGCCAGACTGGGAAGATAAGGAAAACAAACGAATCAATCAGGGCTGTTAGGCAGTATCATCTTATATAAAATTGGAAACTGGCTGCAATGGTCACCATTCTAAGGTCATAAGTACACTATCAATTCTAAGTCAAAAAGTCTTAACACAAATCATCAATTCATTATATTTAGAAGAAATATATATATCAAAGGAAGTTACATAAAGGATTATACTAACAACTAAAACTACTACTACTCCTAAGTTAATTGAAGAAGAACAAACAACAAATTTTTTTGAAAGACTGAATTAAAAAGGTAGAATGATATTTTATAAACCTTCTTGAGATAAAATCTGATAATCATATGCGTCTGTCCAAAATCATGATACTCAGAATAATCGTCATACTAGTAAGCAAGGCTACGATATTCACAGAGTCCTCGACTAAGGTACATACCTCTAGAATCATAGTATTTAAAATTTTTGCATTACCGCATGCTTGGCCGCTAAAACCTTAAATTCCCACACCCGAGAAATATATCCAAAATCAGACTGTATGTCCTCACCATGCTTGCTAATGTGACTGTAGAAGATTCTAGATTCCATAACTAAGTCGACCTAGCCCATACGATTCATCTTGGTAGAATATTTCAAATTAACCTTGATTACCAAGAATCAAATTCATCAACAAACAAGGAAGATAAACAGAAGCTGTTGGAATCAAATTTCGAGATATTCATAATGAGATTCTCAAGGGTCATCCAAGGAATCTCTCAAGTAGTCCTAACAGTGATTGAGTATCCTCTCAACTAAAGCCTATTCCTTAACTCTACTCGCAGGTGCGCCGCAGTACAACTAATCATCGTACTACCACGACTTCGCACAAATGCGAATCTCGACCTGCATGGGCCACCACTAAAAATGTGTCAAGACCCGCACCCTATTTAGGGGCACGAGAACATGGGTACATCCAGCCTACGTCGCAGTATCGACGGTAGAACGCTGTATAGGTCATATATAACATCTAACATCTAACAATAAGATATATAAACATGTCATCTCCGCACGGAGGTATAATATAATATCTCAACTCTATATCTCAATCACAAGTCTAGGGAAGATAGAGTACGATATGGAATCAGATAAAAGAAAGAAACTGAATATAAATAGAGTTATCACACTAGATGTTCAACATAAATAAATACAAGTCCTGAATATAACTAAGTCTCAACTAACAATCGGAATAATCCGATACAAACAGAAAACTATAAATGCTAGACTAAACTAGGCACCCTCTACTGAGCTAGATGCTCCTCAGGCTCCTGAATGTCACCCTCATATGCCCCATAGAAAGTAGGGCAATCACCATCATCATCAGTAATATTTTCAACAGGTCTAGTCAGGACAGGAGCGAGCACAATACATCTCACACAGTTCATAACATGTTAAAAAATATAAAGCATGCAAAAGAGTAAGATACATGAACTGTAAGAAGATGTACATAAAAACGAGAGAGAATTTATAACTGAAAATATATACAAGATAAGTAAAACTGCAAGTACTAGTGATTTAGAGCACAATATGGTTATGTAAACAGGTTAGGTTATACAATAAAATGGTAAGTCCGTCATACGTGAGTGTACAATGGACATATACATAATTTTCATAAGATTTCACAAGATGGAATTTTGATCACATAACCATTTCCTACTCACCCTCCCCAATCAATACACAAGGATCCAGTCAAGTTATGTTATCTTATACAAGAGGTTTTTATCATGTTTGTTCACGTGATTATGAGAGTACAAGATTACACAAGAGTATACATGAATAGCGGTGTACATGAAATACAAGATGTTCGTGAAAAGTATATGACAACTGTATCTGATGCACCTCGAGGGGGATAACATCGCATGACAAGATCTATATAGTACCAATCTGTGATAATAACGTGACAGCATCATATAAAGTAATCTAGATCAAGAATATAAGTCCTGACAAGTATGAAACGATCAAAGAATGTACTCACCTATCACTCTGAATGACTGATATGAATAGATGTCCGAACTGGTGTCACAGAGTCCTAGTTAAAGCAATTACAGGTTATAATATATTTAGAAATAAGGTAAATAAAGTATACGATGCAGTCTACATGATTCTAAGTCAAATCTAGGTCAAAGTCAACTCTAAGTCAAACCTGGTCAACTGTTTATGTCAAACTAGGTCAAACAAAGTCAAACTAGGTTACACTACGTCAAAGGTTGACCATCGGTTGACTTTTAGTCAACTGATCAACTATAGTCAACCCCCAATCCAATCTAGGTCAGCAAGTCAAGATTGGTCAATCTAGGTCATCCTCTAACCTATCTAGGTTTTACCCTATACCACATCTATATATCTACCACATAATGTATATACACACATCTCAATACTTATAATACATTATTCCTATATATTATTATAATATATATGATGGTAAACCCTCAACCTAATCCAACCCTTACTCTTTACTCACAACCTCCACACAACCTTAACCTCATTCTATTTTCACACCCTAACATAACATTCTAACTTAACTCTAACTCACACTCTAACATAATATACACAACCAATCTATTAGTCTAACTCTTATCTCATACCACTAACTTTAATTATATCTGATATAGGCATATATATAGCTACAACTCATAAACCCATACTAAACCCCACAACCTAATATCTAAACATCCTCCTAAATTCCTTCTCATTTAATCCCTTCCTATTCACTCACATCTTTCTGATACCCAAAAATAACCTGTCAACAAGAGGTAATGTAATATATAGATTGAACAAAAGAAGGCTAAGGGGAAGACTGAACCATATGATACCTAATAGCCCCACATCTACCATTGCCACACTCGACTACCCTGCCTATGATGCAGGTTCTGGCCTGCTGGAGAGCAGTGCCCTGCCCTCCACTTCACTCCTCTCAATCCTGAACCTAAGACACCCTCATCTAAATGCTCAAACAAATTTAAACCAAGTGCACTAACACCTGCATTGGTATACACTCCTAATTTACTCACATAATGACATCAACTCACTTAAACTCTATATGACACAATCTAATTAAACTGATACTAAGTATCAGAACTCTTCCCTCTCCTATTTTTGAAATAAAGGTACAAAGGCACTCATACACTCACTCATGACACTCCTTTACATATATTCATTGATCCATATATATTCACTATTTAGGATACGATCACTAGAAGTCCTCTCTCTGATACTCACACTCATGATTACTTATATTGCATACATAGGTATGCTCTGCATATCTCACATCTCAGCATTCACTCAGGTCATTTCTCTAACTCTCAACACTCTAAATCCTATCATCCACCCTAACACTCCACTAAAATTTCTAACTGATATGTGATCCTACCTCTCATCATAACACTCATAAATTTCTGAACTCTCAAGTATTTTACAGATACTTGCCTCACTCCCAAATATTGATACATAAACCTCTAACTCACATATCTGACAATAACACTAAACACACAATCACACACTTATGCATATACATAGTTACATAGACATATATATATATATATATATATATATATATATATATATATATATATATATATACTCAAATATAGATGTGAACTAGGAAAGGGTGTCACTGTGTCACAAGTGTGTCTAAGCAGTTCAAATTCGTATCACATATATGGTGTCAGAACCTGTACAGCAAGAGGGTGTGGTGCGTTTGTGTCGGTTGAGCTAGGGACACTTGTGTCCAACTTCGTTGTGAAGTCGTGTCAATAGATAGGGTAGGTGTCAGGGTATGTGTCGAGTAGCTTAGGTCGTGTCACAAAATCTAGTCGAACAGGTGACAGAGACAGTGCAGTGAGCCGTATCAGTGGGCTCATACGCGCGCGCGTGTGTGTGCGTGACAGTACAAAATCCATACGAGCTCGAGAACTCCCTCGATACTCAATCATATCACATGAAATTTTGTTGGTGGCCTGACAGTCATGGCCTCCACGAGCACACAAAATTTGGTGTGTCTAAGTGTCGTGTACAGTGAGATAGGGGACTCTAGCAGCAGGACACTACACGACAGTGTCGTACTGAGTTCCCGTGTCCAATAACAGTATCCAAAACACCCTAAAATCAACTCAGTCGACTTGATATGTAATCTACACCTAATTAGCTATAAACCCATGTAATTAGTTTTGAAAATTATTAACTTTTATTTCTAAGTGGCATTTCATCGAACATATATTCAAAAATACCGATACGTGTTCGATACGGACACGAAATGGACACGAATTCCTACCAAACTTGGGCTACACCTAGGGGAACCCTAAATGAATGCATCTATGGAAAGAAATCAAGAATTCATTAGGGTTTGATAGGTTTTACCTATTGAAGGTGAAACCTCAATGTAGAGGTCTAGGAATGAGAGCTTTCCACCAAATTGTAATGATCCCAAGCCCTAGAATCCTTGCTAGCTAGTCACCAATGATGTCCTCTACGATAGGGGAGTCCAACACAATTGATTTGGTCCATTTGGAGTTGATTTGAAAAAAGGGGCTAAAATTGGGGAAGAACACTAAACTAGGGTTTGTAGGTTTAATGAAAGAGGCAAGGGGATGTGAACATGTGTTTATATAGGGGTGGGGGGCCTTTGATGGCAGCCTAGGGTTCATTCTAGGGTTAGGGTTAAGTTTCATAGGGTTTAAAGTCCTCTAGCTAGTGTAATTTAAGCCTCAAGCTAAAGGCTCAAATGATAATATCTAACATTTAACAAATATCCCCTTCCTAATTAATATCTAGATATTCATTACCTTGTCATGTAATGGAAGCTTCCAATCTAATATCTAGGCTATGAATAACATGTAGATTAGGTTAACTTCTAGGTTAGTCTCTAACAATTCAATTAGCACAATATTAATTAACCAAAATTTATTTTCATTAATAAGTCAAAAATGACCAAAATACCCTTAGGCTAAAAAGTCACAATTAGTCATCCTAATCACATGGTTAGGTACCCATGTTCATGGTTAGTCTCTAGGTCATGCAGTCTCTAGGGTTGCACTAGCAAAATATCAAAATCACAAGTCATAGTTTTAAATAGTTTTAAATTGATTAAAAATTACCATAAATCATATCATGATTTAAATAACATTATTAAATAATTAAAAAATACAAAAGTTCAAAATTACCTTTATTTTAGAAACTGGGTGCTACAGCAACCATTATATGTGTGTGTGTGTGTGTGTGCACACGCACGCGTATATATATATATATATATATATATATATATATATATATATATATATATATATATATATATATATATATATATATATATATATATATAATTTATTTTATTTTATTTTTAGAAACTTTAAAATCATAACAGATATCTACTAAAGGCCTAGCTACTACGTATATAAGGCTGTCAAATATTTTGATGGTCCTACTAATATACTAGAATGCTAAAATTTTGACAGTCCTATCTATATAATTTTTGGCAGCCAACATAAATCCTGGATCCAATCAGGACTGTAGAGATTTATGTTGTCAAAAAATTTGACTATCCTGTATTGTGTCCATTATGTAGTGGGATCTGATAAAAGAATTGATAGTCATGTATTCGTAGTGGACAGTCACTTAATAAAAAAAATTGAATGACAAACTTGTATCTTTATATATTGTTTGGGGGAGATAGAAATCTCTATTGGAGATGGCCTAATAATACTAGTTAACTAGCCGTTAACAATGCAGTATGTACAAAAAGTTTCTAGCGTTATGCTGGAACCGGAAAAAAAAAAAACTAGTTAACTAGCCATTAACATAGAGAGTACAAAAAATTTTATATATGGTAAAGAAGTTTGGGGTAATTGTAAAAAAGGGAGAAGTTTAGGGCAATTGCGGAGACGGGAGGACACGCCAAGTCACTTGGCATGGGTAGGCGCACACGCCAAGTAACTTGGTGGGTTAGGACAGGGGGAACGCGCCATCTGACTTGGCGTGGGTGGCACGCGCCAAGTCACTTGGCGTGTGGTAGGGGGTCCGAAATAAATATTAATGAAGTGTGGAGAAATATCAAGTAGTTTGTTAAATATAATTTATAATTTTGAATGTAGTTTGTCCAAATCATCCATAATAAATTTTGAAAATTATATTTTGAATGATAATATTGTGGTATTATCTATTTGTTAAAGTTTATTACCCAATCCACTTCAATAAAAAAGTAAATAAATAATTATATATTTGTATATAAATTTTAAATAGATAACAAATAATTATTTTCTTTATCATCCAAGATTTATCAGATAATAGTTATTATCTATATTAGATAACAAATAATTAAAATGATCTATATGAATGGAATATTTATAATAACAAATTATCTTTCATTTATATCATAGAAGTTTTATCAAATAATAGTTAATATCAATATTATATTTTTTATGATATAACTAAAAGTTAATTCGTTATTTCATATAGATAATTTTATCTAGAATAAATAGATAATTTTAATAGAAACTCGTTGTTAATTTAAATTTGACAAATATAATTAAGCTATCAAATATTTTTTAAATAAACAAATAGATAGAACTCGTGCCCCACCCACGCAAGTCAGATGGCGTGTTCCCCCTCTCCCTACCTGCCAAGTCACTTGGCATGTGTGTCTACCCATGCCAAGTGACTTGACGTGTCCTTCCCCTTATGTAATTATTCCAAACTTCTTCTTTTTTTTATAATTATCATAAACTTTTTTACCCTATATGAAAAATTTTGTAGAGAGTGTCCATCCGGTGACCGTACCCAATCAAGTACACCTAGACTTCGATAACCTCACTCAGCCCGACATGTGGACCCTGCACCGCTTCAATGGACTCCAATAATTTGTGCCAACGCCATTTAACATTTCTTCGGGCTCATATTCGTAATTCTGAAGGTAAGAAAGTTAAAAAAAATTAATTGTTAGTGGGTCTTTTCGAACTGGGCTTTCGTATTAGAACTAACAACGACCTCATTAAGTAAAGTGAACACATGCATCCGATCACGTCAATCGGACACAACCAACGGCTTAGATCTCTCCGTCGTCTGTTTCAACGAATGAGATTTGAGGAGGGCTTAAATGGCAATTCAATACTTTCTCCCTCCCCCTCAAATTTGCGGTTGGGTTATTTAATTGTTTGTGATTTTGCAATTTGGCATCTTTACTTACATATGTCTTCCAAGTCATGTATTTTTTTGACTGATTAACACTAACACTCTGAGTTTTATATCAGCTTAGTTCAAATAAAAATGTTGGATGCTAAATTTTATTTGGATTTTGTTTTTTCAATTATGACCTTATTTCCATCATATGTTGGTTGTTATACTTATACTAATGTTTAGGATATAATAGAAAGAAACAAAAAATAAAAAATCAGGACCAAACATTTCAGAATTATTTATGTTATTATCCTATATTTTATGTTTATTACAAGGTATTCTACTTTAAAACTAATTACACGGGAACCTTTCTCGTTTAAAAATAAAAATAAACATTGGGTTAGTTAGTGTTATATTTTTCTATAGAAAATATAAACAATAAGGGTACCTGTGTAATTAGTTTCAACGTAGGAATGTGTCACTCCCGTTTCCCGTTATACGTATTTTTGTATACGTATATGAGATTTTTGGTATTTATCAGGTAGACCGTAGTTAGGTTTGTTTTGCTTAGCCTAGTCTTGGTTTATTTGACTTGGTTTGGGCTTGGCTTGGCTTGGTTTGAGATGGAGAGGGTTGATATATAACCCAGCTACTTCTCTCTCTCTCTCTTCATTCACTTCTTCATTTATTCCTTCATCTTCTTCATTTACTCCTCCCACCTACCAAGTCCTAGGCAAGCGCAACTTGCTTCATGGGGGATCTCAAGTTTTATTGTTCCATTCTCTTCCTTACGTGATTTTAAGCTACTTTAGAACTTGACATTTTTTATTTTGGTGGATGGATTCATGTAGATCTAAGTTTGTATTATTTTCGATTTTCTTGGGTTTTGATCTATTAAACTCCATTATTTTCAAGTTTTGATTGTTCCATGTTGTAGAGAATTCAATTTTACCTTGAAAAGTTAGATTTTGACTTGTTTTGAGGAAGTTATGGCCAAATGATTATTTGGTCATCTTCTATGTTCATATGGCCTCGTGTCACAGTTGAGCCGCATAGTTGTCGCGAATGGGCCGTATGAGCCCCACGTCGCCGTTGAGCCGCATAGATGTCGCGAATGGGCCGCATGAGCCTCATGTCGTAGTTGAGCCGCATAGATGTCGCGAATGGGCCGCATGAGCCTCATGTCACAGTTGAGCCGCATAGATGTCACGAATGGGCCGCATAAGCCCCATGTCACAATTGAGCCGCATAGATGTCGCGAATGGGCCGTATGAGCCTCATGTCGTAGTTGAGCCGCATAGATGTCGCGAATGGGCCGCATGAGCCTCATGTCGCAGTTGAGCCGCATAGATGTCACGAATGGACCGCATGAGTCTTATGTCGCAGTTGAGCCGCATAGATGTCGCGAATGGGCCGCATGAGCCTCATGTCGCAGTTGAGCCGCATGGATGTCGCAAATGGGCCGCATAGGCCGTATGTCGTAGAATAGGTCGTATAGTGCCTATTTTGGCTATTTTATGTCTTATTTGCATAATTTGTGGTCAGAATTTCCCCTAACTCCCAACATAAAAGTTATAGATCTTTCCCTTGGCTTCAAGAATATGTTACTAGTTATTTTATGCAAGTTTCTCTCATTCTTGATAATTCTCTATAGTGACCCGTCGTGGTGCACTCTTGACAAGTAACTGGACATGATAATTCTTGATGGTGGTATGTTGTGACGCACCCTTGACTTGAAAAAGTAAAGCTACATGATAATCTCGACATGCCTTGCTAAGTAACTCTTGTCTTGACACCGTGGGTGTTTGTTCTTGTATAAGCTACATGTCTCCTCTTGCATCATGTCTAGGACATGAATTCCTGGTTACCACGGTCAGAGATTCATATTGAATCTGACTAGGATAATGACTAGATTGATCACGTAGTTCATGAAGAGATTTTTCAGCTATAGGCAGTCCCGTTATCTGGGTGCTTTAATTGGACTTGTAGCCTGCCGTCGAGTAGGGCACATTTCCAGCACACTGTCATGTGTTGTACCCCCAAGTCACCTAATCCAACTCTTTCAACTTTTGATCGGATAACCTAGATTAAGACTGCAAGGCTTGTGGCTGTTGGAACATCTCATTGCATTTTGCTAGTAACTAGGCTTGTGATAACCCTAGTTAGTTAAAGTATCAAGCCGTACTCATTATTTGGTCGTGAATGATGAATGGAGTCCTGTCAAGTCTTATCTAAGCAAGACCAGTACATGGTTATTCCAGCACACTACTGTTATGCTTTACTATTGTCGATAATTGGTTGGAGACTAAGTTTTGTTCAGGTGAAGGGTTACAACCCCGGTCCTTGTTTGGTTTATGGGTTATAACTTGGCTACCAGAATAGTCCCTTAGTTGTCTTATCGTTTATCACCTTGTTTTTCCCTAACTTATGTCTTTTATTATCATTTATGTTCTCATGTGCTAATGCATTGGTTTTAGTTCTTAAGTGAAGCCTCCTTTGTGGCACTTGCTCTTTCTGGTGACTGACCCAGCTGGTTTTGTATGGCCAAATTTTGGAGTAGCTCCCGAGGATCTTCCTGTCTTCCAGCCAGATGGTGACCACTAGGCACAACCCTGGCAATGAGTGGGTTCTTATTTTGCTCTCCCATTCCCTTGTAAAAATATTCTTTTTAGGGGTTTAGCCGCCGAGCAAGTGTTAGCTCGTTTGCAATTTTACTTACTGTCTACCTATGGGCTGTAACATGATTGACAAATCCTAGGGTTGATCATGTATGACTTAAACTCTTGCTAGTCCTCGCATTTTGTACGACTAGCTTCATGATCATCTGAATATGTAATGTTTGGGATGCCTTACTTTGTATCTTTGATGATCTAACATCTTGTAACATTTACTTACTTGCTTGTGATTGAGATACTAGGCTTTGTAGAGCCTAAAAATCAAGTTGCGCCCTGAATATACTGATCAGTGATCAAATTGTGCCCCCAGAATTAGGATGCGCCACTGATATGAAGCTCAGAGAACAGACTGCACCACTGATCAGGTTGCGCCTGATATCAGACTGCGCCCAGTCTTTTTGCGCCAAAACCTACGTGGCATCTGATACTTAATGGTCATCATTACCTGACAACACTGACGACGGACACAACAATGAACGAGGAAAATTTCTTCGAATCCCGTGAATTGTGCCGCTCAAGGAAAGTTGGTGGACAGCGGTCATGTACGCTTCGTGAGTTGCGCCCAGGCACAATCTAAACAAAATCCTTAGTTGCGCCTGGGCGCAACCTGAACGACTTTTGCTCAGAAGCTGCCACGTGTGTAGGCGTAGCCCAAATCAAGCACAGTTTGACTTGTTGACTGAAGCTCGTGCAACCTGATAAAGTTGAGACAACTTACATTCTAAAGCAGGATGACGTGGCGCACATACCACTAATCTCTCAAGACGTGTCCACTATCCTGTACACGACCACGCGCATCTCAATCATATGATGACACGCATCTAAATACAGTTAATACACGATTGACAACTGAATGAAAGTTGGCACAATAGGAGGTTAGCGCAACTCAATGTGGCGCAATCCAGCTCCGCGCACCATTGGAATAACTGCTAAAATAGTTATTTCAAGAACTCTATAAATAGAGTTTCCAATCATTATCAGACATACAGACAGAGATCAAGAATTCTTGCAAAATTGCTGCTGCATTCTCCAGAGGCTACAGTCTTCAAGTTCACATAGTCCAAGGGATAAAGTGATCGTCTTCTGATTAGATTCCTAAAGTTGTACTACCCCAGAATTTATTGTACTTTGTACTCTTCTACAAGTTTGGAATAAACAAATTTTGTTTTTGTAAACAAAATGGCGACTCTGCTGGAGATGACTTTCTCCTCCGAAGAGAAAGTGACGACTCAATGTGACATTGCGTCGATCGGCAAGACGCAGAAGACTCTAGTTGTTCAAGTCAACCAGACAGCCTATGAGAATATTATCAACACCAAGAGCAACAAGCACATGGTGGCTATTTCTAAGAACAGGACCGTGTGGACTCCTAAATCTTCCACAGTCACTGTTGCCCAGGCGTAACTTGAGTGCTCAATGACCAAGGCGCAATCCACCTCAGTGGCTCCAGCATAGCCTGCTTCTGTTGCTAAGGCACAATCTGCTCACCATGCTGCCCATGCGTAGTCGACTACTATCTTTGCTGTCAAGGTGCAGTCAGTTCAAGCTACTGTCGAGGCACAGTCTACCAATATTGCTGCCAAGGCGCCACCAGTAGTCCCTAGGACTATGGCGCAACCCAAGCAATCGGTAACCCAGGCGCAATCTGCTACTCCTGTGCAACTCAAGGGAACTAGTCTTTTGGCTATTCCCTCTTCAAATTCTCAAGTTCTGAACTTGGAGAATTCATGTCCTAGTGCCAACACTAGACAAAACAAAGGGAAAAGGCCTTTGACATTTCCTCAATTGGCACAATCTATGCCTAAAATGGTCACACAACAGAACAAAGAGAAACGTTTCTTAGCTAACCCTATTCAAAATAAGGGAAAGTACCCTTTGGTCTTTCCTCAAACTTTCCTAGTCTATGACTCAGAGGAAGACGTATCAGATTCTATTCCTGTAAACAGAGGTCCTCGGATCTCTGATACCAGAAAGAATACTGATCAGAGAGGTATCTTATCTACCCCTATGGGGTCTGGTCAAGACCTTCCTACCTTACAAATTTCAAGATCCAAGCAAGGAAAATTGAAGGTATCACAAACAGAGACATCGGGAGCAGAATTTTCAGATTTACGTGCTTATCTCAATAGGCATCAACCGATATCAACTTTGGCAAAACGCAAGAACCCTATGCCAAAGGCCAATCTGCACCAAAAGCCAAAATTTGAAAAGAATGACCCATCTAACTATGTTAATGAGTTGAGTACATCTTTGTACACTCAAGGAACTAAACACCTGAAGAATAGGAGACATGTTCCTAACATCATTAAGGAATATGTTCCTCCAACTTCTTCTCGTCATGTGGTTTTAACTGATCTCCGGCAACGTCTTACACAAAGGCGGAAGACTACGGGAATGTTTTCCTCACCTCCAAATCGCCACTGCCTATATGAAGTTGTTATCAACTATTATTGCCAATCGGCTTGACGATCTGTCTTCGATCGTCTGAACTATGCTTCAACTCCTGAACATATAATAGAAGACGAAGATGAACTATTATATGCTTCTGTTAACATGACTTCTCAAGGCACTGGGGGTGGAAAACGTCCAAGACGTAATGCATCCCGTAATCCCAGTCAGCAATACTTAGACCGGATCTATGCATCCAATGAAGGTGTTTTTCAATGCACTAGATTGAGAAATTGACATTTGAACCAAGGTGTCTTTAATCAAGAAGATCTCCCTATCACCCATGTGGGAGAGGACTCTCTTTCGGAGTTTGATGCAGATAGTGAAAGTTCTGAACAAACTATCTCATCAACAGTTGCAAGAGAAGTGATGGTATATACTATTACGGAAGATCAAGATGCCTCTACGTCAACCAGCCAAGAGCAACGAATTGTTGCATTAGAAGACAAATTGAAAACCATGGCAGAAATGGTTACAAGCATGTACACCATAATGGTGGCTCAACATACAGTGCCTCCGATTGTAAACCCTGTTACAAATCCTGAGATTATAGCATCTTCTGTACCTGTTAGTCTGGGGGTACCAGCCCCTCAGGTTGCTTCTGTGCTGATTCAAGCTGATCCAAGTCAGTCTGGTGCTGGGGGTGGTAATTACCACGTTGTTCCTCCTTCTAACACTTCTAACCAGTCTACCAATCCCAAACATCAGGGGATGCTAATGAAGCTGTAAAACTCTTACGCACTCAGTTTGAGGCCTTCAAGCAGAAGGATAGCCTACAAAGACTGGGCATAAAGCAACCATATCCTACATAGTGGAAGGAAGTTCCATTTTCTCCTAAGTATAAGCTTCCAACCATTATGCTGTTTGATGGCAGCACTTCTCCAAGTCAGTACATCAATCATTTTGAGGTGATGACTGATCAATTACAGCTAAATGATGCTCTTCTTACCAGAGTGTTCGTCGGTTGTTTAGCCGGTACAGCATATGACTGGTATCGTAGCCTGCCTGATGGTTGTATCACTTCTTTTGCTGGTTTCAAGCAAATGTTCTTGGAACGATTTTATGAGGGAGTCAATGACATGACGATGTCTGCCCTCATTAAAATTAAACAGAGGTACAATGAATCCACAGAGAGTTTCATTGAAAGATTCCGCCGAGAGGCACTCAAAATGCCTTTAGGTACTCCATCTGCTGTAACAATAGACACTTGCAAATCAAACTTGTTGCCTATTATCAGTATGTGACGGGATCTACACAATTCCAGGATTGGCCTTCTTTCATTGTTAATGTAAAGGCGGCAGAAGTTAGTGCCGAAAAGTTCAAGCAGTTAGGAGTCCAGATGACTCATCCTAACCAAGATGAACATTCTACACCCGGGGGTAGTAATCGCCAGAATAACCGCAAGAATAAAGAAATACTGGCCATTAATCTCAAAGGCAAAGAGTCTTTGGCTGTCAATGTTACTCAGACGGCATCCACCCCATCAGCGCCACTGCAAAAGTCAACTCGTCCAAAAGAAGAGTATTCTTTCGATGAAGATGATACTTTAAGCATCTTCGATTGCTTGATCAAAAGCAATAAGCTTCAGCTTCCAGAGGCAAAGCGACCAGAAGAAGTTGGTAAAACTGATCACCCTAAATACTGTATTTATCACAGATTCATAGGGCATCCAACCAGAGCATGTTATATGCTCAAGGGCAAAATCCAGGAGTTGGTCAACTCTGGAGCAATTACTCTACAGCAGGACGAGAAAAGGGTGACTGCTAATATGGTTTCTCTCCAATTCAGTAATTTTCC
This sequence comes from Iris pallida, assembly GCA_029216955.1. Lineage (NCBI taxonomy): Eukaryota > Viridiplantae > Streptophyta > Magnoliopsida > Asparagales > Iridaceae > Iris > Iris pallida. The sequence continues at coordinate 24,200,355 of JANAVB010009999.1, forward strand.
ACCACAACTCGTACAAGATGGTGTTGTCCCCATTCCAAGGACTACTCTGGAAATTGTGAATATCCCACCTCCTCAAAATGAAGGTCTTGTTCCACTGTCAACTGACAGAGGAGAGATTATGTGGATTCATCCAGATCTGGTGGCAGAATTTGAAACGCCTTCCTCTTCTAAGCAAAAGAAGCATTCCAAGTCTAAATCCAAGAACTACAACATGGTATCCTTTGAACCAATAACAGAAGAAGAAATTCTAATGGGCACTAGATCTGGGAAACCCTATCTTCGGGAGTATTCTGAAAATTAAGAGAACCCTGCTCCATCCCCGGATGCTCTTCCTCCATCATCTTCTCCTGCTGAAGATACACCATCTACATCCTTGCCAGTGGTCGAGCCATCTCCTTCTAAACCAACATCAGCAGACAAGGGAAAGCAACATGTTCGCTTTGATAAAGCATTGAAGAAGTCATCATCTCTTGGACTTGAAAAGCCTTATAATTTTGATATATTGGCTCAATTGGCCAACACTCCAGCAAGATTGTCATTTTTTGAACTTTTACGTCTCTCAAAAGAAACTCGTGAGACATTAAGTGAAGCCTTGATGCAGGCTGACGCTTATTTGACTTTTCTCAAAAAGCCCGAAAAGGAGCCAGTCAGTTGTGCACATTGTCATTTTGTATTTGAACTAATGCCCAATATCACTTTTACACAAGATGATATGTTGTTAGAAGACAATCGTCATGATCGTCCTCTCTATTTTACGGGGTATGTAGACATCATGAAAGTCGACCGCATTCTGATTGATCCCGGGTCTGCACTTAGCATCATGCCGAAGTCCTTACTGGATGCTTTGAAAATCCCATTACACAATCTTTCTACAACTATCACTACCATCCTGGGATTTAATCAAGGAAGAAGTGAACCTTTGGAAAAAATACGCCTAAAACTTCAAATTGGCAATCTTCGTACAAAGGTAACTTTCTATGTTATTGACAATCATGGCTCATACAATGCTTTGTTGGGAAGGCCATTCCTCCATGAACACAATATTGTACCCTCTACGCTCCACCAATGTTTCAAATATATGGATGGTAATGGAGAAGTCCAAAAAGAGGTTGCAGATCTAAATCCTTTCAAAGGAGTTGAAGCATACTGCAATGATTCTCGTATGTACAAAGAGGAATTCATGAAGGTGGTACTAGCAATGGACACAGATGAAGAACAGAAGAGTATACTTAATGATACTCTGGTGATTCCGGTCAAAGGACGTACCTTCTATCCTTAGTCTTCCAAACCTCTGACTATCTATCTTCCTTCCCATGAGAAGTGACCTAAAGGTGATAGTCAAGAACAAAGGGAGCTCACCTCTTCTGAACCGTTTGTAATCGATCTTCGTCGCAAGAAGCTTCCTCCTCCTTCTCGTTCTTTTTCTCCCCCTCTTGTCGTCAATCTGACTAAGCCTGCTAAGGCTAAAGTCCCTATTGTAAATGATGGTGTAAAAATCAATAAAGCATCTCCTTTGCAGTATACTGATGTCTTTTACTATACTCAGTGTTATCTGGATATGCTAGATAGCTTTAAACTACTTACAATAGAAGTCGTATCATCTTGACGAAACGTGGTATCGCTGGATTCAATACAAGAGTCGTACTTCTTAGTACCGTCTCGAAAGAACGATGAAAAGCCTATATTCTTCAACAAAAGAGAAGAACCAAAAATCATGATCTATAATGATAATAGAGATGATACATGAAGGCTACAATTATGACGCTATAGTCCACAATCTAAAGCCATCATCCGTAAAATGGGCTATAATTTCATAACAAGTCTCAACAATGGTAAAGGAAGGCGAACCCCTCTTCGTATTGCTGTTCCAAAACGAAAATAACAATAATACCACAGTAAAACGAAATGAGGACTAGGTTATACGTCACCACTTCCAACACCAGAACCTTCTGAATCTGATAAAGAAGAACGTTCAAACTCTTCTGATTCTATCTCATGGAATTCTGATACCAGTATCGGTCATGTTCATAAGGTGATAGTATCTTCTAACATGGTATCCGCCGAATTCTCAGAAGATGACGAAAGTGACATTGAAGAAGCTACTAAAATGGACCCTTGGGCACAAAGGATGGACAATCAGTGGGAACTTCGTTTTGAACAACGAGAACCACCAACTGAGGATCAACTGGTCCAAATTGATATTGGAGAGAAAGGCGTATCACGACCAATCTTCATTAGCAAAAATCTCCCAGAGGATGATAAACAAGAATTAATTTACCTTATTCGTGAATACATTGACGTCTTTGCCTGGAGTTACGAAGATATACTGAAATTAGATCCTTAAATTGCAACTCACAAGCTTAACATTTTGTCGAATGCCAAACCGGTCAAACAACAACAACGATGATTCAAGCCTAAAATGATGGACGCAATTGATGATGAAGTTAAAAAGCATATAGCTTGCGGTTTTATCAGAGAAGAATAACATCCTGATTAGGTGGCCAATGTCGTCCCAGTCCTGAAGAAGACCGGAAAGGTTCGAGTTTGCATAGTCTTTCGGGATCTCAATGATGCTTGCCCTAAAGACGAATTCTCTCTCCCGATTACTGATGTTATGATTGACAATACATGTGGATTCGAATGAATTTCTTTCATGGATGGGTTTTCTGGATATAATCAAATCCGGATGAATCCTGAAGATGAAAAACATACTTCGTTTCGTACTCCTCGGGGTGTGTATTGTTATACGGTCATGTCGTTTGGTCTTAAGAACGCAGGTGCAACTTACCAGCGGGCTATGAGTACTATTTTTTGCGATCATCTGCGAAAGACTGTCGAATGCTATGTTGACGATATTGCTGTCAAAAGTCGTCTCAAAGAAGATCACATTCAAGATTTAAGAACTATCTTCAATCTAATGAGCCGGTATCTTTTCTTTGAAAATTGAAGTGACTATTAGTTCATTCACTTTCTTTGACTTATCATTCATTGGACATTTATTGTCTCTTGTTTAAATAATTTGAATTCACGTCCTTTATACCTCTGAATTTCGATTATTTATATCAGCAACTTGTCATGTCCTTATTACCCCTGATAAAGTTGTCTATTGAAATAACAGTATTGCTAAATTTTATATTCTGCCACGTCCACATTACCTCTGAGCAGATATAATGAATATTATTATTTTTCAAAATCTTGAAATATATCACGTCCAGTACCTCTGAATATATTTTTTATTCTATTACTTATATCTATAACAATATATGCAACAAGTAATGGAACCACATAAAAAGTTTTTACTATTTCTTTTCTGCAAAAGAAGAAAAAGAGTACATTGAAAAAAGAAACAACATCATTTGCCCATTTTTTTCACTCTGAAGGATAGATGATAAGTTCTGCAATTTGTTTCTTCAGAACTTGAATTCTTTCATCACGAGAATCTAGCACTCTCTACCTAGCTTCAATTTGTCCTGATTCAGGATCGAAAGGTTGTAGAGCAGCAGTTCGGCATTTTAGCTCTTCATTTTGAAGACGTTCAAATTTCTTCTTTTGATTCTTCAAAATCTCCACCTGATCAACAGCAGATTGGTACAATTGATTTTCTTGTTCTATGTTCTGCTCAGTAGTTTGGAGTTCTGCTTGGAGTCGAACAATTTCGGCTTTTAGATCAGCAACCTTTTTCTCTTCCTTTATAGCTTTAGTCTTATGACTCTCAGCAACAACAGCTACATCAGAGATTTGAACGTCTAGCTCAGAGGACTGTCTAGTGAAAGCCAGCAGGAATGTTTCAAAATCAGCTTCATTAATTTCTGCTTCTTGAACCATGGTTTCATATTCCGTGTTTACTAGTGGCTCGATATCTCCTCCTTTCAACTCCTTGTAAGCCTTAATTGAACTTTCTAGTTCATCCAAAATATGTTCCAAAAATGAAGCTTGAGCTTCGTCTCCTTGGCTGCGGATGCCTTCAATCAAGAATGTAGTAGGAGTTCTAACGGTACTGAAAGGGACATCTTCTCTCTCCATAACTCTATGAACTAAGGGCTCCAAAGACGTGAAGAAAACCCTTGTGAAAGAGGTCACCACGAATTTGTTAGCTGCCAGGGCTCCTAGAGTAGCTACTATGTTTGCAGAAGTCTTCATAGCTTTAGCAGGTGGGGGTACTTCATTTGGAGCACTAATATGAGAAGAGCTTCCTTCCCCGGCTACAGTCCCCGTGGGTGCTGCTACAAATCACATATGTTATAACTTATAATGCTGAAGATGCAATAACAAATCATTCATAGTGGGGAAACTTACTTGGGCTGAGTACATTATGAGGAGTCTCAATAGCCTTAGTTGTCTCAGACTGAAGTTTAGACAAAGTCTCTGTAGACATGGTGGCCTGACTACTCCCTGCTCCTAATTCAGCCGGAGGTGGTAGAGTTACTGGAGTTTCATTCATTTCAGTCGCCACCTTAAACACTTCGGACGGCTCAGTGGTTGTGGGTTCATTAACTTCAGGAAGATTGACAGGTTTCTTATCATGAACCACATCCTCCTCGTCTTCAACAGGCAAAGGATTTTTATCAACTGGGATTTCTTGTGATAATGATGCATGCGCTAAAGTTTATTTTTCTTTAGCAATGTTGTCCCAATCTTCATCATAAGTTTCATCATCAAAATCACAACCATTCAATACATCAATCACTGCTTCTCCTGAATGAGTAGATATTTGAGCTTGAGAAATATCTTGTGGAGGTGGATCTTGCTTTGGAAAGGAAGCTTTTGGACTCATGGGGGTTGGAAAGGGAACTGTTATCCCTGCTGCGGCAAGTACATTGGCAGGAACATTTACTGCCATAATGGCGATAGGTTGATGGACATCTGTTAAAGTAACCAATACAAGGAAAAGCAACTCAGATATATATCTCTGATAAAAAATGAGGATATTTCACAACGTTGATATTACTTGCTTGAGATGGTTCTTCTTCAGCAATGTCCAATTTTTTTCTAACTTCTCTGGGTATCGGTGCGTCTGGTCCCGCAATAGCTTCATTACGATTACCTTCTTGGTCGATCAAGGAAACAGAAGTTCTTCCTTCTGTAAACTTCTTCTATCTCTGAATAGAAGAAGGGGTAATGTCTTTCTCTCCGAAAGAAGAACTGAGAAGTAACTGTTTTGATTGAGAACGAGTTGTTCTCGTAGTCATTTGTTCATTAATAACCAGTGATGTTCTTTTCTTCTTCTCAGGAGCCCTTGGATAATTAGGAGGATTATCTCGTTGAGGAGAGGCTGTCGGTTCTTTAGTCTTTCTCTTCTTCAAACTTTTAACATGAGATTTTTCTTTCCGCATCTTTATAGATATATCGAAAGGATCTTGAACCGGGTCAGCAAAATTGAGTAAAATTGATGCTTCCAGAGGTACATCAGCAGGGTCCCTGTCTTCTGCATCTCGGAATCACTGAAGAGTACATTTTTCTTGTTTAATTCTCCTTTCAGTTGCAAAGCTATATGAGGGATGGAAGTTTTCAGCAAATGTGTTCGCTGAAGTGTAGAAGTTTGTATATGAATATAACATATGCGGGCCTTGGGGAAGTTTGTAAGGCATAGAAAAAATAGCCTTTGTGCCCCGAGCATTGTAATAATTCCAAGCTCTAGCCCCATCAATGAGATAGCCTGTGGCTTAGAGGTAAATGGTCGCATTTCCTACATGAAGTTGATCATACCCGAATTACCGTGCAAATCGACTCGGCAAATATGGCTCCAAATAGCATTCTTCCTCAAATCTATAAACCAAGTGGAGTAAACGGGGATTATTTATAGCCAGAAAATCAAAATCCTAACAGTTATCCCGAATCGTGCATGATAAGTCTAAATTGGTCATAACAGATTGCCGAGTCCGGCGCAACTTGACTTAGTCAAAACTTTTCTAAATTCAAAGTATTTCAAAACTTTGCAATGTTTTTAAGTTTTGCAAACTTTGAAGGGGATCTTGTAGAGCCTAAAAATCAAGTTGCGCCCTGAATATACTGATCAGTGATCAAATTGCGCCCCAAGAATTAGGTTGCGCCACTGATATGAAGCTCAAAGAACAGACTGCGCCACTGATCAGGTTGTGCCTGATATCAGACTGCACCCAGTCTTTTTGCGCCAAAACCTATGTGGCATCTGATACTTAATGGTCATCATTACCTGACAACACTGACGACTGACACAACAGTGAACGAGAAAAATCTCTTCGAATTCCGTGAATTGTGCCGCTCAAGGAAAGTTGGTGGACAGCTGTCCTGTACGCTTCGTGAGTTGCGCCTAGGCGCAATCTAAATAAAATCTTTATTTGCGCCTGGGCGCAACCTGAACGAATTTTGCTCAGAAGATGCCACGTGTGTAGGCGCGGCCCAAATCAAGCGCAGTTTGACTTGTTGACTGAAGCTCGCGCAACCTGATAAAGTTGAGACAACTTACATTCTAAAGCAGGATGACGTGACGTACATGCCACTAATCTCTCAAGACATGTCCACTATCCTGTACATGACCACGCACATCTCAATCATATAGTGCCACGCGTCTAAATACAGTTAGTATGCGATTGATAACTGAATGGAAGTTGGCACAACAGGAGATTAGCACAACTCATTGTGGCACAATCCAGCTCCGTGCACCATCAGAATAACTGCTAAAATAGTTATTTCAAGAACTCTATAAATAGAGTTTCCAATCATTATCAGACATACAGACAGAGATCAAGAATTCTTGCAAAATTGATGCTGCATTCTCAAGAGGCTACAGTCTTCAAGTTCACATAGTCCAAGGGATAAAGTGATCGTCTTCTGATCAGATTCCTAAAGTTGTACTTCCCCAGAATTCATTGTACTTTGTACTCTTTTACAAATTTGGAATAAACAAATTTTGTTTTTGTAAACAGGCTTGTTCATGACCATAAGAGACTGTTGGCTTGTAGATAAACCCTCATGTATCTAGACAGCCGTGACCGTATTACGAGGTGGGATTCACTTTAATGTACGTAGTTGGCTGTGTCTGTCCCCCGCTTTCCAGTATTTTGGTTCTGGGGCGTGACACGGTTTAAGTGGTGGCCCATGCAGGTCTTGTAAATCAAGATGTGTGAGGTTTTCACTGAATAGATGTCTCAATCAGCACTCGCCCTTGATCTCTACTTGTTTCTTCTAATCCTTCTGAAATCTTGACCTGATCACATGTCTATATCCTCGATCTATCATGGTCCTTCCTTATTGTTCCCCATGTCGTTTCTTCAGCGACATTATTCCTGGTCTTACCGATCAGCAAGGTGGAGCACCTCCAGTGGACCAGCAGCAACCTGGAGACCAAGCCCAGCATTCAGGAGTAGCCTCCAGAGTCATGCCTACCAGGAGTCAAGAGCCACCAGTTCAGCCCGTCCAGCTTATAGACCCCGATAATGGAACCCTGGTGGGTCTCATCAAGGAATTGCTTGCATCTCAAAATCGTCGGGGCGATGCCCTGTACCAGACATTACAAGATGCCATTGGCAGAGTTAGTTACCAAGGGAACAACGCGGCCAACAGCTTCAAGCATCTGAACCCTCCTTTCTTTGACGGCACTAAAGATTCTATTGCTGCTGATGCATGGCTTCAGGACATAGAGGTTATCCTGGAAGCAGCTAGGATTCCTGAGAATGAGAAGGTGGCCGTTGTGCGCCTGCAATTATTGGACTTAGCCCGCAGCTGGTGGGCGATGCTAGCAGTTGGATTATCGACGCCTGTCTCATGGGCGGTATTTAGCAACAAGTTCCAGACCAAGTACTTCGACGCAGTAGCTCGGTATGATCTATAGACGAGATTCACCAATCTTAAGCAGATGGACAGGACGGTCGATGGATATGCGGCCGAGTTTTCTAGACTCAGTCGGTTTGCTCCTACCTTGGTGGCAACCGAATTGGATCGAGCCTAGCGATTCCAGCAGGGGCTCCACCTGGAGATTATTATATCAGTGGAGCAGTTTGAGCACCATACGTTTGATGCCGCCTTGCGAGCAGCAAAGAGGCATGAGTATACTTCGTAGAGGATTGTATATAGAAGTAGAGGACGGAAGAGGTCTCATGGGCAGATGTCCCGGTCTTCAGCACCAGCCCCGGCAGCTAGGGCTTTAACAATTTGAGCTCCTAGGAGGGCGACCACAGTTTCGTCGGTTCAGCACTCGACGCCGGCGTATCCTCGGCAACAGAAGCAGAAGCAGTCTTCCGCAATAGGCAACACTCATTGTGGGAAGCCAGGACACGTAGTATCAGAGTGTCGCAGAGCACAGGGATTGTGCTTGGCTTGTAGGGTACCGAATTACAAGATAGGGTCATGTCCGAATAGAGCCAGTTCGTCATCATCAAACCTGACCAGTCCATCGGTTAGGGGTCCAGCACCAGTACAGCAGCAATATCAGCCTCCGAGGCCATTGCCGCCTCAGGCTCAGCAGTATGCCCAAGCTCAGATTCAGAACCAGCAGAGAGGTCACCAGCAGAGGGGACCAGCACCAAGAAGGCAAGGTCAGGCTATGGCTTTGACCGTAGAGAAAGAGTTAGCTTCAGGTGAGGTGGTGGCAGGTACCATTCTCGTCAACTCTTTTCCAGCATCAGTATTATTTGATTCAGGTGCATCGTATTCATTTATGCCTGCATGATTTGCAATACGGATAGGACTGGAGCCCGAGTCATTATCAGTAAGGCTCAATATACTTACTGGTAATGGTCTTGTAGGAGTAGATAGTATTTTTCTTGTGTCGAATCGTAGTTAGCGGTAGAGAGTTTCCCGCTAGATTGATTGAATTTCCGATAGCCGACTATAATGTGGTCCTAGGAATGGATTGGTTGAAGGTTCATTATGCCATAATAGACTGTCATATTGGCAGGATTATTTTTGGTATCCCAGGCGAACCAGAGTTTTTGTTTTCCAGAGGCGAAGTAGAACCTTCTCCACCTGTATTGCGGATGGCAGTAGCAGTGGCAGTTCAGTTTCCCAGAGTCGTGGAAGAGTTCCCAGACGTGTTCCCCGAAGTGCTTCCAGGCATGCCCTCAGAGAGAGAGATAGAGTTCACCATTGATTTGCTTCCAGGGACGGCACCAGTGTCAGGAGGAGTCTACAGGATGGCGCCATCAGAGTTAAAGATTTTGTACAAGATGATTAAAGAACTCAGAACCAAGGGATTCATTCGTGCTAGTGGATCACCTTAGGGAGCCCTGATACTTCTTATAAAAAAAGGATGGTATGTCAAGATTATGTGTTGATTATCGTGCCTTAAACTCTGTAACAATCAAGAACAGATATCCTCTCCCAAGGATAAATGATTTATTTGATCAGCTCAGAGAAGCGGCAGTATTCTCGAAGATTGACTTGCAGTCAGGATACCATTAAATCAGAGTTAGAGAGCAAGACGTCCCGAAGACAGCATTTAGATCCAGATATGGGCATTGAGAGTTCCTTGTTATGCCATTTGGAGCGACCAATGCGCCAGCCGTATTCATGGACCTCATGAATCGTATCTTCATGCCCTATTTGGACCAGTTCTTAATAGTATTTATAGACGACATCTTAGTCTATAGCAAGAATAAGGAAGATCATGAGCAATATCTTCGTGTAGTTCTTCAGATTCTCAGAGAGCACCAGTTGTACGCAAAGTTTAGTAAGTGCGAGTTTTAGTTCGATCGTATCTCGTACTTAGGTCACATTATCACCCGAGGCGGAGTAGAAGCGGACCCCCAAAAGATAGTAGCTATAGAGTCATGGCCTGTTCCCAGTACCGTTGCAGAAGTTTGGAGTTTCCTGGGATTGGCTGGCTATTACCGGCGATTTGTCTCAGACTTTGCTCGGATTTCAGCACCACTGACACAGTTGACCCGTAAGGATGTGCAGTTTGCTTGGACAACAGAGTGTCAGAGTTCCTTCGAGAAGTTAAAACGAAGATTGATGACGGCTCCTATTCTCACGCTTCCAGATGGGACTGGAGGATTTTCAGTTTATTGTGATGCTTTCGGCAGAGGATTGGGATGCGTCTTGATGCAGCATGGTAAGGTAGTAGCTTATATGTCACGTCAGCTTCATGATCATGAAAGGAATTACCCAACCCATGACTTGGAGTTAGCAACGGTAGTTTTCGCACTTAAGCTTTGGAGGCATTATTTATATGGAGATCGAGTGGAGATTTTCACCGACCACAAGAGTCTGAAGTATGTGTTTACCCAGAAGGATCTTAATATGCGTCAGAGAAGATGGCTAGAGCTACTTGTCGATTATGACATCAACTTGCAGTGTCATCCTGGGAAGGCCAACGTAGTAGCAGATGCATTGAACAGGAGAGCTGGAGTTTATTTTCTAACAGCACAACCAGAGTTATTAGCGGATCTTCAGAAGATGGGTATTGAAGTTGTTCTTTCTACCCATGTGGCATTAATGGCCAGCATGCAGGTTCAGTCCAGCATTATTGAGAGGATCAAGATAGCAAAATCAACAGATTCTAAGCTTCAGCGGCTCAGAGCGGAGTGTGAAGCAGGACAAAGACCAGAGTTATGTATTCACGAAGATGGTACTCTCCGACATGGGAGGCGTCTTTGTGTACCCAGTGGTAATATCAGACAGAAAATTATGGCAGAGGCTCACAGTTTTCAGTATTCAATTCATCCCGGCGGTACGAAGATGTACCATGATATTCGCCAACATTTCTGGTAGAATAGTATAAAGAGGGAGATAGCCCAGTTTGTCTCTCGTTGTTTAGTTTACCAACAAGTTAAGGCTGAACATCAGAGACCAGCTGGACTTCTTCAACCTTTACCGATCCCAGAATGAAAATGGGAGCACGTTACCATAGATTTTGTAACTGGATTACCTAAATCCCCAGCTGGAAGAGATGCTATCTGGGTTATAGTTGATCGTCTCACGAAGGTAGCCCATTTTCTTCCCTTCAGAATTGGTCAGTCAACGGATCAGCTAGCAGAGATGTACCTCAGGCAGATTATCAGATTGCATGGAGTGCCAGTTAGTATCGTATCAGATAGAGATTCAAGATTCATATCGCACTTTTGGCGGAGTCTTCAAGAGAGCTTGGGGACTCGTCTCAAGTTCAGTTCGGCTTATCATCCGCAGACAGATAGTCAGTCAGAATGCACGATCCAGACTCTTGAAGATATATTGCGGTCATGTACACTCGACTTTGGTGGTTCGTGGAAAGATTACTTGTATCTCGTAAAATTCTCCTATAACAACAGTTTCTATGCTAGTATCCAGATGGCACCCTTTGAAGCACTGTATGGCAGAAAGTACAGATCTCCATTAGCGTAGGATGATGTAGGTGAGAGGCAGATGCTTGGTCCAGAGATGATTATGCAAATAATCGAGATGGTCAGGCAAGTCAGAGATCATCTTCAAATTGCCCAAGATCGTCAGCGCCATTGGGCCGATTCTCATCGACGTCCCCTTGAGTTTTCAGTCGACGACCACGTGTTCCTTAGGATCTCGCCTACCCGTGGCGTCATTCGATTCGGCGTACGAGGAAAGCTTAGTCCTAGGTACATAGGGCTGTTCGATATCCTTGAGCGAGTAGGTGATGTATCCTATCGTCTCGCTCTTCCGTCGTCGTTATGTGAGGTACATGACGTATTCCATGTATCCCAATTATGACGGTACATCCCGGATCCGAGCCATGTCCTTGATCATTCGGAATTGGTTGTTGGTACCAACCTTTCGTATGAGAAAAGACCCGTATCCATATTAGACCGAAGGGAGAAGGTACTTAAGAACAAGACTATTAGCTTAGTCCGTGTTGCTTGGGGTCACCACTCTTTGGATGAGTCAACATGGAAGTATGAGGATGATATCCGCTCGCGATATCCACACATGTTTGACTCATAAGGTATAATATCTTTCTTATGCCTTATGCTTTTAATTCCTTGCTTGCATGAATGATTGCTTGATTGACTGCTAGTCGTAGCTTGCTTATAATTAATATAGCTTGCCCCGACATCTCTAGCCTCTTGATTAAATTTCAAGGACGGAATTCTTTTAAGGTAGGTAGAGTTGTCACTCCCGTTTCCCGTTATACGTATTTTCGTATGCGTATACGAGATTTCTGGCATTTATCAGGTGGACCGTAGTTAGGCTTGTTTTGCTTAGCCTAATCTTGGTTTATTTGACTTGGTTTGGGCTTGGCTTGGCTTGGTTTGAGATGGAGAGAGTTGATATATAACCCAACTACTTCTCTCTTTCCTCATTCACTTCTTCATTTATTTCTTCATCTTCTTCATTTACTCCTCCCACCTACCAAGTACTAGGCAAGTGCAACTTGCTTCATGGAGGATCTCAAATTTTATTGTTCTATTCTCTTCCTTACTTGATTTTAAGCCACTTTAGAACTTGACATTTTTCATTTTGGTGGATAGATTCATGTAGATCTAAGTTTGTATTATTTTAGGTTTTCTTGGGTTTTGATCTATTAAACTCCATTATTTTCAAGTTTTGATTGTTCCATGTTGTAGAGAATTCAATTTTACCTAAAATGGACCTTTAAAAAGTTAGATTTCGACTTATTTTGAGGAAGTTATGGCTAAATGATTATTTGGTCATCTTCTATGATCATCTGGCCTCATGTCGCAGTTGAGCCGCATAGATGTCGCGAATGGGCCGCATGAGCCCCATGTCGCAGTTGAGCCGCATAGATGTCGCGAATGGGCCACATGAGCCCCATGTTACAGTTGAGCCGCATAGATGTCGCGAATGGGCCGTATGAGCCTCATGTCGTAGTTGAGCCGCATAGATGTCGCGAATGGGCCGCATGAGCCTCATGTCGCAGTTGAGCCGCATAGATGTTGCGAATGGGCCGCATGAGCCTCATGTCGCAGTTGAGCAGCATAGATGTCGCGAATGGGCCACATGAGCCGCATATCGCAGTTGAGCCGCATGGATGTCGCGAATGGGCCGTATAGGCCACATGTCGCAGAATAGGCCGTATAGTGCCTATTTTGGCTATTTTATGTCTTATTTGCATGATTTGTGGTCAAAATTTCTCCCAACTCCTAACATAAAAGTTGTAGATCTTTTCCTTGGCTTCAAGAATATGTCACTAGTTATTCTATGCAAGTTTCTCTCATTCATGATAATTCTCGATAGTGACCCGTCGTGGTACACTCTTGACAAGTAACTGGACATAATAATTCTTGATGGTGGTCCGTTGTGATGCACCCTTGACTTGACAAAGTAAACCTATATGATAATCTCGACATGCCTTGCTAAGTAACTCTTGTCTTGACACCGTGGGTGTTTGTGCTTGTATAAGTTACATGTCTCGTCTTGCATCATGTCTAGGACATGAATTCCTGGTTACCACGGTCAGGGATTCATATTGAATCTGACTAGGATAATGACTAGATTGATCATGTAGTTCATGAAGAGATTTTCCAGCTACAGGTAGTCCCATTATCTGGGCATTTTAATTGGACTTGTAGCCTGCCGTCGAGTAGGGCACATTTTCAGCATATTGTCATATGTTGCGCCCCCAAGTCACCTAATCGAACTCTCTCAACTTATGACCTGATAACCTGGATTAAGACTGTAAGGCTTGTGGCTGTTGGAACATCTCATTGCATCTTGCTAGTAACTAGGCTTGTGATAACCCTAGTTAGTTAAAGTATCAAGCCGTACTCATTGTTTGGTCGTGAATGATGAATGGAGTCCAGTCTACTCTTATATAAGCAAGACCAGTACATGGTTATTCCAGCACACTACTGTTATGCTTTACTATTGTCGATAATTGGTTGGAGATTAAGTTCTGTTCAGGTGAAGGGTTACAACCCCGGTCCTTGTTTGGTTTACGGGTTATAACTTGGCTACCAGAATAGTCCCTTAGTTGTCTTATCGTTTATCACCTTATTTTTCCCTAACTCATGTCTTTTATTATCATTTATGTTCTCATGTGCTAATGTGTTGGTTTTAGTTCTTAAGTGAAGCCTCCTTTATGGCACTTGCTCTTTCTGGGGACTGACCCAGCTGGTTTTGTATGGCCCGATTTCGGAGTAGCTCCCGAGGATCTTTCTGTCTTCCAGCCAGATGGTGACCACTAGGCGCAATCCTGGCAACGAGTGGGTTCTTATTTTGCTCTCTCACTCCCTTATAAAAATATTCTTTTGTGGCGTTTAGCCGCCGAGCAAGTGTTAGCTCGTTTGCAACTTTACTTACTGTCTGCCTACGGGCTGTAACATGATTGACAAATCCTAGGGTTGATCATGTATGACTTAAACTCTTGCTAGTCCTCGCATTTTGTACGACTAGCTTCATGATCATCTGAATATGTACTGTTTGGAACGCCTTACTTTGTATGTCTGATGATCTAACATCTTGTACCATTTACTTACTTGCTTATGATTGAGACACTAGGCTTGTTCATGACCATAAGAGACTGTTGGCTTGTAGATAAACCCTCATGCATCTAGACAGTCGTGACCGTATTGCGAGGTGGAATTCACTTTAATGTACATAGTTGGCTGTGTTTGTCCCCCGTTCTCTAGTATTCTGGTTCTGGGGCGTGACAGAATACCCCGTGTAATAAACATAAAATATGTGAATAGTTAACATAAATAATCCAATATTTTTAATTGGACATGTCAGGACTTAAACTTTAAACTGATATGAAATCTAAAATCTAAACACTAATTAACCATTTTTTGTTTCTAAAATGTTTCAAAAAAAGATCGATAGTCATGTTATATAGGGATTCAAGAAATTTATCATTTCTACCAGTTTTCTTTCTATAAATTAGTCAGGATTCATCAATCTTGTTGGTGACCCAAAAAATGGATTCGAGTAAATAACTCAATAACAATGGCGATAAATTTATTGCATATTAAGAGGGAATGAAAAGTCATTATATACATGTTTTTGGGTAGGATTATAAGAAGCTTTGTTCAAGATATCGTACAGCCTCTTAGATGGCCCCTACATAATAAATTGATTTTAGAGAGATCTTGATTTGCACCTGTAACGCCCCAGTCCCAAAATACGTAGGACCAAGTACGTGAACATGCTAGCTGCACATATACGAAGAATACTCCAATATATGGAATCCTCATATATGCACATAAGCTGTAAATAAAATAATCACAGGCCAGAATAACATAATCTAATCTCATTACAGCTCAACACAAAAGATAATAGAGTCCAAATAAATAAATAAGAGTATCAAAAGATAGCCGGATGAACATGTTCACTCCAAACAGCTATAAAAAATAGTCTCACAAGATCGGAGTCCAACCTCCGCAAAATAGAAAGAAAAGAGATGTAAAAATAATGTCCACAAATGTCTTAAATAAAGGATAAACTAGAAATCAGTAAGAACTGCCTCGTCATTGATGTAGGATAGCTCCAACGCCGCTCCGTACTCCTGTGGAAAATCGTCTAGCCCTGGAGAGATAACCAGGTCCTCAGAGGGACGTAGCAAGATACAAGAAAACACCATGCCATATAAACTGTGATAATATAATAAGAGAAAAAGGTATGCATGCAATCGGGTTCCTGACCATTCTACTGTGAGTATGCAGTTGAGATACAATCCTTCGACGCATGAGCCCTGGCTGTAAATGGATCGACATAGTTCCCGTAAAGGGCACCAGGGGCCTACGTCCATAACGCTCTGGAAGCGTCAGAGGGCACCATGTGCAAGGGCTACGTCTATAACGCTCTGGGAAACGTCAGAGGACGCCTGGAGCCTGCGTCTCTGGAGGAGCGCACAGGTAATCAGGGAAGTGAAAAGAAGCCCATACGTCCGGTATTGTTCTCCCCACCCAATGCCTAGTATCATCATCTCTATGACTGATAAGAACCTCTAGTAACTGCCAAGTCTTCTAACATGCAATTCTATTAGCAATTACTCCTATCCGTCGCACGCTCCATACGTATCGGTGGCCAGCCGACTACGCGGATACGTGTCCTAAATGTGACTCACAACACGTGGTAAAGCAAGTGTCAAGGCCGTATGAGATATACCAATACCTCATCATCAATGGGTGGTCACTAGACTAAGTCAATGCAAGAAAATAAATAAAAGCGAGAAAGACGACTGATAGAGTCGCTTGCACCCAAGTGTGACTTGGACGCACAGTTTTATAATATCAAGAAATTAGGAATACGGAAAATAACAACTGAAAATAAGAATATAATAATCACAGAGTAAGGTGGCAAGGTATCTTGCCTGATGGTGCTAAATGGCAAGTCCAGGAAATCACAATGTCAGCCAAGAAACGTCACAATCTCCAAACAACTCCAGATGCTGAAACAAACATCAAAAAAGCACTCGGTGTAAAAGATATACCTAGAAAATGCCGGTCCAAAAGTCTAATTCTGAAACAGGGGCAAAATCGTAATTTTGGGTCAAAATGATGTCCGCCGTTGGACCCGTTTTGTACCAAAATATGTGCCAAAGTTTATAGTCTCTAAAGTCATCAAACTATATGTCTACATATTCAGTTTGAGGAGAGGAACCAATGGTATGTCCAATTTTGGATTCCGATGAGCCGGGCACAAAATCGCTCGTTGAATTGGGTCGCGGGCCTGCCAATTTTGGCATTCCAATCAACCTTCTCAGAATCAGACCAAACTTGACATGCAGGACCAGAATTTTGATTCGGACCTGTTGGCACAAGTTTCGTCTCGATTTGACAAACATGCACAAAGTTATGGCCAAGTTTGCCAAGTGCCGATACGGGGTATCTTGATGGATACAGACTGATTTCGTTGCGCATACACGACGAAACTGAGTTCCGTTGGTTCCCACACATCGACAACGTCCATACGCGCCTTTCGATGCATATAGCGCGCGACCACGTCGTCCGGTTTGTCGGAACACGTGCCGTATCGGAAATTATTCATTAAGTTTTCAAAACGGAATTACAAGTTTTTCTTGATTTTTAAATCGGTATTTCTTGATGTCTAATAGACGAATTTAAACTCTGCAAACAGCATCTAAAAGGTGTATAGGTTGTCTAGAGGTTTGTTCAATTAGTTTTACCAAACTGTCGAAGAATCGCCAAGATTTTGGCTTCCAAATATGGGTTTGGGACTGCCTTCTATACTATTTTTCCGCGAGTTTTCTTGGGAAATTTAAATCAATCTCCTGAGAAATCTAGTCGAGTACTCTCTAATTTAATTGAAGGGACTCCTAGATGGTTATATTGGTTACCCCTAGGAAGTTACGATGCGAGAGTTAGCTAAGCACGGGGGAAGAAATACTGGGTTGAAAACAGTACCTTGCGCGCGCGCGAACACCAAGCGGGGGCGGCGGTCGGTTTGTCGAGCCTCTCCGGCGATCGTCCAGTTGACGGCGGCGGCTCTCAGGGCGTCGGGGTGGTTCGCCGGGGGTTCGAGGTCGAGGGGCTTCAGGAGGAAGATGAGTTATGGGGGGTTAGGTTTTCGGTTGTTGCGGAGCAGTATAAATATTGTTGCCGCTGCTATCTCCTAATACTACTAGGAATGCAGGGCTCGGGTCTTAGCTGCTAGTGAGTTATGGTTTTAGGGGGGTCGGGCCCCCCGCGGCTATGCTGCTGCTGATGGTGGGGGGGTTCGGCCCACCACCCTAAATGCTTTTTCTTTTCTTTTTTCTTTTTTTACAATATATATATATATATATATATATATATATATATATATATATATATATATATATATTCACAAGAAAAATTCTATAATTCGTAATTAAGTACCAAAAATATTTTGTAACAAAGGTACGCTATATTTAGTAGTATTTTAAAATATCAAGCACACAATCATACATATTATATATATCCACTACCTCTTTAATTCTAAATAATATAACGAAAGAATTTTTTTAAAGCACTAAATAATTAGAAAATATTGGGGGTTTACAGCACCCTAGTTGTTTTTATTGTAATTCATGGTGCATTCCAGTTAAAAAAATATTTGAGTTGCATCCCACTTGTTTTGTCATAATATATACAAATATTTTTATTTTTAACGGTAACCGTCAATGGCTAACAATCAACTTCTTTGACCCCTCCTCCCACATGGACACTTTTGATAAAAAAAATACCCTCACGTGGACACTTTTGAGATCAAAACTCCTTTATCCCCATGTAGCTGCACACTCAGATGTGCATAGATAGTTGCCAAGTATGAAGAATCCATTGAAGGTATTTTGGTCTCAAAAGTGTTCACGTGGGAGGTCAAAAGAGTTGACTGTTAGTAGTTTCTGTTAAAAGTGGTGGGAGGTTTCATAAATTATGATAAAACAAGTGAATGCAACTCAATTTTTTGTTCTTTCTAGTGAAATGCACCTTTAAATTATGGTAAAATGGGTGCAATTCACAATTTTTCTTTTAAGTGATATGCACACTTAAATTATGGTAAAACAAGTAGTATGCAACTCATTTTTTTTTAAGTTAAACATAAACAAAGTCCAAATAAGTTAATCAAGCTTAGTTTTTCAAACCACTAAAAGTTGAATTATGAATGTCTCGACTAACACAATTTGTTAAATTTGTGAAAGAGTGAGTATCCTACAAGTTAAAAGACAAGCGAACATATGTAAGATGACATAAGCAGGATTCCAAATTTGTTTTTTTATACGAATACTTAAAAATCCCAAGATTCGAGTATTTTTTAAATATTATATTAATATATTTTTGTGGAAAATTGAAATTCGTTTTGAGAATGTTACGAACAAATACAAAGAATCAGGTAGTCTATATATAAATTTGGTAGATTTATTTTATTTTATTTGCTATTAACCTAATGATAAGTCACCTATAACAAGATAATTTTATTACCTTAATTTTCTACTTATTTTCGACATCGTACTTTAAAAAATATTTTTTTAGAACATATTTTTTTAATTTTGAAGCATATATGAACCACTTTAAAAGAATATTTAACAATATAAGTATTAAATTATATTTTTTACTACATAATATACTTTTAAAATGGTATCAATATGTTTCAAAGTTGACGTTGAGTATTTCAAAATCTAATATGTGAAAAATATCATGGGTGCCGGATAATTTTTTTTTTTACTTGAGTTACTTTAGGCTAATTATAAGGGCACATATCTTTTTGATCGGGGCTAGCCAGGATTAGGGCTAGCCAGGTTGGGAGGAACTTTTACTAGGGCTATCAAAATATTCCACTCAGGGGTTGTCCAAAACCCACAGCCCCCCCAAACCCAAAAAATCACTCACATTTCTAAATTTTACTCTCTCTCTTCACAAATCCTAGCTTTCTTCTTCTTCTATCCATCTTCTTCTTCTCCACCATTTCCATTCTCACATCTTCATCAAAACCCTAATTTTTTTTCTCATCATCATCATCTTCTCCACCATTTCCATCATCAACATCTCCATCAAAATCCTAGTTTCCTTCTCTTTCCCAATTTCGATGGTACCCAAAAAATTAAATAAACCCTAAAATGTATGGAAATAAAGGTTAAATACTTCTTTCCTCACAAAGAATGCATGGAAATAAATCCTAAAAATGCATATTTCACTCTATTATCAAGATTGAAATAAACCCTAACATGTTTTTTTTCATTCGGAAATGTCGACTTTAGGACTTCCAGAATTTGTGGCAGTCTTGAAAGGAACTTGCTGTACAGCAAGTTCCTTTCAGGACTGCCTCAATTTCTGGCAGTCCTCAATATGTTTAGGACTGCCAGAAATTGTGGCAGTCTTGTTGTAGAGCATGTCCCTTTCAGGACTGCCACAATTTCTGGCAGTCCTCATTACTTCTAGGAATGCCAGCAATTGTGGCAGTCCTGTTGTACATCGAGTCTATTTCAAGACTGTCACAATTTCTGGCAGTCCTAGACATATTGAGGACTGACATAAATTGTGACAGTCCTGATATGAACCCAATTATTCTACAACTATGATTTCTTCCATAGTTTTCTTCTACAACTAGGATTTCATGCATAATTCTTCTATTAATAAAGAAAAATTGGTTAATAGACTAATAGATTAATAGATTTGATAGATTTGATAACCCAATTTCTTCTACAACTAGGATTTCATCCATAATGCCCAAACAAGAAGAAGAAAAATAAAGTAGGGTTTGGGGAAAAAGATCTGATAAATTAGAAGAGAGCAAAAAATCAAAATAAACTAGGTTTGCAAAAATTGATGTTCTTGTTCTTGTTGTTCTTGTTTTTTTTTTTCCTTCTTGTTCTTCTTCTTCTTGTGAGGAATGGAGAGTAAGGAAGAAAACAAAAATTATAAGACTTATCTTTTATACCTACCACTTAGATAGTCCTGAGTAATTTTTTCAGTGACAAACTTGTAAATAATAGAAAACTAACACTTGGACAGCCCCGATCAAAATGTGCTGTGCCCTTATAATTTACCTTACTTTATGCAAAGAAAGGACTTAATAATTTTAATTCCTACTCTTTTTTTGGGCTATTATTTTTGTGACCGAGAACAAAATGAAGGTCTCTCTCTAATGGCGATTTCGAGCGGGGACAGCTCACACTTCTCCTCCCCTTTCTTCTTCTGGAAACCCTAATGTGAGTCCCACGTCGACTCCTATGCTGTTCTCTTTAGAATGCGAGTCGTTTCTTGAAGCGCTAATGGTGTTTTCTTCTTGAGCAGTTCGATGGAGCTGTGGAGTTGAAGTTGGAGGCTGTTCTTCGAGATGAACTCGGCTTTAGCTTTTGGGGAGCAGGACGAAGAACAAGGTGCTCTCTTAAAAGCTCGATCTTTTTCACTTTACTTGCCCCTAAAACGGTTCCGGCGTCCGTGTCAGAGTCGTGTCCAGCAGGTGTCAAACTGTGTGTCCGTGTCGCTGTCGAGAAATGTGAAAAAGATTTGATTTTGAGTTATTTTTTCCCTCTCACTTTCCTGCTTATTGGGTTTGATTTCGTGTTGGACACGCCGCGGACGCTTCCGAAATTGGAAAGGACACGCCAAAACCGTCCCGTGTCTGTATCACCACCGTGTCCGATTTGCATCATTTATTTGAGACGGGAAAAATGTGAAATATTTGATTTTTTTTCTTCTTTTTTTTTTCTTAGAAGGGGAGGAGAAGAGTTGCTTGAACTCGGAGCTGTGGCACGCCTGCGCCGGGCCGCTGGTCTGCTTGCCGAACCTCGGCACACGAGTGGTCTACTTCCCTCAGGGCCATAGTGAACAGGTTAAGAGATTATATTTATCAGTTCCTTCTCAAAATTGATTTTTTTTCCTTTTCCGGAAATGTGTATAAGTTTGTTGAATGCTACGATGTGTTGGAGAAAAGGTTGCGGTGTCAACTAACAAGGAAGTGGAGGGGCACATCCCGAATTACCCGAACTTGCCTCCGCAACTGATTTGTATTTTGCACAATGTTACAATGCATGTAAGTTTCTCTTCTCAATCGTCTGATGTTTTAGTGAAAAAAATGATAAGAGTGCTGATCTTTATGGAATTGGTGTTTGTAGGCGGATGTCGAAACTGATGAAGTGTATGCTCAGATGACTCTGCAGCCGCTAACACTGGTAAGACTCGATTGGAGCAATCGGTCTTCTCGGACAATAGTTTTATAGTAATTGAGAACAATTGGTGTTACTTTTACAGCAAGAACAGAAGGATACTTTTGTACCGATTGAGATGGGCATTGCTAGCAAGCAGCCGATGAATTACTTCTGCAAGAATCTGACTGCAAGCGACACGAGCACCCACGGAGGGTTCTCTGTTCCTCGACGTGCCGCCGAGAAAGTGTTCCCGCCTCTGGTTTGTGGGTCATTTGCGAGTTGGACCTTTATCAAATAATATTTTGTTGGCAATGCTGTTATATGGGGGTAACATTTTGATTGCTTGGTTTCAGGATTTCTCTCAGCAGCCGCCGGTGCAGGAGCTTACTGCTAGGGACATTCATGATGTGGAGTGGAAGTTTAGGCATATATTTAGAGGTAACCTAAGTTTAGATATGTAGGAACGAATTTCCTGTATCAGGGACTGAATATCTTATAGGATGATAATACAAGGACATAGAGTAATTGTCATCTATGTTGCAAATATAGTGTGACAGATACATGCACGGAGTCCCGGTGACATGTACATGACACCAAGAATGGCGTGCCCTAGTGTATCTCAGAGCATCTGTGTTTTATACAATGTGCATTTCAACAAGGACAGATCAACATTTTAAGTTGTTTGTGCTTCTCACTTCTCATAAAACTCTTAAACCCTAGGAAAACTCACCAAAGAACCTTCTTGTCTCCCGCAAGAGTCGCAACACCTCTAGTATATCCTTAATAATGTTCTTAAAGCCACAAAATCCTTTCTTGCATGACTCTTATGTAACCTGTACATGTACAATAGAACCTTTAATTTACCCTAAGAAGCACGTCTCGTCCATCCATCCATCCCTCCATCCATCATAAGATGTCAATGGTAGCTGCAGGTAGATTGTGACAGAAAGTCAAAGGTGGCAGCAATTCTATTGCGACAGAGTGGCTGCAGGGACGATGAACACAGCAGGTCAAGGTCTATGGTGCAATAGATCCACAGGTGACAACGGCTGCAGCTCGAGGTTAACAGGGCTTTCCTTTTATCCTTCGAGGCAGATGCCACAGATGTGGAGGAGGTGGCACTATGCCATCAATATAGAGGAAAAGAGGAGGTATTGTCCCACCAAAACAGAAGAGAAATAGAGGAGGTGTTGCTGTTTGGTTTGGTTTCCATTAAATTATGTCCAGAAGAGGAGGGAACTCTCACATGATGAAGAAATAGCTATGTGAACTTAATGTGATGATTACATTTAGTGCATAAGATATATATATATATATATATATATATATATATATATATATATATATATATATGGCGTGGATCAAAAGCCCCGCGGGGGGAGCCCTCCACTCCGCACCATCGGATCGGGGGTCCGCATGGGCACGCGCTCTCGCTCGATCCAACGGTCGAGGGTAACGGAGCTCCCGCGGGGCTCCGGATCCGGATATATATATATATATACGGGCGATGGGTCGGGCGACTCAAACCCTAGGGGTTCCCCACCGTGGGACCCCGGCTGACGGCATGGGTGGGCCGGCCGGCGGTGCCCAGGCTGGGGGCGGACCGGCCACAGGCGGCCCTGCGGAGGGTGGAGCGGGATCTGATCGCGGCGCGAGATCTGATGGAGGCGCGGGACTTGTTGTAGGCATAGACAGCGGCAATGCTGGAGCGGGTGGTGGCCGTGTGGGCGCTGGTGGCGGCAGGAGGGCGGACGTACCACGGATCGGGGCGGATCGTTGGGTCCCAGATCTGACGGGTACCCTTGACTTCCAACCTGTATCCGGATCTGGATCTCAGGGTGGACAGATGGCGGGTGGCGGATGGACGACGGTTACGCGACGTTGTGGTGGAAAAACTAGAGGCAAGGAGGGTGGCGTGCAGGCCCACCTAAAGGTGTGCTACACTTCTGACAGGAGAGCGGGAGATGGTTCGGGGTCGCGGAAGTCGTCTCATGGCCTTGGGGTTCCCCTCCGGACCGGGAATGGTACTGTTGGGAGACCGGTTGGGTGGCGTCCCAAGGTGGCTGCGGCGGATAAAGAAAAAGGAAAAGCTGTCGACTTGGGAGGTCAGGGAACATGGTCCTCTCCACCTGGTGTCGTCCCTTGGTCACAGGGGACGGCTCTCCGGCCTATGAAAAAGTACTGGGCTGATATATGCAAGCCTGTGGGTCCCAAATGCCAACATCTATGGAGTTTATGCCACCAAAGAAGTTAGGGATTGGCTTCCGAGCCTCGTTCCCTGCAGAGGAGATAGTGATGGTGACTGCTATCTGGGAGAACACGTTGGTCCTGTACGTCCCGGGGAACAAGCCCTTCTATGGGCAGATCCGGGCGTATGCGACACGTGTCTGGCAGCCCAAAGGAAGCATGGTAATATATGCGAGGGAGAATGGGTTCTTTTATGTGAAGTTTGGGCTAGCTGACGACGTCACCAGGATACTCCAAGGAGGGCCGTGGACGTTTGATGGCAGGTTGATTATCCTGAAAGGGTGGACCCCGGATCTGCGATGTGAGAAGGAAGTTCTCAATGCTATCCCTGTTTGGATACGCTTTCCGGAATTTTCAGTCAGATATTGGAGCATTCTATTGTTTATGAGGCTCGCTAGCTTGGTGGGAAAACCGATTAAGACTGATGATGCTACAACCTTTCGATCGAGGCTGATGTATGTTCGAATGTTCGTAGAGATTAGAGCTGGTGGGGAGCTGTCGAGTATTTTGGAGTATGAAGTCCCTTCTGGAGAGGTTCTAACCCCGAAAGTGGAGTATGAATTGGTACCACCAGCTTGTTCGCACTGTGCTTGCTTTGGACACCTCGTCAGTACATGCCCTACAGGAGGACCGAAGTCGGTGTTACCTCCGGAGGCTACTTGAGGAGCCTGGTTCATCACGGGAGACGGAGACTGCTACTGGGGACGAGAGTGCTGAGGACGTCATGCAGGAGGGAGACATGCCAATGGATGAGGCCAGTGGCCTGAGTCTGACTATCTCCCCTCAGCCGGTCCATACCAGTGGGGCTATGGTCACCTTCTCGGCACAGAGGAGCATGGTTACCAGAGGCATGTCGGCCTCGAGGCGAGAGCATCGAGGAGATGGAAGTACATCCGAGGAGAGAGTTTACAGCAGGAAAAGACATGCTGGCCCTTTACGTGAAGGCCCCCCTCGGGAGGAGGGTCGTACACCTGTTCATAGTGAGGCGTTATGTGTGGACAATCCGGCTTGGACCCTGATGCTCTTCCAGGCAACAAACCAGCATACCTCTACTCCTGGGATGGAGGAGGACATGGCAGCGACGAACGTGGTACCACTCCAGGGTACTTGTTCAGGAGGAATTCAGGGGATCTATCCCCTTAATAATTAATGACGGTTATCGCCTGGAACATGAGGGGTGCGTGCTCCTTGGGGAGATGGAGGGAGATTTGTGGGATCTTACGCAGAGAGAAGTGTGACATCTCTGTATTGCTGGAGACCAAGATTAAAGGAGAAAAGACTCTAACCCGACGGACCCCCAATCATTTGGTGCAAATACACAATCTAGCACTTTGTGATATGGCGAGGATCTGGGTTAGATGGAATACCAACAGTTGGGATGGAGATTTGGTCATGATATCGGAACAGCTGATTGCCGTCTCCTTCACTAATAAGGGTGGTTTTCGGTTCTTGCTGGGAGCGGTGTACGGCCACAACGACAGGCGACGTCGAGAGGCCATGTGGAGGGACATGTCCAGAGTGGCATCCTCTGCTGACTCATTGCATCTTCCTGGGCAACTTCAACGCCCTTCTTTACAGAGGGGAGAAGGTGGGAGGCAGACCTGTCCCAGATCAGATTTTGTCCGACTTTCAGAGGTGTCTTCTTCAGTCGGGGCTCCAGGGTCTGGCGCGCTCTGGTCACATCTGGACTTGGCATAACAAAGCTGCCCACAACAGAGTTGCATGTCAGCTGGACAGAGCTCTAGGCAATGGGGAGTGGTTTTGCCGCTTCCCATATGCTATGGCTGAGGGTCTGGCTGCTGGAACGAGTGATCACTCTCCTATCAGGATCGGCTTTACATAGCGACCTACTTGAAAGTCGCGTCCTTTTCGATACAACAACAGTTGGTTTCTCTCTGGTGGTTATATGGCGGCTGTTACATAGGGTCTTCTTAGCCAGCAGGAGGGAACGGCTCAGTACCGAATGGGGCATATCCTCAAGCACACGAAGAAGGCTATCCGGAGTTGGGTGAAGAGACTGCCCAAGACTTCATTGGATGATAAGGAGGCGGAACTCAGGGACACCTAAAATTCCATGCAATCCGACATGCTGAACGGCTCCTTAGCGGCTAGAGAGAAGGAGCTGATTGGGGAAGTCAACATTCTACGCCTGCAGATGGAGATTAGTGCGGCCCAGCGCGCTAAATGCTCCCGGCTCAAGGATGGCGATCGCTGCTCCAAGTCCTTCTATGATGTTATCCGGACCAGACAACATAGGAACAACCTTTCTCAGCCTCTCGATGGAGAGGGCAAACTGGTGGGGGAGCCGTCGAAGATCTAAGGAGAGGCAATCAGGTACTACTCAAAGTTATACTTTCAGACTGACTATCTCTCTGTGTTTCCGGATATCATTACAAAGAAGCTGGTGACGTCCTATGGGAATAGTCAACTACTTGCGTCGGTCGCTATAGAGGAGGTGGAGGCTATCATCATGAAGGCGGATCCCAACAAAGTCCCATGGCCGGATGGATTTAGCAGTGGATTTTACAAACGCTACTGAGATATTCTGAAGTTTTCGGTACTCGAGGCGGTCCAGGAGTTCTTCACTAAGGGAAAGCTGCTGAATGAGCTGAATTATACCTTCCTGACTCTTGTGCCAAGGAAAGAAGGTGCGACATTGTTGGCGGACTTTAGGCCTATAGGTGCTGTAATTATCTTTACAAAATAATTACGCACCTTATGTGCCGGCGTATGGAGGGGATTATGCAGGACTTAGTCTCTCCGAACCAGGCGATTTTCATAAAGGGGAGATCGATTGCTGAGCACAGTCTTCTTGCACATGAGATGGTGAGGGGTTTCAATAAATCAGGAGAGGAGAAGGCGTGTGTGAAGTCCCTATGACATGGTCAATAGGGACTTCCTGTGCCACCTGATGCTTGCCATAGGATTCGATGATCGATGGGTTGTGAGAATTCGGGAGTGCATCACGTCCCCCTTCTTTTTTGTCCTCATCCAGGGTACCCTGTATGGGTTCTTCCGCAGCAATCGAGGACTCCGGTAAGGCAATCCATTGTCTCCTTACCTTTTCACACTTGTCATGGAGTACTTCACTTGCTTGATGGATATGGCGGTTTATAGTGGGAGGCTAGTCCCGCTGTTCAGGAGGATCGAGCCACCTGTTACTCATCTTTTATATGCTGACGACCTCCTGGTATTCCTCCAGCCTTCTATGGAAGGAATGAACACGATCTCGGAGATTATGGGAGATCTGGAAACTCTTACTGGACTTCAAATGAATCGAGAGAAGAGTCGGGTCTACTTCAGTTTCCTTTGCCCTCTGAAGGAGGAACGAGCAGTAGCTCTGGGTGTGGAGAGGAGTGATCTTCCGGTGAAACATCTAGGAGTCCCTCTGACAGTCAATTATGCTCGAGACCAGGATTGCCATAGTCTGGTGGAGTATGCCCAGAGTAGGGTTGAGGGATGGTAGGCTGCTGGACTATCATTTGGTGGGCGCATTGAGTTAGTTAGATCGGTTATCTCGGCTCTGGCTCAGTTCTGATTCCAGTTTATTCTGATTCCTGTCGCTACCATCCTGAAAATGGAGAGGATTTGTGCCGATTTCATCTGGAGGGGGGGTATGCATGCGATCTCTTGGGAGCAGTTCTGCCGCCCGAGGAAGGAGGGAGGGGTGGGTCTTAGACCCTTGCTGGAGATCAGGGAGGCCTCGGCCCTGAAGCTGGCATGGAGGTTCATTAAAAGGGGGTCTCTATGGGCTGACTGGATGTACAGTAGATATGTGAAGCAAGGCAACTTCTGTACCTGCTCCATCAACAATAACTCTGTTACTTTTAAGCATATCCTGCGACACATAGCTGTACTCAAATCCTCCATCAGGAGGACCATGAGAGATGGAGCTGGAATTGACCTCTGGCGGGACCCATGGTTAGAGCGTCAATCTCTGTTAGAGATCCTGGGAGACCGGTCGCACAGGGAGGCTAGTAGGGGGCTGACCTGCCAGCATATTATCAGGAATGGAGTGTGGAGTGTCACGCCCCAGAACCAGAATACTGGAGAGCGGGGAAATGACTCAGCCAGCTACGTATTACGGGAAGATGAATACCGTATAATACGATCAATGCTGTCTAATAAGACGAGGGGGTGCATACTACATAAAAGTCTCACTATGGTCACTTCACATCTATTGTCTCAATCATTCAAAAAAGAAACAGAAATAGAGAACATGTGAGATAAAGCAGTAAGGCGTCCCAAACGCTCAGTCAAAATGTTCTTGATATCTGGCTTTACAAAACACAGCCAGATGATGTAGTAAGTATACACAATTGTTATCAGCTGCAGCCTGACTTAGTTACAATTATGCAAAAAGTAGGTACAAGACAATCCGACTAACATGTCGGTGTCAAACGGCAAAGTATAAAGTATTTAACAAAACGAGCGGGGAAGTAAGGAACCCACTCGAGTCCTCCTGCGATCATCCCTCTAGTATTGACCATCTTGGGGGTAGAAGTAAGCTGGATCCTCGGGGACCGGTTCTAAATCTGGCCATGCAAAACCAGAGAGGTTAGACCTCTAATAGCAAGTACCGCAAGGAAGCACGATATGAGGAATGAAGCCAGTAAGAAGAGAATATGATAATAGATCTCTGCTATCTACTAGGATTCACATAACATCACGACACTTCGAACCAACCTCCCAACCAAACAAGGACAGAAATTGGCCCGTCATGTCCTGACATTCTGATCATCTCAGTTAGGTAACAGAGTAGGTACAGTACACAAACAAATCCACTTAAACGGCCATGCAACTACTACGGCTTGCTACGGTGAGTTCCAAGTTATCCTGGAATTATGCAATAAAGGATTCCTCAGTTCTTACTATGTGCAAGCAAGGCTAGTCTATCCAATCAATCAATTGTGCCAATCATGTATTTAGACGAGTCCCAGCGGGACGCTCGTCGTTAGTATTCCATGTACAATTAAATAATATAAGCAGATACCGCTCCCTGCCCGTGTGGCAGATTTGCAGTACCTGTGGGAACCAGCCGGCCTGTCGGGCACTTAATAGTCCCAAGAGGGCTGCCATGTAAGAACTCGGAAATCCATTCTCTCCATGCAATCATTATTTTATTTATCTTAATAGCCTCTATGTTAAGCGAAATCCCATGCCGTGGGTCATGGTCATTCAAATGAGTACTTTCGTACGGGGTACGATATGCACAACTCTACAACGTTACCCGTGCGGTTAGGTTGTAGGTCTTACATAGCGTAATGCAACAATCAAAACTAACCACGGAATAATCATGCCTTGACCATAAAGTACACATGCTGCTTTTGTAAAATAAATAAATAAATAAATTGAAACCTGCATGTGTCTGTATGCCAATATTCAGGATCAGCCAGTCGATTACAATAGTTTATGATATGAACGTGTCTCATTCATTCAATTCAATAAGACGACTAGCCAGCCTCTTAGTTCCAAATTAGGAACGCATGATCAATTTACTAACTCAAGATAACAATCCCTGTTTATTAATGTCAAGACAATAATTAATGTTAATAAATGCCAAGTCAATCAATCAATGGTAATAAATGTCAGTCAATGTCAATTAATGTTAATTTGAAACAAGAATCAATCAAAAGGCATTATGGTTAGCATTCATGCGGCTGGGAAATTATTGATTCATGCGGCCGGAAATGAATGGGTTACATGCGGCCAGGCAAGGGTGATTCCATGCGGCCGAAACAAAATAGTCTCACGCGGCCAAATTAGCAAAGCCCTATGCAGCTAGAAACTAAAGGGGTCTTATGCGGCTACAGGCAAGAGGCGCCCATGCTGCCAGGGAAAATTCCATGCGGCTGAATAGGTGCAAGCCTATATGCGGCTGGGAAATTATGCAGCGCCATGCGGCTGAAAGTTTATGCGTCTGGAATAATTAAGGTCCATGCGGCTGCGGGATAATGAGCGTCATGCGGCTCAGAATCACAAGCCTCATGTGGCCAGGTTCAGGCTCAGCCAGCCAGCTGAACAGCGCCATGCGGTCGATTAAGTCCATGCGGCTGACTAAGCTCATGCGGCTGACTAAGCCCATGCGGCTGAATAAGCCCATGCGGCCAAGGGAGACTTGCCGCATGAAAACTCATGTGGTCAAGCACTGTTCTTCTTCTCCACTTTTCTGAGAAGGAGAACCATGGGAAGCCATTGCTTCCGAGCTCCCTAATTCCTTCATTCCAAGCCCAAAACTGGACTTCCATAGGTCAAAATGGGGTAGAATGAAATTCTCTACAACATGGAACTATCAAAACTTGAAAAATAACAAAGTTACTAGGTCAAAACCTAAGAAATCCGAAAATGCATTAAACTTAGATTTACAAGAAATGAGCCATGGAATTTGAAAATGCTAAGTACTAAAGTATCTAAAAATCCTGAGAGAAAGATAATGGAACAGCAAAAATTGAGATCCATCAAGAAGCAAGTTGGCACTTGCCTAGGCGGCTGGTAGGTGGGGAAATGTTTATGAGGAAGAAGAGGAGTAATGGTGAAGGAACTTGGTTGATCGTAAATTTTGTGATTGATCAAGACGAGAGACTATAAGTCATCGACGATTGCTCGATGCGTATAGCATCTCGTGTGTCGACCCGTGAATAAGATAGACTCGAACTCGATACGAGTAGATGTTTCGTAAATTACGGAATCATCGACGGCAGTGCATGATTTGACTCGGGGGATAGTTGCGCATCAGTTGCGCTGATAGAAATGGTTTTGTCTGAAATTGGGCAGTCGCATAGAATCGTCGGAACGTGATTTGGCTCCGAAATAAGATATAGCATGGTTCGTATTAAACTGTCCTTCGGTGATGATCCACAATTATCGAGCGTAGCTTCGGGACAGCTGACCCTAGAAGACTTGACCGCCAAATCAAATTGAATGCTGCAGACCGTAAGATGACCCATGCGATATCGCATATGAGATTGCACCGATAACAAATATAACATGGTGCATGTTGACGATAAGTCTAGGCGATCGAGAATTGTTGGAACAGCTTTCGATTGAGAATGATATAGTTAGGTTTTGAGTATTCGTCGGATGAATACTTGAATGGTTATGTTGGTCGACGGTCGAACTAGAATTCACCAACGGACTTGGTGATTCGGATAGGCGAGTGCGAGAATCGTGCTATGCACGAGAGGGAATGATAAGGGAATGACCTATGATAGATTCGGATTCACCTTGCAATTGAGCTTGCGTGAATCGAAGTTATGTTCGATGTTGCGAGACGGATAAGTTGGAAATTCGGCTAGAAAATTCCTACTCGTTAGGAAATCGAATGTAATATGCGTCGTAAAGACCTTCGTGCTAAGGCGATCGTTGCCTTGAGCACCGTCGCCTTGATGTAAACTTTCGTGTCGGATAGATTGTGGCCTTTGTGCAATGTCAATTTAAACTTGCGTCGGGAGAATCTAAGCACGGGGACTATGTAAGTAACCTAGCGGACGTAGTCCTGAATGTTGATGCATTTGCATGTCAACAAAGGAAATTGTATCGAGATAAGTTGCATAAGCAAGACTTCGAAAATAGTTGGTTGGCGACTTCGAACGCAAGGCGTTGCGGAGACTCGTTGTGATTGGATGCGTGACGGCTCGACGCGATGCATAGAATTGATAGTCCTAATGAAACGTACGAAATGAGAAAGGAGATTTTGAATCGCGTCGCGTGCAGTGACTTTGTTGAATGAATCGCGTGTGTATCAATATGCATATGCGATGAAATTTCGAGAACAGTTGCTAAGGATAAGTCCGATCGAGAGTACGAGATGGCAAGCATAGGATTGAAATTTACCTGTCAGCTTTGTTCTAATTTGCTACGACTGGGCTTGGTCGAAATACATATATCTTCGGGACGCCTTGAATATAGGTACGAATCCAAATCGAGTTGTGTACAAAATTCAAATCGAGCTGCAGGGAAGACTTGAAATGTTAGTGAAAAGCTTGCACGGTAGTGTGGAATTGAACAACGTTGGTGGGACGAGATCGTGAAACGATCTATAAAACACTTAGTCGGAGTGTTGGTTTTGGTTCGAGGACGAACCTTGTTTTGAGTGGTATATTCTGTAATGCCCCGCTCCGCACGGCGCATTACGCTGAAGCGTTGACTCAACGAGTCACGTTGACGCAAGGAAATATATCGATGCAAAACGATAAGAGAGTTACGTTGTCCCGAGCAATGCATCAAACTAAGTTGATGCGAAGAGTTGCCTTGTCCCGAAAGAATGCATCGAGTTGAATCGATGCGAAGCGCCGCGTTGCCCCGAAGGATGAGTGCGTTGAATCGGCTCGAAGATTCTAAGAAATCGAATCGACCAAGGCGCAAGTCCGAATCGTTGCAAGTATTGATTTTAGTTGGTTTCGTGTGCAGGTTATACTTTGACGGGAAAATATTAGAGGTCGATCTTTTGCAATATTTAGTAAGGGGTCCGCGAAATCAAATCGTCGCCTTGCGACGGGCCGAGACTTGCGCACGCTAAGGCAAATCGGACGTACTTCGTGCTATACGTCCGATTTGCCTTAGCGTGCCCAAGTCTCGGCCCGTCGCAAGGCGACGATTTGATTTCGCGGACCCCTTACTAAATATTGCAAAAGATCGACCTCTAATATTTTTCCGTCAAAGTATAACCTGCACACGAAACCAACTAAAATCAATACTTGCAACGATTCGGACACTTCGTGCTTCATTGAGTTATACGTCCGATTTGCCTTAGCGTGTCCAAGTCTCGGCCCGTCGCAAGACGACGATTTGATTTCGCGGACCCCTTACTAAATATTGCAAAAGATCGACCTCTAATATTTTCCCGTCAAAGTATAACCTGCACACGAAACCAACTAAAAATCAATACTTGCAACGATTCGGACTTGCGCCTTGGTCGATTCGATTTCTTAGAATCTTCGAGCCGATTCAACGCACTCATCCTTCGGGGCAACGCGGCGCTTCGCATCGATTCAACTCGATGCATTCTTTCGGGACAAGGCAACTCTTCACATCAACTTAGTTTAATGCATTGCTCGGGACAACGTAACTCTCTTATCGTTTTGCATCGATATATTTCCTTGCGTCAACGTGACTCGTTGAGTCAACGCTTCAGCGTAATGCGCCGTGCGGAGCGGGGCATTACAGGTGAGATCCGCAAGAACACGTGGTCCCCAACAGAAAACTCTAGCGGCCTACGATGCTGGTCCGCCCAATGACGATGCCGATCCTGCGCAACTCGAAGTCGCTCTCTAATTCCCTTAACCAATTCAACTGTCTGAACAATCATTTCCGGGCCTAACATCTTTCTCTCCCCGATATCATCCCATGCTAGTGGCGACCTACACTTCTTACCGTATAGGGCTTCGAATGGTGCCATCTGGATACTGGCTTGATAACTGTTGTTATAAGAAAACTCAACTAAGTGCAGGTGGCTCTCCCAAGATCCTCCAAAATCTAGGGTGCAAGCTCGCAACATATCTTCCAAAGTCTGAATTGTCCTTTCTGATTGTCCGTCCGTCTGTGGATGGTAAGCTGTGCTAAATCTTAACTTGGTGCCCAGACTATGATGTAAGCTCTTCCAGAAATGTGATGTGAAACGGGTGTCTCTATCGGACACAATACTGACAGGGATTCCATGCTGCCTGACTATCTGTTGCATATATAATTCTGCCAACTTTTCTGTAGATTGCCCTACTCTGAAAGGAAGAAAGTGTGCCACCTTCGTAAGCCGATCTACTATCACCCAAATAGCATCTTTACCACTTGGTGATCTCGGTAAATCGGTCACAAAGTCTATTGTGATGTGTTTCCACTTCCATTCCGAAATAGGAAGCGGTTGCAATAACCCAGCTGGCGTCTGCTGTTCTGCCTTCGCTTGCTGACATACCAAGCAACGGGAAACAAATCTAGCTATCTCCCTCTTCATTCCATTCCACCAGAAGTGCTGCTTGATATCTTGGTACATCTTGGTCCCTCCAGGGTGTATAGAATACTGGGAACTGTGAGCTTCTGCCATAACCTCCTGTCTGATATCTCCACTAGGCACACATAGACGTGACCCAAACCTAAGTGTACCATCTTCATTAATTCTCATCTCCTTCCTGAGTCCTGACTCATATTCTGTCCTAAGCTTCTGAATCCTTGGGTCCTGTGCCTGAGCTGCCTTGATCCTGTCTACCAAGTCATATTGAGCTTGTAGACTTGTTAGAACTCCTACATCACTAGGAAGTATAACTTCGATACCCATCTCCTGAAGGTCTTCTAAGATATGCCTCTGTGTTGTTAACATAAATGCGCCGCCTCTCCTGCTAAGAGCGTCTGCTACCACATTAGCCTTGCCTGGATGATACTGAAGCTCCACGTCATAATCCTTGATCAGCTCTAACCATCTTCTCTGCCTCATGTTCCACTTCTTCTGAGTAAAGATGTACTTCAGACTTTTATGGTCTGTGTACATGTCGGTCACCATATAAGTAATGCCTCCATAGCTTCAAAGCAAATACTACTGCTGCCAACTCCAAATCATGAGTTGGATAATTCTTCTCGTGGTCTCGAAGTTGCCTAGATGCATATGCTATCACCTTCCCATGTTGCATGAGGACACATCCAAGTCCTTTCCCTGATGCATCACAATATACTGTAAAACCTCTGGGTCCAACTGGCAATGTAAGAATAGGCGCTGATATCAACTTATGCTTCAGATTCTCAAATGATGCCCGACATTCTGCCGACCAGACGAATGGTACATCCTTCCGTGTCAAGCGGGTCATGGGTGCTGAAAGTCTTGCAAAGTCTGATACGAATCTCCTGTAATATCCTGCCAATCCTAAGAAACTCTGCATATCAGCTACGGTCTTGGGTACTGGCCTACTCTCTACTGCTTCTATCTTCTTGGGATCTACTGCTACTCCAGCTCCTGATATGATGTGACCCAAAAATAAAATGTGGTCCATCCAGAACTCACACTTGCTGAGCTTGGCATACAACTGGTTCTCTCTCAGAACCTGCAACACTTTCCTGAGGTGGTCTTCATGCTCCTCTTCACTGGCAGAGTATACGAGAATGTCGTCAAGAAACACAATGACAAACTGATCTAAGTATGGCATAAAGATGCGGTTCATCAAGTCCATAAATATTGCTGGAGCATTGGTCAAACCAAACGGCATTACTAAGAATTCATAATGCCCATACTTCGACCTGAATGCTGTCTTGGGAATATCTTCCTTCCGAACCCTCACTTGATGATACCCTGAACGAAGATCTATCTTGGAGAAAACTCTAGCCTTGCTCAACTGATCAAATAAGTCGTCGATCCTTGGTAGTGGGTACTTGTTCTTTACTGTTTTCGCGTTAAGCTTCCTGTAATCGATGCACAATCTGGATGACCCATCCTTCTTCCCCACAAGTACCACTGGTACCGCCCATGGTGATATGCTAGCTTGGATGAACTTCTTCTCCTTCAATTCCTCTATGTGCTGATATACCTTGGCCTGCTCTGAATCCGCCATTCTGTAAACTCGATCTGATATCGGTTTAGTTCCAGGTGCCAATTCTATACTGAACTCAATATCTCTTACTGGTGGTAGCCCTGGAAGTTCTTCGGGAAATACGTCTAGAAACTCTTCAACTACCTTCGGGACTTGAACTTCTTCCATTGCCGTTACTACTCCCTGCTCTTGCTGAGTTGCCTCTGATCTGACTAAGGTGAATCTCTTCATGCCAGGAATATCAAAAGATACACTCCCTCTACGACAATCTATTGTCGCATGACCGTCTTTCAGCCAGTCCATGCCTTAGATAACGTCGAAATTTCCAACGGGAAATTCTATCAACTGGGCGGGTAAGGAATGCCCGCAAACTACAACGCTACACGCTAAAATAACTCTACTAACTCCTACGAGCCTATTGCCAGTGAGTATATTCAACCTCCCTGGCAATGCCTCAAACTCCATTCCTAGCCGTGTCGCAAGTTGTGCAGATATAAATGAATGTGATGCTCCCGAATCAAACAATGCTACTGCGGGATATGAGGCGACGAGAATGTTACCTGCCACAACATCTCCCGATGCTAATGCCTCCTCCAAGGACAGTGTGAATGCCTGCCCTCGACCTCCTTGCTGGTTCCCATGCTGTGGCCTAGCCTGGTGTTGCTGCTGGCCCCTGCCTTGATGATGCTGGGGTGGTCTATGCTGGTGTTGCTACATCGGCGGTCCCTGCTGCCGAAACATCTGAGCCTGTGGCATCAACGGATGCTGGGCCAATGGTCTCACTGCCACTGCTGGTCCTCGATACTGGCCTGCCCCTGGTGCTGGCAGAGCAGGAAACTGTTGTATGGGTCCTCATGACCTCGAATTCATGGGACATGTGGTAACCCGATGATCTGGATTTCCACATATCAAACACAGTCCGTTCAATGTCCGACACACATCTCTAGTGTGTCCTACCTTCCCACAATAAGTGTAGCCTGCTGGGGGTTGCTGATTCTTCCTCTGTTGCTGCTGCTGCCTGGGTGGTGGTGCTGGCCATCGCATTGCCACATCGTGAATGCGAATGCCAAGGGATGGTGCTGTTGTTCGGGGCGCTGCTCCCCCTCCTCCTTCAATCTGACTGTGGGATCTCTTCTGACCTCCAGTCCTTGCTGTGATCCTCTGAATGGTGATCTCATGCCTTCGGGTTGCCGTCAATACCTCATCAAAAGTCTGGTAATTGTGCCCTCTATCAATTGCAAGAGCTCAAGGTGAAACCCTTGCTGAAATCTCATAGCCCTCTGGCGCTCCGTTGCTACCATCTCTGGGACGAACCTACTCAATCTGCAGAACTCCGCGTCATAAGCATCTACTGTTTTGCCGACCTGCTTGAGGTTGATAAACTTCTGTTGTAGCTCAAACTGTGCCACAACTCCATAGTACTTTGTCTTGAACCTTGCTGTGAAATCGTCCCAAGCAACGGGACGTATGATACCTACTTCCTCTGATTCCCACAAATCACGTGCGAGATCCTGAAGTAGCAACTTCACCTGATCCACACGTTCTTCTGCCGGTACCTTAACCGCCGTCAGAATAGCCTCAATGTCCTTAAGCCATGCATCTGCTGAGATGGCGTCCTCCGTGCCCTCAAAACGGCGGGGGTTGAACTTGCAAAATCTGGTTGATGCTCTGAATCTGATCTTGCCCCTCTTTCCAAAGCTGTCTGCAACCCTTGGTTGAGTAGTACGTTCTGCTCCTGCAACTGAGCATGCATGCGCTGCTGGGCTAACATCTGGTGTTACTGAGTAGCCATCATCCCTCTCATGATCTCCAGAAGGGCCGGTGTGTCCACTTCCACGGGGGTAGGTGGAACTGTTGGTGGTGGTGGAACCTCCGGATACTGCGATCCAGCTGCTGCTTCCACTATCACTTCTTCCTGGATAGTCCCTTGAGGTAGTACTGGCCCTTGTTGCTGACCAACCTGGTCATGTTGTCCATGCTGTCCATGTTGTTGCTGTCCAACTCTGACAGGTGCGGACGAAGTGCCCCTAAGAAAAGGGACAAGAGAATAATCAAACGACCAGACTCGAAGGATCAATGAAGTCAAGGGATACTGGAATGTCAAGCTGGAGTTGAGAATCGACGAATCATGAGATCAAGGGGGAACATGTGTGATTGAGACATCCTATTAAAACACCCCACAAGTCTGAAATCTGACCTGCATGGGCCACCACTAAAACCTTGTCACGCCCTAGAACCAGAATACTGGAGAGCGGGGAAATGACTCAGCCAGCTACGTATTACGGGTAGATGAATACCGTATAAAACGATCAATGCTGTCTAATAAGACGAGGGGGGTGCATACTACATAAAAGTCTCACTATGGTCACTTCACATCTATTGTCTCAATCATTCAAACAAGAAACAGAAATAGAGAACATGTGAGATAAAGCAGTAAGGCGTCCCAAACGCTCCGTCAAAATGTTCTTGATATCTGGCTTTACAAAACACAGCCAGATGATGTAGTAAGTATACACAATTGTTATCAGCTGCAGCCTGACTTAGTTACAATTATGCAAAAAAGTAGGTACAAGACAATCCGACTAATATGTCGGTGCCAAACGGCAAAGTATAAAGTATTTAACAAAACGAGCGGGGAAGTAAGGAACCCACTCGAGTCCTCCTGCGATCATCCCTCTAGTATTGACCATCTTGGAGGTAGAAAGTAAGCTGGATCCTCGGGGACCGGCTCTAAATCTGGCCATGCAAAACCAGAGAGGTTAGACCTCTAATAGCAAGTACCGCAAGGAAGCACGATATGAGGAATGAAGCCAGTAAGAAGAGAATATGATAATAGATCTCTGCTATCTACTAGGATTCACATAACATCACGACACTTCGAACCAACCTCCCAACCAAACAAGGACAGAAGTTGGCCCGTCATGTCCTGACATTCTGATCATCTCAGTTAGGTAACAGAGTAGGTACAGTACACAAACAAATCCACTTAAACGGCCATGCAACTACTACGGCTTGCTACGGTGAGTTCCAAGTTATCCTGGAATTATGCAATAAAGGATTCCTCAGTTCTTACCATGTGCAAGCAAGACTAGTCTATCCAATCAATCAATTGCGCCAATCATGTATTTAGACGAGTCCCAGCGGGACGCTCGTCGTTAGTATTCCATGTACAATTAAATAATATAAGCAGATACCGCTCCCTGTCCGTTTGGCAGATTTGCAGTACCTGTGGAAACCAGCCGGCCTGTCGGGCACTTAATAGTCCCAAGAGGGCTGCCACGTAAGAACTTGGGAATCCATTCTCTCCATGCGATCATTATTTTATTTATCTTAATAGCCTCTATGTTAAGCGAAATCCCATGTCGTGGGTCATGGTCATTCAAATGAGTACTTTCGTACGGGGTACGATATGCACAACTCTACAACGTTACCCGTGCGGTTAGGTTGTAGGTCTTATATAGCGTAATGCAACAATCAAAACTAACCACGGAATAATCATGCCTTGACCATAAAGTACACATGCTGCTTTTGTAAAATAAATAAATAAATAAATTGAAACCTGCATGTGTTTGTATGCCAATATTCAGGATCAGCCAGTCGATTACAATAGTTCATGATATGAACGTATCTCATTCATTCAATTCAATAAGACGACTAGCCAGCCTCTTAGTTCCAAATTAGGAACGCATGATCAATTTACTAACTCAAGATAACAATCCCTGTTTATTAATGTCAAGACAATAATTAATGTTAATAAATGCCAAGTCAATCAATCAATGGTAATAAATGTCAATCAATGTCAATTAATGTTAATTTGAAACAAGAATCAACCAAAAGGCATTATGGCTAGCATTCATGCAGCTGGGAAATTATTGATTCATGCGGCCGGAAATGAATGGGTTACATGCGGCTAGGCAAGGGTGATTCCATGCGGCCGAAACAAAATAGTCTCATGCGGCCAAATTAGTAAAGCCCTATGCAGCTAGAAACTAAAGGGGTCTTATGCGGCTACAGGCAAGAGGCGCCCATACTGCCAGGGGAAATTCCATGCGGCTGAATAGGTGCAAGCCTATATGCGGCTGGAAAATTATGCAGCGCCATGCGGCTGAAAGTTTATGCGTCTGGGAATAATTAAGGTCCATGCGGCTGCGGGATAATGAGCGCCATGCGGCTCAGAATCACAAGCCTCATGCGGCCAGGTCCAGGCTCAGCCAGCCAGCTGAACAGCGCCATGCGGTCGATTAAGTCCATGCGGCTGACTAAGCCCATGCGGCTGACTAAGCCTATGCGGCTGAATAAGCCCATGCGGCAAAGGGAGACTTGCCGCATGAAAACTCATGTGGTCAAGCACTGTTCTTCTTCTCCACTTTTCTGAGAAGGAGAACCATGGGAAGCCATTGCTTCTGAGCTCCCTAATTCCTTCATTCCAAGCCCAAAACTGGACTTCCATAGGTCAAAATGGGGTAGAACGAAATTCTCTACAACATGGAACCATCAAAACTTGAAAAATAACAAAGTTACTAGATCAAAACCTAAGAAATCCGAAAATGCATTAAAATTAGATTTACAAGAAATGAGCCATGGAATTTGAAAATGTTAAGTACTAAAGTATCTAAAAATCCTGAGAGAAAGATAATGGAACAACAAAAATGGAGATCCATCAAGAAGCAAGTTGGCACTTGCCTAGGCGGCTGGTAGGTGGGGAAATGTTTATGAGGAAGAAGAGGAGTAATGGTGAAGGGGAGTAATGAAGAGAGAGAAAGGATTTGGGGCTTTAAATGAAGAGGTGGTGGTAGGTGGGGGTTTGTTTCGGTTCATGATGAACCAACATACTTGAACCAAACCAAGCCGAACCCAAAGCATAGCTAAAGCAGAGTATAAAAGCAGGAAATAAAAACAGAAATAAAATTGCAGGAAATTAATTAACATAAAATTAAAGGGGTTTAATTACAGAACAATACATGATAAATATTAAATAAATATATTAAAGCAGTACATGTATTAAAAATACATATTCTGGGAACGGGAAGTGACATGGAGACCAGAGATCTACCGTCATACCGTGGAGCTTGGAGAGGTTATTCGTGCGGTCGGGTTTGATCCGACTCAGCCTGCTGATTGTTAGATCTGGGATCCGTCGGGTGTTACTGGGGGCTCTGGAGAGTTCAGGTTCCAAAGTTGCTACAACCTTGTGCGTCGTACCTTCCCTGCTAGTGCGGACTATGAATTCATATGGTGCAAGGGTCTGGCCCGAAAGATGCAGCTGTGTGTCTATCGTTTACTTCTGGATCGTCTTCTGACAAGGGACAGACTCATCTCATTTGGGATCCAGGTGCCTAACCCGAAGTGTGTGCTATTTGAATTGGATAATGAATCAATGCAACACTTATTCTTTGAGTGTCAGGTGTCCTGGTACATCTGGAATGAGCAATGCCGGATGGCGCTGGGCGCATGTGATACAGGCAGGGAGATCGGAGATATCATCAATGGGATTCGGGATCGCAGAGGGAGAGGGCAGGTCTGGTTCAAGATCGCCAGAGTACGGCTTGCTGCTGCTGTCTGGCATGTATGGAGGAAAATGAATCGTCGCATCTTCGAGGGGCTTACCACCCCTCATGTAGGCATCCTCCATAATATTGAATTTGATGTAAAAGCTATGGAAACCTGATGGGTGGGTAACCCACTCTGATTGTACGATTATTTGAGTTGAGTTCGGAATAAAATTTACCTTTTTCCAAAAATTATATATATATATATATATATATATATATATATATATATATATATATATATATATATATATATATATATATTGGAAAAAATTGAATTTTATTTCAAAGTAAAAGCCATAATCTTACAACATACAACCAGAGTGGGACTCCCACTCATCAATTCTCCATAGCATTTACATCAAAGTCGATGTTATGGAGAATGCCAACCGGAGGGGTGACCGGCCCCTCAAAGATCCGACGGTTTCGCTCCCGCCATACATGCCAAACCGAAGCAGCCAGACGAACTCTGGCTGTTCGGAACCAGTCCTGCCCTCTACCCCTGTATCTCGGATCATCGTGATGATGTCCCCAATACATTTCCCGGAGGCGCACACTCCCAATACACGACTCTGCTCCGACCAGATCCACCATGTCAGAGTGCACTCGAAGAAGATGTGCTTTATAGATTCAGACTCCAAACCGCAAAGCACACAATTAGGATCCGGAACCGGTACTCCAAACGAACTCAGGCGATCTCTAGTCAAGAGGCGGCCCACTAGAATGGACATCAATATATATATATATATATATATATATATATATATATATATATATATATATATATATATATTATATCCGCGTGGGCGCGCGCGCTCGCAAGATCCAATGGTCGAGGGTGACGGAGCTCCCGCAGGGCTCCGGATCCGGACCTATATATATTATATATTGATGTCCATTCTAGTGGTTGGGCGCTCGTGGCAAAGCCACCAAGCTAACGCCCAAGGGGAGACTCGAACTCGGTTCTCCCCACTGGCGGCCCCCATGTCATGTCCCGGTTCCGCAGAACCGATTGTCCTCTCATGGGCGTGATGCCGCGCGAGCCTAAGTTGCGCTCGTGCAAGACGATTTCCATAATAGTCGATTTCAGCAACTAGACGACGGGGTCGTCGCACAAAACACCCGAGCAGAAAAATTGAAGATTATCAAGATGTATAGATAACAAAACCTTCTTTGCTGATAATGCGTCGGAATTACAATGGTACGAGGTCAAGATTACAATCACTCAAGCTCACACTCTCTGAATACAATCACTCAGCTCCCTCTCATCTCTCAATACAAAATATCATGCCATAGGCTTACAATTGAAGAAGGCGATGTCCATACACTATGTCTTGTATAGGTGAAGTCTTCAAAGCGGCCGACGCCTCGAAATGTCAAGGAACTCTATGCCTCAACGCGTCCAAGCGAGCTCCGCCTTGAACGAGCAAGTACCTGAAACCTGCATGCAAACTGGTGGTGTATCAGTACACAACCTTATTGGTAAGTGAGCCTCTCTGTCATGCCCCGGTTCCGCAGAACCGATCGTCCTCGCATGGACGTGATGCCGCACGAGCCTAAGTTGCGCTCGTGTAAGGCAAATACCATAACGATCGATTTCAACAGCTGTGCGACGGATCGTCGCACAGAAGTTCCGAGCAAAGAAGTTGAATAACACAAGATGTATAGAAAACAATCCTCTTTATTAGTATTTCAACGGAATTACAAAGGCACGAGACTATGATTATAATCACTCAAGCTCATAATTTCTCTGAATACAATTACTCAGCTCTCTCTCATCTCTCAATATAATGATCATATCTTGAGGCAAACAACTTAAAGAATGCGATGCCCATACATTATGTCCCGTATAGGTGAAGTCTTCAACGTGGCCGCACGCCTCGAAACACCAAGGAACTCCATGCCTCAGCGCGTCCAAGCGAGCTCCGCCTCGAACGAGCAAGTACATGTAACCTGCATGCAAACTGATGGGGTATCATTACACAATCGTACTGGTGGAGGACATTTCGCCCACCCATACAAAACCAACACGTTATTTTAGTCAGTGCAACTTATTCTTTTGTGGTCTTTCTATCATTGCCTTAAGATCAAATTTATGGGGTATATACTACAAAGCTACTCGTTGCAACAACGTGATCGTGCACTAAATTCTTGTGACCGTGCTACACAACACCACCACCAAGCTTGCCTTCCGGTCTTTTCGTTTCAACATACCATCGACTTAATCAATTCTTTGAAACTTTGTGTCAAACTACTTTGAAAACCCAACGCCACAAACAATGTCCAAACGCACGACTATTGAGGCCAAATCTTAGGTTCAATAATTGTGATGCATACCCTGCACACATTCCTTGACTCATTCATGTCGCGCATATACTTCTTGACTCAATCTAAATAACGTGCACATGCACACGGATTTGCCGTCAGCATACTGTCTTATCTATATGAAAGGTCACTGGCAATTCAAGCCATTTGGGCTATTTTTGTGTTAGACGACGATCATTTCAGTAGCAAGGTAGTTAGCCCCACTGAAAGTCCCGAATCACCAAGCATTGCGGCGCACCCTTCAGTCAAACTACTTGGAGGCCCTGCAATACCCGGTGCCAGTACGTTGGACACGAAGAACTTGTTCCCTCTAGGCCGATACGATTCTGGTGTCCCGACGATTCGTTCGAGGAACTAAAACCTTGTACACAAGTTGTCCATGACCATGGAAGACTCTACTCGATCTGACGTATTTATAAGACAATTTTTCATCTCATCTTTTCATGTCTATGCAGCTCCCAAAGCCAGAGTTACCATATCAATCAACCAACCGTGTTCCGTGCCATAAACCAATCGTGTTCCGTGCAACACTACCAACCAAGTCATACTCTATATGACAAGCCTTGAGACCTTAGGAACTTGTGGCTATACAAGCCGTGGAACCGTGGGACCATGCCTGCTACGACATCAAGTCGATAGCCCGTGGCATAATTCTGCTTAACTTAATACGTGAGGTCGAAAGGCCGAGTGCCATCTTTTTGAAAATCATCGTGGAGAACATCTAAGCAACAAGTTGACACCCTTCCATGTTTTACGTATATACTTGACACAATGTAATTATTCTCTTAGCTATATGGGTTCATCTTTTTTATTGACAAGCCTATTCAGTGCATATGGAAATTTTATTTTATTAGTGTGCAGGCCAAGCTGAGGCAAGTTCATCGAAGCTAACTACCTGAACGAGGAGTTGCCTCGACCGAGCGGGACTTCGAGCAAGCCGTTGCATAGCCAAGTCCAAATGCCATCACGTTTCGATTCTTCTGGTTGAACTGAGCTGGGCGGGGTACTATA
This sequence comes from Iris pallida, assembly GCA_029216955.1. Classification (NCBI taxonomy): domain Eukaryota; kingdom Viridiplantae; phylum Streptophyta; class Magnoliopsida; order Asparagales; family Iridaceae; genus Iris; species Iris pallida. Next base: position 24,244,448 of record JANAVB010009999.1, read on the forward strand.
TAATACACCACTCAGAAAAAATTGCGTCCTCAAAACTTACTGAGTATACACTCATGAACTTATCGCTCATACTCAACATTCAATCACATGGCATGACATCCAAAATCTCTCGAACGATTAATGTGTTTTCCTTAATTCGAGCCACGCTCGTGTCTTGACTAAATTTCTATCGATCAACTATATCGTCCCAAACAATCCGAGGCAACTATACTCGCCGCACACAATATAACTCCCGAATCAAGACAACCAGATCGAACACCTCCTAGTCGAACCCAATATTACCCCTTAACCAAATTCAAACAGACAAATACTTCAAGTGTTCGACTCAATTTTCCAACCGATCTTTTCAGACCTATTTGCATCAATGCCTCAATCCAAATCACACGTATCGGATACGCAATTCACGCTAACCAATTCCACTATCTTTCGAAGTTATCGTTCGCATCGTCTACGTTCCATCTTCCGAAAATTTCCAAACCTTAAATCCGAATCTCTTATTATACATAACTCGATCACATTCTCCCAAACACTATCTCAATTCTGATATTATCATTTCAATCCGTCCTAGTAAACTTTTGCTTTAATTCAATCCTCAAGAATACACTCGATTTCATCGAAACACAAATACGTCTTCGATCGTCGACTATCTTTTATACTATAAAATCCGATCCCACAAATTTTCTTTCAATCAGCATACGATAGTTCTTCCAACCAATCTCTACGACATCAACGTCAACTTCCAAAGTATCCAGCCTATGCATTTAAGTATGTTTACCTCGAACCAGATTAATCAAAATCTAAGACTATTCCATTTCAACGATTACACTTCCATCAATCTCTTTCGAGCACACGATCTACAATTTTCTACCATCTTATCCTCAATATTTCATCCATCACTTTACTTTTGCAATACAACTGAGGCAAATCATCAACATGCAATTCGATCTAACTAATCCTCGATAACATTTCGTTCGATCGAAAAGCCATCTATCCATCCTACAACCGATATCCAAATCTCGTAGTCCAGTCTAATCATATCATTCATCAAAACATCCTAAGATCATCTTTCCAACTTTCATGTCTCAATTCTATAAACTAGCTACCCCACCTCTATAATCTACTCAGACGACTCTCGCTAAGGTCAATCACACCAATTCTACCTCTCGACATGCGAACGTCTGCCTAACCGCTAGGCTAACTTACTAGGCCAAAGTCAAAGTCATACTCACCGTTCTACGAAATGAATATCGAATCACTCCCCCCAATCCTAAGGTCAAACCATAGTTGATAGTACGGGTCATTCTACCCAAGCTTGCCTCACTCCGATTTCTAAACACCGAGCATAGATGTCCTACTTGCATCTGCAACATTTCGTTCAAGGGATCCGAGTCATTTCAGCAAAGCCATTCCTAGGTTAAGTTCATTTACGACCAATCTCGATTACAACACGGTTCAACGACACCCACTCACAATTCTCAAAATCGTATATTCGATTCACTCGATAACCTACCAATCCAAACTCATATACATCGACTACAAAATCACAAGTCATAACCAGTGATTCCAATTTTGAGTCGTAACATAACCATCCTAAATTCGTTACTCATAACTTACCTCAAACTTCAATCCTACTAGTCCTCAATTCGTATATCTATCTTGTCGCACAATCGCAAAATCGCCTATTATGAATCTTCGAGTCATAAAATCCTCATATCACCGAAATTACAAATATGATTCATCCAAATCATGTCAACTCATTTATCCTCTACATCTGTCAACATTTTCATTTCGCACAGTCCGAATACTATCCATTCATGCATACTTCAATTTTATCTTATCAAGTCATCCAAACATTTATTACTATCAAAATTCCAAAGTATAGAATCCATTCAAACAACAACATTCGACACGATCATCATTTATCGAATTAGAGTACCCCCGAGTTATCGTTCATCGATCTTTGATATGCCTCAATACCATCGATGATATATATAACCTGAGGATCTACCTTTTGCAAATAACTCCGTGTCGTGCAACTAATGCTATCATCCAAACTGCATATACAATCATCTCATCGACATTTAAGATCAAATCTGCTATAGCTATCTCGCGAACTAGTTACACGATCAATTCCTCCAACTCAAAATCACTCTTCTATCTTAAGTCATCGAGCAACATATTCCTTCAAATTGCATCATTTTATACTAATTCAAGTCATCGAGCAATTTCATCTAAAATCCTTAGAGTCAACTTGTATATTCAAATCAACATTTCCATGCACGACATCCTCCAATCGTGCTATCTTTTCTTATTCCGAAACTCAATTTCGCTCAGTTCCGTGCTAAGATTTTCGTATACGATCCATATCGATTCCTCAACTGAGTCATTCGTTTGTTACACCTTAACTTCTCTTCGATCAATCTACCTACTCAATCGTTTTGCATTTCATACGCAACGCAATTCCAAATCCGATGCGCGTCGTTTCTTATTCTTTCGAACTGATCTCATCCGAAACATCAATATTACTATTAACTCTATAACACTCAATCTAATGCTTTGCGTTATCTCGTCGCTTGTTGATAGACTCATTGGCACCCCGGTCCTTAATTCGATTGTCATCTCCAAGGCTATCCCATACACCAGTCAGGGATGAAATCACTCTAAAAATCCTCGAAACAAATTTTGAATCACAATCAATACACTTTGAATCACCGGCCAATCCATTCCTCGAAATCCAAGCACGATCTATTTATATTGTATCGACGATAACATCGTCCGATGGTATCTCTATCGATAGTCATCCCACATTCTACGAATCGAGTCAAACTCATTCTTATTCGAAACAATTCGAATCTCGTACCCAACTTTGCTAACATCGACACAAGTATTAGGTGAGTAATGCTCAGCCCAACTCAGTCAACCTCGCCTTTCGTGAACTATCCTTCGATCAACACAATACTCAAGCTCACAATCTCTCTGAATACAATCACTCAGCTCTCTCTCATCTCTCAATACAATGATCATGCCTTGAGGCAAGCAACTTGAATAATGCGATGTCCATACATTATGTTCCGTATAGGTGAAGTCTTCAATGTCGCACGTCTCGAAACACCAAGGAACTCCATGTCTCAGCATGTCTAAGCGAGCTCTGTCTCGAACGAGCAAGTACCTGTAACCTGCATGCAAACTGGTGGGGTGCCAGTACACAATCGTACTGGTCGAGGGCATCTCGCCTATCACGCCCAGTACCGGAATACGGACATGGCCAGCTACCCCGTATAAGGTACGAAGACGTCATACAGTGATCACGACTGTCACTAGACTTGGGAATGCATGCTACAATCAAGTTTCCTAGGGTCACACAGAACATCTATGTCTCAATCATTCAATCAAGAATTAGCAATTAATAAGCATATAAGATAAGCAGTAAGGCGTCCCCACACTTCATCAAGATAATTATAAGAAACTAGGCGTACAAAATTCCAGCTAGCACAGAGAGTCGACAATACATAACCATAGTCAGCTGCAGTTTGATTAATTACAATTATGTAAAATAAACTAAATGTCCAGAACGTTCGGCTAAACAAGTGCCGGTGGCTAAACGTAAATTACAAAATTTGAGATATTAGAGTGATGAAGAAAACCACTTGAGTCCTCTGACAACTATGTTTCGAGTACGCACCATTGTCAGGAAGGAAAGCTGGATCCTCAGACGCTTCTACGAAATCTGGCCAAACAAAACCAGAAGGATCAGCCCTGAATAGCAAGTACCACAAGAAGGCACATATGAATGAGACAAAACCCAAGCAATAAAATAAGACATGGCCATAGATTATAGGCTTATACCATATTATCGAGGCAATGTTGTATCCTTACAACCAAACAAGGACAAAGGATGCCGAATCGCGCCGAGATAGAATACGCCCTATATTCGTGGTCATGTTATTAGCTTCTGTTATGCAGCTTCGGTCCATAGCTTATCGTAGCACAATAGTCCAACCCAATAACGAAATAAGGACATGGGTTGGACCATACACCACGATAGTATATGTCCCTCGGCTACCAACAGAAGAAACATATCACATCACAAGCACGTTATTATATAGAATGCTAATCATTCCTACGACTTTCTATAGTTTGTCTGGGTTATCCCATATATATATATATATATATATATATATATATATATATATATATATATATATATATATATTATAATATAACGAAAAAACCGATGTCACTCCCGAGAGGCGATCGAGACATCGACCGAGCGGCGGCTAGGGTTCCTCCCTCGCGGCCGCCCGGTCCCTTCGCAAGCGGGGGGAGGAAACTAGGGAGGAAGGGCGGTGGCGCCTCCCCAAGCGGAGGGGGGGCGGGTTCGGCAGGAGGAGGATCGGGCGGACCCCCCCGACCTGTCGATAGCAGCAGCTCCCCCACAGGCGGTGGGGGGATCTTCAGGGGGGGTCGGGCGGACCCCCCGGTCCGGCGGTCGGCGGTGGTGTCCCCCCGGCGGTGGGGGGGGGGTTGGTATCTGCTGCGGGGGGTCGGACGAACCCCCCGGATCTGGGTCAAGTGGCGACGCACCCCCCGGCGGTGGGGGGGGGTTCGGTTGCGGGGGGGGGTCGGGCGGACCCCCCGGATCTGTGACGGGAGGCGACACACTACCCGGCGACGGGGGAGGGGTACGATCGATGTGATCGTTGGGATCGGACGGGGATCGGATTCCACGGGGTGACTACAACGGTCCGACCTTCGAATTTGGAGCGGGCTCAGGGTCTCAGGAAGGCCAGCTGGTGGGAGGAGGATGGACGACGGTGACGCGTCGTCGCGTGGTGAAGACTGGTGCTAAGATAGGAGGAGGACATGGCCATATTAGGGAACGCCACCCTGCTGATAGATGACAGGGAGGATCAGGGGCAAGGCCTTCGGCTTGTGGCCCTGTGGCGCCTGCGGGGCGATCGGTAGGCTGGCGGCCCAAGGCTACCGCGACGGACAAGGACAAGAGCAAGGTAGTGGATGTCGGTGGCCAGGGGTCGGGGTCTCCCCCCCCGGAAGGTGTCCTCAGGCCACAGGGGGTGAGTTCTCGACCGGCTGGCCGGTCCTGGGCAGATATCTGCAAACCTGTGGGACCGAAGAGTCCCACATCGACGGAGTACGTCCCGCCGATCAAGGCAGGGAGGGGTTTCCGGGCTTCGTTCCATGCGGAGGAGATGGAGAAAGTGACTGCCTACTGGGAGAATACTCTGGTCCTGTACGTCTTGGGTAACAAGCCTTTCTACGGACAGATTCGGGGATATGCAGCACGAGTCTGGCAGCCTAAGGGCAGTATGGAGTTCTTTGCTCGCGAGAACGGCTTCTACTACGTGAAGTTTGGACTTGCGGAGGATGTAGCAAGGATCCTGCAAGGCGGCCCCTGGACGTTCGACGGTAGGCTTATCATTCTGAAGGAATGGATACCGGAACTTCGATGTGAGAGGAAAGTCCTGAATGCCATCCCTGTGTGGATTCGCTTTCCTGAGTTCCCTGTCCGGTTCTGGAGTATCCCTTTGCTGATGCGTCTGGCGAGCTTGGTTGGCACCCCGATCAAGGCGGATGAAGCTACTGCGTTTCGGTCGAGGTTGATGTACGCCATGATTTTTGTGGAGATCCGGGCTTGGGGAGAGTTACCGAAGATGGTGGAATATGAGATTCCTTCTGGAGAGGTGCTAACCCAGAGGGTGGAATACGAATGGGTCCCACCTACCTGTTCTCGGTGCTCTTGCTTTGGCCATCTGGCCAGTGCTTGTACGGCGGTAGGATCTCAGGTCGAGCCTACTGTCCCCCTGAGTGAGGCTCCAGACGCACCCTGTGACATGGATTTCAGAGTTGACAGTGGAGAGGAGGCCTTGGTGGGAGAGGATACTCATCCAGTGAGTGAGGGTGGGACGAGCCTCATTGTCTCTACCCAGCTTGTCCCCTTTAGTGGGACGTTGTCCACTGCCCAGGGGCAGAGTAGTATTGTTACTAGAGGCATGGCGGCGTCGGGGATCGAGGCGCGAGGGGGTGGCGGTTCGACTGAGAGGCAGGTTTACTGTAGGAAGAGACGTGCTGTCGGGCCGCTGAGCGACGGCCCCTCCAGGGAGGGGAGTCATCATACTGACAGAGAGGAGGCGGTGTGTGTTGACAATCCTTCCTGGGCGTTGGTACTCTCTCAGGTCATTCCCCAGCAGACCATTCCGACTGGGATGGAGGCGGAGCTTTTAGTGACGGATGTGGCGCATTCCCCAGGTGCCGATCCGGGTGTTTCCTCAGGGGACCCTTCCTCTCATTAATTAATGGCTATTATCGCCTGGAATGTGAGGGGGGCGTGTTCGCTAGGGAGGTGGAGAGAGATTTGTGGGGTGCTGCTCAGAGAGAAATGTGACATCTCTGTTCTGTTAGAAACCAAGATTAAAGGTGAAAAAACTCTTGTTCGGAGGACCCCATCCCATTGGGCCCAACTGCACAACCTGGCTCTGTGTGACATGGCCAGGATCTGGGTTCGATGGAACTCGAAGAGCTGGGACGGAGATTTGCTCTTGATGACTGGGCAGTTGATTGTCATTTCCTTCTCAAACAAGGGTGGCTTTCGGTTCTTACTGGGGGCGGTCTACGGGCACAACGACAGACGGAGAAGGGAGTCCCTGTGGAGTGACATCTCCTGGGTCGCGGCTGCAGCAGATTCGTCGTCCCTTCCTCTTCTTATGATCGGGGACTTCAATGCCCTTCTGCACCGGGGGGAGAAGGTGGGCGGTCGGCCAGTTCCAGACTCTATCCTATATGATTTTCAGAGATGTCTCCTCCAGGCGTGACTCCAGGGATTGTCTCGCTCTGGCTTCATCTGGACTTGGCATAACAAAGCAATCCGGAACAGGGTTGCGTGTCAGCTTGATCGGGCTCTGGGTAATGGGGAATGGTTCCGTCATTTTCCCAACACTTCGGCGGAGGGCCTGGCTGCTGGGACGAGCGATCATTCCCCCATCCGGGTTGGCTTCACTTCTCGGTCTCCTGGGAAGTCCCGTCCTTTTAGGTACAACAACACTTGGTATCTCTCGGAGGGCTACCTGGAGGCTGTCTCAGAGGGGCTTACTAGCAGACAGGAGGGGACGGCCCAGTTCCGATTGGTTCATCGTCTCAAGGCCACGAAGCAGGTTCTTCGGAGATGGGTGAAGGGGTTGCCTAAGACTTCCTTAGAAGATAAGGAGGTGGAGTTGCGGGCTATACAGGAAGACATGCAAGCTGACATGCTAAATGGGAACTTGGCGGCAAGAGAGAAGGAGCTGATCGAAGAAGTCAACATCCTGCGGTTGCAGAAGGATATTAGCACGGCTCAGCGTGCCAAATGTTCCTGGCTCAAGGACGGCGACCGGTGCTCCAAGTTCTTCTATGATGTCATCCGGACCAGACAGCATAGGAATCACATCTCTCAGCTTCTGGATGTGGATGGCAATCTTATAGGGGAGCCAGCTGCTATCCAGGACGAGGCGGTCAGGTACTACTCTGAGTTATATTTCCAGACTGACTACCTGTCTGTGTTCCCAGAGATAGTTACGAAGAGATTGGTGACTCCGTATGGCAATAGCATTCTCACTGCCCCTGTTACATTGGAGGAGGTGGAAGCTATTATCAAGCTGGCGGATCCCAATAAGGCTCCAGGTCCGGATGGTTTTAGCAGTGGGTTCTACAAACTCCACTGGGACACTCTGAAGCATCAGGTCTTGGAGGTGGTACAGGAATTCTTCACCAAAGGGAAGCTGCTGAAAGAGCTGAACCACACCTTCCTGACCTTGGTGCCTAAGAAGGAGGGAGCGACAGCGCTGGCGGACTTCAGACCTATTGCGTGCTGTAATTATCTTTATAAGATAATTACGCACCTTATGTGCCGGCGGATGGAGGGGATCATGCAGGACTTGGTATCTCCGAACCAGGTTGCGTTTATCAAGGGGAGGTCGATTGCTGAGCACAGCCTCCTGGCTCATGAGATGGTGAGGGGCTTTAGCAAACCCGGCGGGGAGAAGGCATGCGTGAAACTAGATTTGAGGAAGGCGTATGACATGGTCAACCGTGACTTCCTCTGCCATCTGATGTCCGCCATGGGTTTTGGGGATCACTGGGTTGCTCTGATCCTGGAGTGCATCATGTCCCCCACTTTCTCTGTTCTTATCCATGGCATCCCCTATGGGTACTTCCAGAGCAATCGTGGGCTTAGGCAAGGCGACCCCCTGTCTCCTTACCTGTTCACGCTTGTTATGGAATACTTCACATGCCTGATGGACGTAGCAGTGCACCGAGGGAGGCTGGTCCAACTGTTCCGGAGGGTGGATCCCCCAGTCACCCATCTCATATATGCTGATGATCTCTTGGTGTTTATCCAGTCTTCGACGGAGGGTGTGCAGACGCTTGCAAAGACTATAGGAGACTTGCATTCCCTCTCGGGCCTTCAGCTGAACAGGGAGAAGAGCCGGGTGTACTTCAGTTCCTTATGTCCCCAGAAGGAGGAGTGGGCTGACGTGCTGGGTATCGAGAGGAGTGACCTTCCGGTGCGCTACTTAGGAGTACCTCTCACGGTCAACTATGCGCGGGATCAGGACTGCCATAGTTTGGTGGAGTACGTCCAGAGGAGAGTGGAAGGTTGGCAAGCCTCAGGATTGTCATTTGGAGGACGCATCGAGCTAGTTCGATCGGTGATTACGGTTGTAGCTCATTTCTGGCTGCAATCCATCCTCCTTCCTATTGCCACTGTTAGGAAAGTGGATCGGATCTGTGCAGATTTCATTTGGCGGGGCGGGGGGGGGGGGGTATGCATGCGATCTCCTGGGAACAGCTCTATCGTCCCAGGAAGGAGGGAGGAGTGGGGCTTAGGCCGTTGCTGGAGATTAGGGAGGCCTCCGCGCTGAAGCTGGCATGGAAATTCATCAATGGGAGGTCTCTCTGGGCTGCCTGGATCCATAGCAGATATGTGAAGCAGGACAACTTTTGGACGTGTGCTACTGACAACAATCACTTCGTCACGTTCAAGACTGTCCTGAGACACAGGGGGATTCTTAAATCTGCTATAAGGAAGGTCATGAAGGATGGGTCTGGAACGGACCTCTGGCGGGATCCTTGGATCGACGCTCGTTATTGGACATTAGGGGGGCTCAGACACACCAGGAGGAAAGGCGGGGACTGACGTGCAGTCGAATCATTCGCGACGGGGAGTGGAGGTCGGAGTCTTATCGATTTACCGTGGAGCTGGGTGAGATCATTAGTACTATTGCCATTGATCCGGACTTCCCTGCTGATCGGTGGATTTGGGAGCCGACTGGAGCGTCTCCGAGAACTGGGGAGTTCTAATTCCGGAGTTGCTACAATCTCATCCGGCGCGCTTTTCCTCAGAGTCCAGATTACGAGTTCGTATGGTGCAAGGGTCTGGCCAGGAAGATGCAGCTCTGTATTTACAAGCTCCTACTGGGCTGCCTTTTGACTAGGGATCGGTTGAGTTCTTTTGGAGTACCGGTCCCAGATCCCAAGTGTGTGTTGTGCAGTCGGGAGCAAGAATCTATTAGACACATCTTCTTCGAGTGTGACCTGGCTTGGCAGATCTGGAAGGAACAGAGTAGAGTGTTAGGAGGATGCGACTCTGGGAAGGGCATTGGGGACATCATCACGGTGATCCGAGATAGTAGAGGTCGAGGGGAGGGCTGGTTCCGGACCGTCAGGGTTCGTCTGGCTGCTTCAGTTTGTCATGTCTGGCGGGAACGAAACCGTCGTATATTTGAGGGACTGGTCACACCTATGGTGGGCATGCTTCATAACATCGACTTTGATGTAAATGTTATGGGGATTTGATGAGTGGGAGTCCCATTTTGATTGTATGTTGTACGTTTACTGCATTGCTTTGGAATAAAATTTACCCTTTTTCCAATATATATATATATATATATATATATTTTTAATCCTCGGATTGAGCCGTATCCAAGCAGGGCTAGTCAAACCAATTATTACAGACAGGCAGACGAGTGCACCGGTCCCTCATGTCATGCCCCAGTTCCAAAAATGTGGAACTGAGCCACGTGACGATGGCCAGCAAGTATCACTCCAATGGTTATCCCAATTTAATGGAACCATTGGGTAGCACTTAAGCTGTAAAGTACAACAACAGTGTAAAAAAATTCTAATCTCAATAAGTAAACTAATCTCATCCACACATACGATCAATGAAACACAGAGATAAAAGAGTACTAATCTGCAGAAGTAAATAAGTCTGAAATGTATCATAATACAATACTAGAATGTCTCGCGGGGACAAACCCGCTAGTAAAATATTGAATGGAAGAAAAGCAGTAAGATAAGTAGATAAGTAAAATATTGAATGGAAGAAAAGCAGTAAGATAAGTAGATCTGATAACCGGCTAACAAGGAAATGGTATCAGATCATGAAGGCCATGAAGGTGCCCTACCACTGAATCAAGGGTAGTCTCCTGGAAGAACCTCGTTTTCAGATGCTGGTCCTGCTCCTAAATCAAGCTCGGATTTGTAAATCTCCGGGTAATCCTCATCGTCTAAGCCTGGAAGAGAAAATCAGTTTCTCAGCAGGACGCAACAAGGTACATAATATGCAAGCCCAGTGTACAACAGTGCTAAAATATATAAAATAAAATGACTGCACAATGTGGGTGAATCTAGCATAACCGACTAAATGACATGCAATTTTGAGAATATCACTCATACACGCGGGTTGTCACGGTGTACCACGAAGACCTGATAGGCACTCCAGCAAACTAAGATATAACTCCACAATCCTGGTAAGGAAAGCTGTGGTAAACTACGAAATCTCCGAAGTTCTGATAATGAGACGACGACATACTCTGTGGGAAAGTAGCCAAAGCGCACTTGCTATTACCCATCCCTATTCATTTTGCTATTTGTTTTCAAACCTTCTATTGCACTAGCACACGTACACGAAATGGATTTAGCTTCGTATTAACTATGAAGAGAAAAAGAAGATTAAGGTGGTGCGAGGAGGAACCTAGAGTTTGGAACACTGCTGCAATAGGGGATCCCTGGCCGGTTGAGGCAGGGTGGAGGAGACGTGAACGACGGGGACGAGCCACAGAGCGTTTGAAGCCGGCGTCGATTAGTGGCGTAGGCTCGCCTGCCGTGCCAATACTCGACACGCTCCTGCGTCGAGTCGGTAGTGGGTACGTCGCCCGCTACCACTACCGACCTTCCCTCGCGGCTGACGAGAACGCCGGGATGTGGCGGCCAAGCGAGGCGGTTGGCGTACGGAAAATGAGGGGATTCGTATCAGAGGGAGGCGGCTAGGTTTGCTCGGCAAGTAGGATAGGCTCGTAGGGGAGATTTAGGGTTCAAATGAGCTGGAGAAGGGAGGGGATTGGTCGAGCTCTAGTACGACGCTCCTCCTACGCATGCGGCCGTTCGTACGAAGAAGAAGATTGCACTGTTGCACAATAGCATGCGTAGAAAGAGACACGTGGGTCGCAGGTTTGGGTGTTTGAGGTGAGTACCCTCTCCGACCCGGTTGCTAGTCTAATGGTTGGGTATTAGGCCCCAAACAATGGTTGCTAAGGTGGTGGGCTTTGGGCTAAACAGGGTTTTAATAGGGGTGAGATGGGATTTTAATGGGCTGGTTATAAAAAAAATAAAAAAAAATAAACCCATTTGGTTGCTTGTTGGCTTATTCATTCTAAGCCCACTTAAATAATTAAAAATATATCATTTCTATTTTCAAAAATAAATCAACAACAATTGCTAAAATTTCCTTCAGTAATCCAGTATCAACATATGATCCAATTTCATAAAATAAATTTATTTGATAATAACCAAAGGTTATTAGTGATACTTTATCCATCTATAAATATAACTATAAGTAAAGTAATTTTGAGAAATTTAATTTGTCATTAAATATTTGCTAATAAAATATATATAAAAAAATACTCAAAATATGGGACTTACACCTCTTAAGGCCACGCTAAGACAATCAGTAACGGTTCCAACTCTCCTATAAAGAGAACTGGCTCGACATATGATAAGCAGATACTGCACTCCACTAGTGCGGATGAATATACATTATCTGGTGGCCAGTCTTGCACTCCAAGATAGATGTCTAACAGGGCCAGTAACGTACGACCTCGAGATTCCGTTCCCTTCCAATGCTTCTATCAAGTTGAGTTGCTTATATTAACCCTATGTTTGTCCGGAATCACATACCGTGGTCGCATGATCATTCTCCTAGATGTCATAACACAGTACGTGTACCTTAAGTATAAATCCACATCGGCTCATAGAGTCCTAATTGTAGATTCATCCTTAGTAACAATCGTCATACCACGCCAATATTACTGATCATAACCCCGACTATGCCGGGGAGCATGAATGTACTGGCATGTAACATGCAGGAACACATAGCAGGTAGAGTCGCATCACGGTGTACTCATAAAATAGATTGTACCTCAGTACACCCATAGAATAGTAACAGGACATGTACATGTAGTCAAGTCAGGAACATAGTCGAGTCAAGGACATAGCCAAATCAAGTAGTTATAGAAGTCTGTTGGCACTAGGCGCATGAGAATCCCAGGCGTATAGTCAGGCTAGGCGCATGAGCAACTCTAGTCTAAAGGCGAGATAGGCGCATGAATGCATCCAGATGCATAGGTATCTAGGCGCATAGACAATATAGGCTCATGTGCCGTAAGCACAACGGAACAAGGAAGTTTGGCGCATAGCAACCTAGCGCATGACCAGCTGGGCTCATGACAAATAGCGCATGGCAAGTCAGCCGCATGGGACAGATGAGCGCATGGCAGGTCTGCCGTATGGCGACTTGGTGCGTGGTACCCTGGCGCATGGACCAGATAAGACATGGCCCCCTGGCGCATAGTCAGGCTAGGCGCATGGTAAATCTCGCGCATGGCAGGACAAGCATGCGCATAACCCCTGTGTGCATAGGAACCTATGTGCACATCGCGCATGTTTTTAAAGGGAATATGCAGCAAGCTTCTATGCGCCACTTAGCATTTCTGTCGCATTGGCCCTTGCGCACATACATGTCGTCGTCCTAAACAACAAGTTTGGCCATAGAATAACCAAAAACTTGCCATGGCCATAACTTACTCTCTAGAACTCGAAATCTGGCGAAATAAAAGCCAAAATGCATGAAATCAAATTCTTTACAACATGGAACAACTAGCTTTCGAAAATAATAAGTTCTACTAGATCATTCCCTCAAAATCATGTAAAATCCTAGTTTTGAAACATTAGATCTACTCCAAAATATCCATTAAAATCGAAATCACCAAGAACTAAACTTGTAGAGAATGTAAGAATTCATATTATAGACTAAAAATAAGTGAAAGAAATCAAAGAAATAAAATGAGCAATATTGGTCTCTCCATTAGTGCAAGATATAGTTGCCTATATGTTGGTTGGGGGAAAATGAATGCAAGGAATGAGGAGAGAGAGTAAAAGAGAATATTTATATGCGGGTAGGGTTGCTCCACTAAACCCTAACCCTAACATGCTCTACCCAATGTCTGATTCCTTGCTACATTATCACAATCATAATTAAATAATTAGAATCCGGACCACAACACGGTCCAGTATTCCGTTATCGAAATAGTGAACCACACTTACAACCAAACAAGGACAATGGGTGGCACACTATTCCGCGATGAGATGTTCCATGCTATGGTCAGGTATAATTATAGGGTACTAGCATACATGCTACAGATACCAGATACCAGATACCATGTATATAGTGCAAAAAAATACGTAAATCAGGAATGGGGAGTGACATCTCTACCCTCCTTAGAAAAATTATGTTCTCGAAATTTCAACCAAGACACGATAGAGAAGTCAGGGCAAGCAAGATACTATCTACAAGCCTAACTTCACATGCAATCACATCAACCTACCAGACAATAGGAGAACAATCATCCACACTATAGGGTGCTTACTAAGCACGGAAATCATGATCCGAAGGCATAAGAATTAAATATACCTTCCGAGTCGAATAAGTGCGGATATTGAGATCTGATCTCATCCTCGCGCTCCCATATAGACTCTCCCGGTCAATGGTGGTCCCAAGCGACACAGACAAGCTTAATGGTCCGGTTCTTGAGCACATTCTTTCTTCGATCCAAAATAGATACGGACTGTTCCTCGTAAGTCAAGTCGGTACCGACGACTAGCTCAGAATGATCGAGAACGTGGCTCGGATCCGGGACATACCTACGCAACTGAGATACATGAAATACATCATCTACATCACGTAGCGAAGGTGGAAGGGCAAGACGATATGCAACATCGCACACCCGCACGAGAACATCAAACGGACCAACGTAACGTGGACTAATCTTTCTTCGGGCTCCAAATCTAATGACTCCCCGATTAGGCAAAATCTGCAAAAACACTTGGTCACAGATACTGAATTCTAGGGGTCTCCGATGCTAATCTGCCGAATGACACAATGCCTATCCTGCGCAACTCGAAGCGCAACTCGAAGTCGCGTCCTGATCAACTTGACTATCTCCACCGTCTGCGTAATCATTTCTGGCTCCAATAATTTTCGTTCACCTACATCGTCCCATGCTAAAGGAGATATACACTTCCGTCCATATAATGCTTCAAACGGAGCCATCTGGATACTCGCATGATAACTGTTGTTGTAAGCGAACTCCACCAGATGAAGATGATCCTCCTAAGATCCGCCAAAATCCAAGGTACAAGCTTGTAACATATCTTCCAAGGTATGAATGGTTCTCTCTGACTGTCCGTTTGTTTGCGGATGGTAAGTTGTATTGAACCTCAATTTGATGCCCAAACTCCGGTTCAAAAAGCGGGTGTCTCGATCAGATACCATGCTCACTAGAAACCATGTTGTCTCACTATCTGCTTCATATACATATCTGTCAAATTCTTAGTGGACTGCCCTACTCTGAAAGGAAGAAAATGAGTCACCTTTGTGAGTCGATCTACTATCACCCAAACTGCATTGCGACTAGTCAGAAATATCGATCACAAAATCCATCGTGATTTGTTTCCACTTCCACTCCGGAATAGGAAGTGGCTGTAATAATCTTGCTGCCTCTACTGCTCTGCCTTCACTTGCTGACAAATCAAACAACGAAAAACAAACCTCGCTATCTCCCTCTTCATGTCATTCCACCAAAACTGTTGCTTTATATCTTGATACATCTTTATTCCTCTAAGATGTATGGAATAAGAGGAACTATGAGCCTCTACCGTAACTTCCTGTCGAAGGTCTCCACTCGGAACACAAAGACGATTTTCAAATCTAAGTGTCCCATCCTAATGAAGTACCAACTCCTTCAGGAGACCTGATTCACATTCTTATTGAAGCTTCTGGATCTCCGGGTCCTGTGCCTGGGCTGCTCTGATCCTCTCCACCAATGTAGACTGAATCTGCAAACTGGCTATCACTCCTGTATCCTGCGGTAGAATCACCTCAATTTCCATCTTCTGAAGATCTTCCAAGATGTGCCTCTGCGATGTCAAGACAAATGCACTACCCCTCCTGCTCAGAGCATCCGGTACTACATTTGCCTTACTTGGATGATACTGAAGATCTATATCAAAATTCTTCAGCAATTCTAACCATCCTGTCTGCATCATGTTCAGGTCCTTCCGGGTGAACCCATACTTCAAACTCTTATGATCAGTGTAATATCTCTACTCGATCCCTATATAAGTAGTGCCTCTACAGTTTAAGCGCGAACAACAGTGCTGCTAAATCCAAACCGTGAGTCAGATAGTTCTTCTCATGATCTCGAAGCTGTCGAGACGCATATGCTATCGTCTTACCATGCTGCATCAATACGCACCCGAGTCCCTTTGCGGATGCGTCATAATATACAGTAAATCCTCCAGATCCCACTGGAAGTGTTAGAATCAGTGCTGAAATCAATCTTTTCTTCAATTCTTTAAATGACGTCTGATATTCTCCTGACCAAACAAACCCCACCTCTTTCACGTCAAACGCGTCAAAGGTACTGAAATCATGGCAAAGTCTGTCACGAACCTCTTGTAGTAACATACAAATCCTAGGAAACTACGCACATCTGCTACCGTACTTGGAACCGGCCCAATTCTCTATTGCTTCTACCTTCTTCGGATCTACTGATACCCCTACTCCAGAGTCCAGAGATAATGTGTCCAAGGAACGAAATGCGATCCAACCAAAACTCACATTTACTAAGCTTCGCATAAAGCTGGTGCTTCCTCAAGGTCTGCAAAACGGTCCGAAGATGCCCCTCATGCTCAGCTTCACAGCTGGAATAGACGAGGATGTCGTCTATGAATACCACCACAAAGTTATCCAAATATGGCATGTAGATGCATTTTATCTAATCCATGAACACTGCCGGGACATTAGTTAATCCAAATAGCATCACCAGAAACTCATCATGCCTATATCGCAATCTAAATGTTGTCTTGGGTATGTTCTGCTCCTGGACCCTCAGTTGATGATATCTAGACCGAAGGTCAATCTTGGAGAAAATTCTGGCTCTGCTCAGCTGATCAAACAAATCATTGATCCTTATTAACGGGTACTTGTTCTTCACTATAATTGCATTCAATTGTCTGTAATCAATGCACATTCGCGTTGATCCATCCTTCTTGGGTACCAAAATCACCGGTGCTGTCAAGGGTGATTCACTATCTCGAATGAACTTCTTCGCCTTTAGTTCCTCCTCCTGCTGGTACGGCTTGCCCAATTCTAACTGTGACATTCTGTAAACTCTGCTAGATATAGGCTTCGTCCCGGGAATCAACTCAATACAGAACTTCACATCCCTGACTGGTGGTATTCCTGGAAGCTCATATGGAAAGACATCAAGAAACTCTCTGACCACTCTTGGAATCATCTCCTCCTCTGTTATAGCTGCTGCATCCCCTAATGATCGAACAAAAACAAACTCCTTAATGTATGGAATGCTAAATGTTACCCTACCTCCACGACAATCTATCGTCGCATGTGTAATGCCCCGCTCCGCGCGAGGCATTTGGTTGGCTTGTTGGATGTGATCATAATGTTGGACCGTGACTTGTGTTGGAGATCAAGAGAGTTGAGACTGATGCAGTTTCTCTTAGCTGGCTAGACGGATTAAGTGTTGGAACGTGGCTCGCTGGTGGAGTTACGCTTAGGGGGAATGTGTGCAACCAGAATAAGAAGACCCTTTTATGCACGCAAGTGGAACTGTCCCCCTTCCTCCTTATTCCTTCATGTTTAATAAATGGAATAACGTGATGCTATGAATATGTCCCTAATGTCTCTTACCTTGAATGTTGAATAATTGTGATGCGATGCTTTAGTTACTAAATCGATAGAGATGCATATGCTGGAAATCACTGAATGAATAACACATGAACTTTGAATTGAAGAACGAATCACACTCGAACTGCTAATGTAACATAATGCCTGAGAATGAATTGATAATGTCCCTTATTCTTAATGTTGATGAAATGAATGAATCACTTGAATAATGAGATGCTGCGTGAATAATACATGAGAAAAGAATTGAATATGCTATTGTTCCTATGAAATGAATGAAATGCTACAGGTCCCTTCGAAATGAATGAATGCTGTCGTTCCTCCTTAGAAGGAACGTAATGAGAAATGTTGCAATGAAACAAACAATGAGAATTGATGAGACTTGGGATCGTTGAGATCACCAAATGAAATGATGGTAATGTTGGGAATGAATAAGTCATTGAACATGACTTGAATGAGATGAATGATGATGCACTGTTGTCTTTACTTCAATATTTCACCATGCATTTTATGTTCACGATTGAGTCCGACACGCATTCGCATGGTCATAGGACAACTTATGCATAAGAGATGGGGATATGTTTTCTCGGACGGTACCCCGGGACGTTAGGGCGACCGATCCGGCCTAGGAGGAAACATTGGCGTGCCAGTAGGGGCACGGATTTTGCGAGGCATCCTTTGGGGCTAGCTACCTTCTCTGGAGTCATCGCATTACCGATGAAG
The DNA here is from genome assembly GCA_029216955.1 of Iris pallida. Taxonomy (NCBI): domain Eukaryota; kingdom Viridiplantae; phylum Streptophyta; class Magnoliopsida; order Asparagales; family Iridaceae; genus Iris; species Iris pallida. The sequence continues at coordinate 24,262,488 of JANAVB010009999.1, forward strand.
ACCTATATGGCAACGTCCGTATGGTTAAACACCAGTGACCATGTAGTCAGGATGCATACTAATGAATGTTTTGTGCAGGCAGAGTAAGTATATCTGCTAACCTGTATTTGATGCATGCACGAGGGAGTTGGCTATCGGTAAGAAATCACTCAAATGTGATATACTCAATATATGTGTTGGTTTAACTTGCATGCTTAATGTGCTAAGTAAATGATGCTATGTGTAGCCTTTCAATATGAGAACCTGCTTAACATGTTAAATTCAATATGCTAGAAAGATGTCTTGTTATAAACATTGCCCAATCATAACATACATGCTAAGTGATGCTTAAAGTGAGAATTGTCACAACATGTTTAAGATGTTAATGTTAACGATGCCTCAATGATGCCTTTGCATGACAACACCAAGAATGCTATAATGATATGTCCACATGAATATTGCTAAGAATATGTTTACATGCTTCACTATGATTATTGCCCATGAACTGTAAACTGATGCTAGGTCCCAAATAGAAAGACCATTCTAATAAATGCTTGTTTAAATGGTTACTTAAATGTTGGCTTAGACGAGTGGGTTGGATTCTGCTCGCCAGTACATAGATGATGTGCTGACCCACGTTTTGTGGGCAGGTGCTCGTGCTTGGGTTGTTCTGCATACGATGATTGGCTTGATTGGTCCCGCGGCATCGAAGATTTGTTGGGCATACAAAAGCTCTCCTTGTACAAGATGATGTCTTCTGTTTATAAAGGGCATAATGTATGGAACATTGTAATCAATTGTACCAGTGAGTTGTAAGCCAAGTCGGTATATTGAGTTGTAATCCAATGTATCCAAGTATCAAATGTAAGCTGTATAACATTGTTCAGTTGGCTTTCAGTGTAAAGTGAGATGTGTTGTAAGCATTGTATTTCAATACAAGTCTTGTACTCTTCTTCAATTATCAATAAAGAGAATAAAGTTCTATATATCCCTGTGTGACTTCAAGTTATCCTTTTACCTCCGCTGCTATAAAGAAGTGATGTAATTCTATTGAATAAGAAAGATTGTCCTCATAAACTTCAATTTATCTACTTCTGCCGCTGCGATGTGTTCCTATTTGAAGATAATCAAATATGTACCATCTTTGCCTTGTACAAGTGCAATACCAGACTTGTACGGCATCACGCCCAAGCGAGAACGATCGATTCCAAGAGATAAATTATGTGAATAAATGACTCTACGAATCGGGGCGTGACAAATTGGTATCAGAGCACGGCTTTACGTCCTTGGTCTCTTCTTTGATTCATTTCAAATCAAAGTTGCATCGACGATTAACCAAAGTTGCTTCCGCGACCACTCAACGTTGCTTCCGAGATTAAATCAAGGATGGCTTCCGTGATTATGCTGTCGTTGTTCTGCAATCATCCTATGTTGTTTGTGTCTGAAAGTTCGTTGACCCTCTTGGCTGCTTACTGGATGTTCCATACAATAAGTCTATATACATTGTGATGCCCCTGAATGAATGATTGTTGTTGGTTTGGACACAAATAACCCAACAATGACTCGATGCCATAGTATGCTATAGTATGAATGCTGCTTGGAATTGTGGGAATAAAGAAAAGTGGCTATGTATGCTGTAACAAGTTGAGAATTGCATGTGATGTTGAGAAAGAATTGGGAATGAAATAATTGATGGATGAGTTCGACATAACTGGTGAGTCGATTCAGGGGTGATGGCTAGTGCTTTTGAGACCCTAAGAATGTTGTCTTGTGATATTGAGACCCCGAGATGTTGGCTAAGTGTTGTGATCATTATAGATCATGAAAGGCCAGAATAGAATTAAGTTGGTATTGTTTTAAGGATGGCTTCGTCTCTGAGTGGTATATTGCCTCTACCATCTCAGAATGAGATGTATGTTGACCCTTTTCCATAGGATAGCAATGAGACTATCTGCGGGTACTGGGTAGTGCCGAGACTTAGCTGGGAGTCATGTATTAGCTGGGAGTCACGTATTGTTACTTGAGGACTCGAGTGTCCCTTGACAGTGATGTTATGCTGGGAAATGAGATTTCTAGAAATTGTAACTGGTGGCTTGGTTAGAAATTATTTAGTCGAGTGATGACTCAGACTAGTAAGACAGCTAGTATGCTATGGGTAAATGGATTTGGCTAGAGAATGTTGTGGCTTAGAACATCTGAATGTTGACTTCGATTGGTTGGATGTAAATCAAATGTGGCTAATACAAAGTTGGTTGCGTAGCTGAAAGTTTTAGAAATATTGTCGGTGAACCAAAGGAATATTAGAGATTTGTGCCTTGACCCTAAGGTGTAATAGATGTTAACCCATCTAGATCACCAAAGGATAATCGTTGCCTATGTGCATGTATGCTGAGGAATTTAATGGGATTAGAAAAGTAACAAGTAGCAACCCTGAATATTTGTGTTGCATAGAGAATGGTTAGTTGATACATGAATTGTCGGATTGAATGGAATGAACTACTCGACCCTTACTGCATGAGATTTAAGAATGCCCATAAGATAGTTTGATGATTGAGAAACGAATGGGATTGAGAAATTACAAACGTGTTGGATAATGTCGGTATATGTGACTGTTGGTTGGGATATAGATTGTTGGCTTATGACTTGGTGGTGTGACTCTATCATACAGATCGAATAGTATGATTCCATAGTTATGTTAAGACTATCGGAACCGATGACCCTTGAATAGTTAGCCTTGGCTTATAGGTTCGTATGGGTACAAAGGAATTGGAATAGGAATTGGATTGTTGGGAATTTACTTGATGGATTATTAGAACGATGAGAATCGTATGTCGGGTTGGGAATTGACCGTAATGTTGATAGATCGATCTTAGTCGATCGTTGGGTAAGTCTAAGAATGAGCCTCTATGGAAATTATTTCCTTGAGGAAGACCCTGGATAGGTAGACTTGTCCCTAGCGACTAGTTGATGACTTACCAATTGTTGGGTTAGCCGACAAATGGTGATTAGTTATTCAGACTGAGTTGATACCCATAGGTTTGGGTAGAGCTGCCTCGAACTGTCGATAGCCTGTTGGCCTGAGAATAAGAAATTTATATGATCCCTAGTAGCCGTCCACTCTAGGGGAGTCACCTAAATGATTAGGTTTAGCTGTCGGTATAGCTAACCATAGAGACTTGACCGAATAATAGGGTGACCATTGGCGACCGTAGGATAACCTTGTGGCATTGAACGAGAGATGGTGATGAGTATGACCTAAGAGTGATATGTTGTATGTATATGCTTCAATATGAACCTTAGAGATGTTTGACCCTTGAGGATTATGTGTCGGCCTATAGCGGGAACTAGAATTGTGGGATGAGATTTGAGTTGTATGTATCGAGTAGTAAATGATTCCATGAGGTGGAATTGACTGCTCATGATGGGAATGTTGGATCGGTATCTATAGTCGGGTAGCTGGGTTAACCTTGATTGTTGCATAGAACTATACCCTGACCCTGGTAATCGAGAGTGGGCGATGTCGGATTGTATCTTTTAGAAAAGATAAATCGTCTCGGTGAGAAATATTGTTGGATTTGTGAAGGAATATGATTGCATGTTGTGAACTCTTGATATGATTGGCTCTAAGTTAGACCCTTGACCGAATGTTAGAAATATTATGTTTGGATAGAGAGCTTACCCGACTTGCCCCTGATGTTAAGTGTTGTGGCCTGGAAGATAGTGATTGTGGCAAGGTGAATGAAGTAATAAGTCAATTGAAAGGATGCCAAGTCGGATTTGGAAAAGAGAGTTATATTGTGGCTTATCGAATCGCACTAACATGGAAGTTGGCTGAAGTACATATGTTTTGGGGACGCCTAAAATATGTGTATGGATCCAACCGAAGTGATAGGTTGCGACTGAGATAATATTATAGGAAGAGTTTATCGCACTAGCGCGGACTTTGGCTGAAATGCATATGTTTTGGGGACGCCTAAAATATGTGTATGGATCCAAACGAAGTGATATGTTGCGACCAAGATAGAAATGCAAGGAAAATGTTGGTAAATCAATGAGAAGTTACAAGTAATTGAAAAAGAGATAGACAGATCGAATCGTTGATGGATTAAAATGATACAGTTGGATAGCTATTTTGAAATGACCGAGTGGGTTGAAATGAATATTGAATTGAAGCTGAATGAGTAATTCATTGTGATTAAGTGAATCTAGTAGATGAGTTGTTTTCTTAAGTTTCGAGGACGAAACTTTTTCTGAGTGGTATATTATGTAATGTCCTGCTCCGCGCGAGGCATTTGGTTGGCTTGTTGGATGGGATCAGAATGTTGGACCGTGACTTATGTTGGAGATCAAGAGAGTTGAGACTAATGCAGTCTCTCTTAGCTGGCTAGACGGATTAAGTGTTGGAACGTGGCTCGCTGGTAGAGCTACGCTTAGGGGGAATGTGTGCAACCAGAATAAGAAGACCCTTTTATGCAGGCAAGTGGAACTGTCCTCCTTCCTCCTTATTCATGCATGCTTAATAAATGGAATAACGTGATGCTATGAATATGTCCCTAATGTCTCTTACCTTGAATGCTATGTTTTAAAAAGCGCGCTTAAGCGCCGCTTAAGCGATTTCTCATGCCTGGGCGCCTCGCTTAGAGGAATCTCGCCCCAAAAATTGTTTCGCGCTTAAGCGGCGCTTAACAGCGCCTCGCCCACACTTAGGCGCTGGAAAAGGCGCCCAGACTTTAAAAAAAAACAGCAAGGCCCAACCCCATCGGGCCCATCTCACCCCCAACCAAACCCGCCCCTTAACTAAACCAAAAAGAAAACACAACAAAAAAAAGGTACCTGGACTTGGAGGCTGCTGCTGGAAGGGATTAGGGCTGCCGGTCTTCTGTTGCTGGCCAGGGAAAACAGGTACGCCTCCTCCTTCTTCCTTCTTCTTCTTCGCTTTCTTCTTTCTTTATTTCTTTCTTTATTTTTTTTTGCTTTGCTTTCTTCTTTTGCTGGTTCGTGCTCTTCTTTCTTCTTTTTTGTCTTTTTTTGGGTCTTTTTCTTTGCTGATGCTGCTGGTGTCTTCTTCTTTTTCTTTTTTTTTTCTTCTTTCCGACTTTCTTTCTTTCTGACTTTCTTTTTTTTTTTTCTTTCCGACTTTTTTTTTGTTTCTTTCAGACTTTTTTGTTTCTTTCAGACTTTTTTTCCGACTTTCTTTCTTTCAGACTTTTTTGTTTCTTTTCTGTTCTTTTTTTTCTTTTCTGAAATTTGAAATTAATAATAATAATATTGTAGAAACCTAGAAATTTTTTCTTTTTTTTGTCTTCCTTTATGAAATCTGAAAATACTAATAATATTGTTGTAGAAATGTAAATTTGTTTGTCTTCTTGTAGGAGTAATTATGTCTACCGGTGATTCAACAACACCAAGCCATATAAAACCTTCGAATGATCCGGGTTGGGAGTATGGCCAACCATTGCCAAGCAATAGACAACATATTAAATGTGATCTATGTGGTACGGTCACTACCGGAAGTATTAAAAGGCACAAACAACACCTTGTTGGTGGATTCAAAGACACGAGAGTATACAAAAAGGTGACCAAGGAGATTCGAGAAGAGATCTAAAAGTATATGTCTGAACAGGCTCAGAAGAAGGAGGACAGGTCAAAGGCAAGAGATGCTTCAATAAGGAGTGTCAATATTTATTCCCAAGAAGAAGATGACTCAGAGCAGCTGCCAAGTGCCGAGGGATCCGGGTCGAGATGCGCGCAATCTGCTATGCCTAAGGGACCTAAGCATAAGGGGCCCATGGATAGCATGTTTCCTCCCAATCCTGATAACAAGGTACAAAGGCTCATAGATAATAAGCATAGGAAAAAGGCTAGGGACAATTGTTGTGGATACATAGCCGACTTTTTCTATGAGAACTCAGTGTCATTTAATGCTGTAACTAGTAAGAGTTTTGGGAGGATGTGCCAAGCAATTGGACAATATGGAGAAGGTCTAATTCCTCCTACATATCATGAAATTAGAGTTCCATTGTTGAAGACGAAAGTGACGTCAATGACGAAGTGGATGAACTCATTTAAGTTGCATTGGGAAAAGTATGGGTGTACTATTATGACCGATTGATGGACAGATGGGGTAGGAAGAACCCTTATAAATTTTCTTGTTCATTGTCCAAAAGGAGTTGTTTAAAATCAATCGATGGGTCAGGACTCGTGAAGGATGCAAAGTTAATCTTGGGTATGTTGAAAGAAATTATAAGTGAGGTCGGTGAAAAGAATGTTGTACAAGTAAGTTTTCCTCTCTAAACACGAATGTTCTATTTTATTTCATAATTAATGTATGATGACTTTAAATTTGTGTCTTATTAAATTTAGAATTTGTGTTGTAGGTGGTCACAGATAATGCTTCCAACTACAAGCTTGCAGGAAAGTGGTTGATGGAAGAAATTAATGTCTTTTGGACGCCGTGTGCGGCACATTGTGTGAATTTGATGTGCCAAGATATTTCTCATTTGTCATATGTGAGTGATGTGGTGAAAGACTCCAAGGTAATCTCATCGTTCATCTATACTCACGTTAATGTGTTGCACACAATGAGAAAATTCACAAACCAAAGAAATTTAGTGAGGCCTGCAGCAACTAGATTTGCTACTAGTTTTTTATCTATGGAGTCTATTTTTGGATTGAAGATGAATCTAAGGGCAATGGTTATTTCGTAGGAGTGGAGCAAATGCAAGGCGACAAAAACGGTTGAAGGGAAGAGGGTGACTAAGATAATCAAGAGGTCCACATATTGGAATAAGTTGCACTTTGCATTGAAAGTGCTTGTTCCATTAGTAGATGTCATTCGATTGGTTGATGCAGAGGAGAAGCCTTGTGTGGGCTACATCTATTATGCGATGGAGGATTGCAAAAAAAAAGCTTTCAACCAACTTGGGGCCTAATGAGAGGACAATTTGTTCAGAGTTGATTAGAATTATAGAACATCGATGGGTGGAACAACTCCACCAACCTTTGCATGCAGCAGGCTTCTACCTTAATCCTTCTATGTATTTTGATTCTGAAAAGCATAGTGTCCCAATTGAATCAAATGCTGAAATCAAATATAGGTTGATGCAAGCCATTAAGACACTAGTACCAAATCAGGATGAAGAGGAAAAAATTGTTGACCAACTCCTTGTTTATCGTGGTGATAGAGGTATGATGGGGACGACAATTGCTATAAAACAGAGGAAGACAGTGGCACCAGGTATTATATTAAAATTAAATTTGATATTATGGTTTAGACTTTTTACTTTCATAATACGATTTAATATATAAATCATATATTTTTTGTAGCTGAGTGGTGGATTACTTGGGGAAGTGAGGTGCCGGAACTACAGAATTTTGCAAAAAGAGTACTTAGCCTTACTGTCTCAGCGACACCGTGCGAAAGGAATTGGAGTGCTTTTGACAACGTAAGTTATTTTGCTTTACTTGTTTTTGTGTAGTCATAGGCTCTTACAAATTATATCACTAACATTACTTTATACTTTTATATGTCTGTCAGATTCATAGCAAAAAAAGAAACAAACTTGATCATAAAAGGATGAATGATCTCATTTATGTCCAGTACAACACCAAGTTGAGAGATCGTTATGAAAGTCGGGTTAGTTTGGGTGGAAGAGATACCGACCCGATTGTCATTAAAGACTTAGATGAGACTTGCTATGATTGGGTGGTTCCTTCCGATGCAGCAAATGATCCGGTAGTGATAGGTGGAAGAAACACTGATCTTACTTTTTGGGTTCTTGAAGAGGCCGAAGGATTGCATGATGATGTTGGTCCTAGCACTGTCACGAGACAATATAAAAGGAGAAGGACAGGCCAAAGTCAGAGCCAAAGGAGAAGGCAACATGATTCAGGTTCGAAGACCGAGGATGAGGATGATACGGAGCTCTACATAGGAGGCGATTCTAGTGATGATGGAAATGCATCCGCGTCGGAAGAGGATATAGATTTCTAGATGTTATTTCCATATTTTGATAGTTGAAAAACTTTAAGAAGAAAGTTTGGAGACTTAGCTTTTATATTTGATGATGGTATTTTGATGACTATGTCGTATGTATGAATTGTGTGACGTATTGACTATTATGACCATGGTAGTTTGATGACTATTTTGATGCTTTGCATATAAGACTGAAATTTTATTACATGTTTATTTAGGTTGTCTTAAATAGAAATGAGAGTATCACATGGGATCTGGAGTCCTGGACAATGCTTCATTTGTTTGCATGCACCATTTGATTGCGTTCATGCATGCACCATTGTTATGCTTCGTTTTTTTTTGAGGCAAGACAATGCTTCATGCACCATTGTTGCTGTTGTCCATTGTTGCACCGATTGGTTTTTTTTTTTTGGCAGCTGTTGTTGGCATGCACCGATTGGTTTTTTTTTGAGGCAGCTGCTGTCCATTGTTGTTGTGTGCAAATATTACATGTACCAGATTGATTACCACCAACTAAGCGCCAACTAAGCGCTAGGCGACGCTTAAGCGCCGCTTAGGCGCGCTTAGGCGAGGCGCTGCCCTTCTCGCCTCGCCTCGCCTCACGCTTAATATAACATAGATTGAATGTTGAATAATTGTGATGCGATGTTTTAGTTGCTAAATTGATAGAGATGCATATGATGGAAATTATTGAATGAATAACACATGAACTTTGAATTGAAGAACGAATCACACTCGAACTGCTAATTTAACATGATGCCTGAGAATAAATCGATAATGTCCATTATGCTTAATGTTGATGAAATGAATGAATCACTTGAATAATGAGATGCTGCGTGAATAATACATGAGAAAAGAATTGAATATGCTATTGTTCCTATGAAATGAATGAAATGCTACAGGTCCCTTCGAAATGAATGAATGCTGTCGTTCCTCCTTAGAAGGAACGTAATGAGAAATGTTGCAATGAAACAAACAATGAGAATTGATGAGACTTGAGATCGTTGAGATCACCAAATGAAATGATGGTAATGTTGGGAATGAATAAGTCATTGAACATGACTTGAATGAGATGAATGATGATGCACTGTTGTCTTTACTTCAACATTTCACTATGCATTTTATGTTTACGATTGAGTCGGACACGCATTCGCATGGTCATAGGACAACTTATGCATAAGAGATGGGGATATGTTTTCTCGGACGGTACCCCGGGACGTTAGGGCGACCGATCCGGCCTAGGAGGAAACATTGGCGTGCCAGTAGGGGCACAGGTTTTGCGAGGCATCCTTTAGGACTAGCTACCTTCTCTGGAGTCATCGCATTACCGATGAAGACCTATATGGCAACGTCCGTATGGTTAAACACTAGTGACCATGTAGTCAGGATGCATGCTAATGAATGTTTTGTGCAGGCAGAGTAAGTATATCTGCTAACCTGTATTTGATGCATGCACGAGGGAGTTGGCTATCGGTAAGAAATCACTCAAATGTGATATACTCAATATATGTGTTGGTTTAACTTGCGTGCTTAATGTGCCAAGTAAATGATGCTATGTGTAGCCTTTCAATATGAGAACCTGCTTAACATGTTAAATTCAGTATGCTAGAAAGATGCCTTGTTATAAACATTGCCCAATCATAACATACATGCTAAGTGATGCTTAAAGTGAGAATTGTCACAACATGTTTAAGATGTTAATGTTAACGATGCCTCAATGATGCCTTTGCATGACAACACCAAGAATGCTATAATGATATGTCCACATGAATATTGCTAAGAATATGTTTACATGCTTCACTATGATTATTGTCCATGAACTGTAAACTGATGCTAGGCCCCAAATAGAAAGACCATTCTAATAAATGCTTGTTTAAATGGTTACTTAAATGTTTGCTTAGGCGAGTGGGTTGGATTCTGCTCGCCAGTACATAGATGATGTGCTGACCCACGTTTTGTGGGCAGGTGCTCGCGCTTGGGTTGTTCTGCACACGATGATTGGCTTGATTGATCCCGCGACATCGAAGATTTGTTGGGCATACAGAAGCTCTCCTTGTACAAGATGTCTTCTGTTTATAAAGGGAATAATGTATGGAACATTGTAATCAGTTGTACCAGTGAGTTGTAAGCCAAGTCGGTATATTGAGTTGTAATCCAATGTATCCAAGTATCAAATGTAAGCTGTATAACATTGTTCAGTTGGCTTTCAGTATAAAGTGAGATGTGTTGTAAGCATTGCATTTCAATACAAGTCTTGTACTCTTCTTCAATTATCAATAAAGAGAATAAAGTTCTATATATCTCTGTGTGACTTCAAGTTATCCTTTTACCCAAGGTTCAAAATATCGGTATCGGGATCGGTATCGGACATTTTGTATGAGTATTGGTATCGGAAGTATCGGCGGTATCGGCGGTATCGGATCGGAGTATCAGATTTTTGGTATCCGCAGTATCGGCAATATTAAATAATTATTATAAAAAAATTAGTAATTTTTTAAACATATTTATGCATTATTTAATTATTTTTAAGTTTTTTTATTATAATTGATTATTCGTATTAATTACTATGTCATTAATTGATTAAATAATTATTAAAAAATCAGAATTTTTTTAAACATATATCAGATTTTTGATATTCGGCAGTATCGACAGTTTTTTAAGTTATTTTAAACATAGTCATCCTTTGTGATTGTTTTAACTGCGATATACAAGACTACAACTTTTCTTCATTTTCGTATTTTTAGTTTCAATTTTACTATGTCATTAATTGATTATTCGTACTAATTGAATCTTGTATTGTTTTATTACTACAGGTTCAAATTTTGAGTCTTTGACGAATTAAGAAGCATAAAGGGAGGCACAAGAGATTAGAAGCAATGCAAATGGCTGGACGAGACAAAAGTCACAAGATCCATTATTATATAATTAATAATTATATTTGTTCAGACATTTTTAAAATTTATGTAAATAAAAAATTATTTATAATTTTATATCTAGAATTTTAGTTTTATGCATTGTTACAAATGGTTACAATATAATCCATGATCCAATTATTTTGTTTCAAAATATACAGAAATAAAATTAGCTACATGATTTATTTTGAATTTAAAATTTCAACAAAAAATACTTGGCCAGAAAAATTCATTGGGACTCTGGCCTATCCCTTTCTTTTTATTTCATGAATAAAAATCTTTTACAATATGTATGAAGTACATAAAGTGTACAAATAAAAGAATGAATATAAAAAATGAATATAAAAAATGAATACAAATGAATACAAATATATCACTAAAATGGTTAGTAATTGTCGTAATCGTCCCGATATGGTTGTTGGTTATGAGGATAGTAGAGATTGATATTTGTATCATTGAAAAAACTTGTCATGAGGCTATCAAATGTAGAATGTTGTTCTGTGGCTTCTGTCTCTGGAGTATTGTATGGATAATAACTTGTAAATGAACTATCATATGTGGTGTTGTAATTGTCCGAAGGAGTAGGCACATCATGATAGGTAGATCCTCCAGCATATACATCATCCATACGGTGCTCTCTAGGTTGATGATCACTTGACCAGTCTCCAGAGTATTCATGTGACTGGTCTCCAGGATTTTCATAGTCATGTGACTGGTAAACACCAGTCGGGAGTGTAGCTCCATCTCCTCCACTATCAGTACTGTCGTCTTTATCGCTGTCGACCTGTCGAGATGGTACATTTGGTGTTTTCTTTCTTTTTTCAGGCCTTCGAGCATTTGCGGCAGTATCTTGTGGATGGATATCCAAGTTATCATCTAACCATTCATTCTCTCTACCATCCAAGACTGGTGCTTCATTTTCTCTAGTCCAAGCTGTGAGTGGATCTTGATCGTGAAATATCTCATCCAAATCTATAACATTTTGATTATCTCTTGATCTTTGTATATTTCGAACCCTCAATCTCATATTATAATGGACGAAAACCAGTTTTTCTAGTCTCGCTATTGTAAGTCTATTGCGGGGACGAGTATGGATGAGAGAAAATGTTGTCCAGTTCCTTTCACAATTGGAGGAGGACACCGTTTGACTCAGGATGCGTACAGCTAATCGAGTCAAATTTGGAGCATCCTCCCTAGCATATATGGACCACCACTCAGCTACAAAAATAATAAAATATGTTAGTTTCTGTAAATATTTAACTTTATCTAATAAATATTTTGAAGTATTAAGTTATTAACTATTACTACCAGGGAGACATCGAGTTACAGCACTTTGAAATTGATTTGAACCGAATGCACCAGTTTTCAATCGGAACCTTTCCGCCTACAAAGTGATATGACACAAGTTATGACATTAAATATTAAATATTTAAAGATGAAAAATTCAATACAAACAATACTTACCTTTCTGTTTATATTGAGGCGTGTTTCATTGTCATTCACCATTCTATTAACGACGCGGTGGAAGCCATTTAGCACCTCATCGTCGTTTACAACATCGTTAGCATATTGTTACTTGGGATTCAAGAAGTAACCTGTAAAATAAAGAACTAGTTTAAAATCCCTATAAGCATTATAAAAGATATTTTTAAGGGTATTCAATTTATAGAGTACTTACCGGCTGCATGAATATCTTGATGTAGTTGATTATCCCATCTTTTATCAATCATTTGCCACCACTTCTTGTACCCTTTACCAACATTCTTTTTTATCATAAATTTGGCTCTGTCCATAGTCTCATAAAGATGACCCATCTCAGCTTTATCATCACTATCAACCATCCTTAAAACTTTTACAAGAGCTCCAAAAATTGCAGTGACCCCTGCAATATCCCTCCAGTAAGTTTGACTGTCGATTAAGCCGACAACTACATTTGCCTTTTCTCTATCTTTGCGATTGAGTTTCATGTAGTTCTCCGTCCAACCCCTTGTATTTGTCATCCTTTTTAAATCAGTCTGATGTGTAAGGATGGAATCTAAAGCAAGAAAATTGGTAGCGAACCTAGTGATGGCTGGTCTAACCAATTCTCCATTCTGGATCTCGGTTCTCATGAGGCTAAGAGCCCAACCATGATTGTATATGAAGCAAGTCAGTTCTTGAGACTTCTGTATTAGTGGTTTAATACTTGTATCATTAGCTATATCTTTCAACATTAGATCTATACAATGTGCTGCACAAGGAGTCCAGTATAAGTTTTTTCTCACCTGCACACAAACATACAAATAATAAATATAATGCAGCTTTATTTAAATTAATAAAAATTCAGTATAAGTGTGTTCTCACCCCCATTAACTCATTCCCGCCGCCTTGTAGTTGGAGCCATTGTCAGTAACTATTTGGACGACCCTTTTTTCTCCAATTTGGTCTACAACTTCATTCATCAGTCCAAATATGTAATTAGCATCTTTGTATTTGTCAGATGCATCTACAAATTTAAGAAATATGGTTCCTTGTGGAGAATATACAAGAAAGTTAATGATGCATTTTCTGTTCTGAGTACTCCATCCATCGCACATAATTGTGCACCCATATTCATCCCAATATTTATGAAAGGATTTCAAGTACTCCTCTATGTCATTTATTTCCATATCTAAGTATGTATTAGATATCTCATAAGGAGTTGGACCTTTCACTCCACTCCCACAAGCTGCTATGCTGTCTATCATCGGTTGGTAATGTGGACTTTTGGCAGCATTGAATGGTATATTATTATATATAAAAATTTTTGCTATAAATCTTCCTATATGCTCTTTAGCATTTTTTATTCCTTTAAGGGCACCCTTTATTCTGGGTTGTTTTGCCACTTGTTTTCTTAGGACATATGGGTCCATACTCCTTCCCCCCACCTCTAGAATATTTCTCACCTCCTCCTCATGATAGGCGACCGACTTTGATCGGGCACCTAACGTCGGACCCCTGCTAGACCCTCCTCCTCTCTCCCCTACACTCCAACGACTACTCTATTGCGCAGCTGCATGTCCTCTCCTACTTTCTCTCAGGTCCCTTCTAAGGTCCGCATATTCGTCAGCATCATCTTCTTCTTCTGAGGAATCTCCTTGACGAGCTGTTCTCGTCAACTCCTCCTCTACTAGTTGCTTTCTTCGGTCGGCTATTAATTTATCTTTTTGTTTACCTTCGACAAGCAACATCATTTCTCTTCTTGTCTCAAGTGGTACTTCAGGACACGATGCTACGTTTCCTTTAATACCAGCTAAGTGTTGTTTGAGACGAGTAATTCCTCCGTCCATCTTTTTGCCACAATAATTGCATTGTACCTTCCTCCTATTATTCGGGTCAGGACATTTGCCATGGTTCCAACCAACATCCATTTCCTCCGGCGTGCGACTTTTCGGTGCCATTATATATTCCTAAAAATAAAATTAAAAAAACGTTACATTCAATAATAAAAAACGTTACATGCAATAATAAAAAACGTTACATACAATAATTGAGTTATATATATATATATATATATATATATATATATATATAAGAAAAGAAAAGAAAAAATTACCCCCCCCCCCCCACACACAATATATATATATATATATATATATATATATATATATATATATATAAAAGAAAAGAAAAGAAAAATTACCCACACACACACCACAATATATATATATATATATATATATATATATATATATATATAAAAGAAAAGAAAAGAAAAATTACCCCCCCCCCCCCCCCCCCCCCCCCCACACACATATATATATATATATATATATATAAAAGAAAAGAAAGAAAAGAAAATTTACCACATATATATATATATTAATATATATATATATATATATATATATATATATATATATATATATATATTGTGTGTGTGTGTATTATATATATAAAAGAAAAGAAAAGAAAAGAAAAGAAAAATTACCATATGTATATATATATATATATATATATATATATATATATTACTATGTATATATATATATATATATATATATATATATATATATAATATGTATATATATGTATATATAATTATATATATAGTTATAGACCATATATATATATATATATATATATTACAATATATTATAGTTAGTAAAAGAGTTAGTATAATATATATAGATGCCAGTATAGACATATGTTCCAAATGGGTCTGCTGGTTAGTGTGAGCTGTTGTGCTTATGTTCCAGAGTCTTCTGTGCCTGGGGTTCGAGTCCACGCGATGGTTCCAAATTTTTTTTTTAAAGTCAAAAAACCCTAACTATTTATGCGCTGGAGAGGAGAGAGAAAACATTTACACGAAATGTTTTCTCCCCCTCTCCGCCGCCTCCGCCATTTCCTTCGGTCGCCTCCGCCATTTCCCTCCGCCGTCTCCGCCTCCTCCACGTTTTCCTTCCTCTCCTCCCTTAGCCCTTCCTCTCCACCACCTCCACACCGTTCGGAGGAGCCAAGGCGAAGGCGGTGGAGGCGGCAACGCGGAAGTCGAGGAAGGCGGCGACAGCGACGGCGACGGCGGCGACATCGACGGCCAAGGCGGCGACAGCGACGGTGGAAGAGGATTTTACCTTCTGAAAACGAGGTAACTCCTTGATCTTCAGCTAATTTTTTGTGCAATTGATTTTTTTTCTTTGTTGTTGTGGTGCTTTCATGTGAAATATTCATCTATTTATAGATTTTTTCTGTGAACTGTGACAAATTTTACATTATTGAGTTCTCTGTTGGATGTGACTTTGTTTTTTTTGTCGGAGAATCTTTCCGGTTTTTGGATCTAGGGTTTCGGCCGTATCGGCTCGTATCGGCCGATACGGTCCGATCCAACGCTTCCGGCGGCGTTCTCGGCCGATACCGATATTTTGGCAAAGTATCGGATCGGCGAGAGCAAAAACCGATCCGATACGGCCGATACGTATCGGTATCGGCCGATACTTAAAACCTTGCTTTTACCTCCGCTGCTATAAAGAAGTGATGTAATTCTATTGAATAAGAAAGATTGTCCTCATAAACTTCAATTTATCTGCCTCTGCCGCTGCGATGTGTTCCTATTTGAGGATAATCAAATATGTACCATCTTTGCCTTGTACAAGTGCAATACCAGACTTGTACGGCATCACGCCCAAGCGAGAATGATCGATTCCAAGAGATAAATTATGTGAATAAATAACTCTACGAATCAGGACGGACATCATGATTGTCTCTCAACCAGCCCATGTCTAGGATGATATCAAAGTTACCCATCTATGAACCTTGCGGGTAATAAATGCCCACTCACGACGACCAGACACGCTAAGCACACTCTACTAACTCCTACGAGCCCATTACCAGTGAGTATATTCAACCTCTCTGGCAATGCCTCGAACTCCAATTCAATATGTGTTGTGAATCGTGCAGATATGAAAGAAAGGGAAGCCCCCGAATCAAACAAAGCTATAATAGGAAAAGATGCAACAAAAACGTTACCTGCAATCATGCAGCCCGATGCCGATGCTTCCTCCATAGACAAGGTGAATGCCTGACCTGGCCCTACTGAACTCCATGTTGCTGCCTCTCCTGGCCATGCTGCTGTGGCCTCTGCTGACCTAGTTGCTATTTCTGCTAAAACATCTGTGCCTGCATCGGTAAAGGACGCTGGGTAATGGCCTTACTGCTAGTGCTGTCCCTCTGATCGGTGCTGCCCCTGGAGCTGGCAATGCCAGAAACTGCTGAACTGGCCCTCTGGCCTCTGTATTATTGAGCAAGTGGCTACCCTGTGGTCTGAACTACCACATCTCAGGCACAATTCATTTGCTGATCGGCACACATCCCTAGTGTGCCTTCCCTTGCCGCAATATGTACATCCTACTGGCGTCCCCTGGCGCTGTTGCTGCTGCCTCGGCTGCTGCTGCCGAATGTGTATTGTTATCATTGATACTGTCGGCCACCACGGCGTCCCTGGCTCATGAATACGAATGCTGGGTGCTGGTGCCGACGTTCGCTGTACTGTTCCTCCGCCCCCACTTTGGGCATGAGACCTCTTCTGGCCTTCAGTCCTAGTCGCCAACCTTTGCTTGATAAGCTCATGCCTCCGAGCCGCCATCAAGACTGCATCAAAAGCCTGGTAGTCATGTCCCTCTACCAGCTGAAGAATCTCCAAAGAAAGTCCCTGCTGGAACCTTATAGTCTTCTCTGGCTCCGTAGCCACCATCATCGGTGCAAACCGACTCAATCTGCAGAGCTCCGTCGCATAACCGTCTACAGTCCTACCGGCCTGCTTGAGACTGATAAACCTCTGTTGAAGCTCATATTGTGTTACGACACCAAAGTACTTGGTCTTAAATTTGGTCCTGAAGCTGTCCCAAGAAATAGGACGTCCCAAGCCCATCTCTACTGATGTCACCAATCACGGGCAAGGTCTTGAAGCAACAACCGGACGTGATTGACTTGCTCCTCAGTTGGAACCTTTGCTGTTGCCACGATAGATTCGATGTCCTGAAGCCAAGCATCTACTGTAATGGCATCCTCTGTGCTATCAAAGTATCTTGGGTTGAGCCGACAAAACCTTTATGACGCACCTGAGTTAGTCCTCCCGCCCCTCTCCAGGGCTGCTTGTAATCCTCGGTAAACTCAAACATTTTTGCTCCTGCTGTCGTACCTGCTGATGTTGCTGGACTCAAGGTTGTCAAACTCGAGATACTACCAAGGATCGTTCGAAGGGTGAACGATCGTAACTCGTGGGATCGTAACACAGATCGTAAGATCCCACCAGAAAGACAAAATTATATTTAATATATATTATATATTATTTATATAACATAAATAAGAAAAAGTAACCTTAAAAACTAAAATAACCTTAATATAAAAATGTCATACATGAATCACAAGTCACAAACTCGTGGGATCGTAACACGGATCGTAAGATCCCACGCGTTTCCTCGCAGCACCGGCCGATGACCGCGCCGGCCACCAATCTGCCTCGAAGCTCCGTATAAAGCGCGTATGATCGTACGATCCCACGATCTATCGCGCGAGTTTAACAACATTGGCTGGACTGCATCTGATGATGCTGTGTTGCCAGCAGTCCTCGAATAATCTCCAGAAGTGCTGCAGAGTCGGGTATTGCTGCTACTGCCGACATCGGTGGAGGTGCAGAAAATTCTGGAACCCGCGGCTCAGTTGGCTTTGTCACCGACTCAATGCATATCTGATCCGGAGGCTCAACGCGTAGCTGATTCGGAGAAGGTACTGCCTCCTGCGGATGTCCCGTGGACCCTTACTCCACTGGATCTTTTTCATGCCGGCCCTGCCAACTGTTGAGAACGAGGCACCCCTAGAGGTAAAAATACAAGATATCAAATGACACGACGAGAATGAACATGGATAAAAAATCCAAGTTAACCAAGTTAACAATCAAGGTGGGGGAAGGAGATCAAGGGGACATGTTTTGATTGAGACCCTATAATAATAACACCCCATAAGTCTGAAAAATCAGACCTACATGGGCCACCACTAAAATCTTGTCACGTTCCAGTACCGAAATACAGAGACAAACGTGGTCAGCTACCCCGTATAAGGTACGAAGACATCATACGGCCATCATGGCTGTCACTAGACTTGGGGGTGCACTCTACAATCAAGTCTCCTAGGGTCACACAGAACATCTATATCTCAATCATTCAATCAAGAATCAACAATTAATAAGCATATGAGATAAAACAATAAGACGTCCCTGATGCTTCATGAAAATGATCATAAGAACTAGCTATTCAAGATTCCAGCTAGGACATAGAGTCAACATTACATAACCATAGTCAGCTGCAGTCTGATTATTACAATTATGTAAAAGAAACTAATTGTCCAGAACGTCCGGCTAAACATGTGTCGGTGGCTAAATGCCAAAGTACAAAATTTGTGATATCATAGTGGTGAAGAAGAAACTCACTCGAGTCCTCCGACATCCATGATTCTAGTATGCACCATCGTCAGGAAGGAAAGCTATATCCTCAGGCGCTGCTACGAAATCTTGCCAAACAAAACCAGCGAGGTCAGCTCCGAATAGCAAGTACCACAAGGAGGCACATATGAATAAGAGAAAACCAAGCAATAAAGTAAAATCTGGCTATAGATTATAGGCTTATACCATGTCATTGCGACATCCTTACAACCAAACAAGGACAAAGGATGCCGAATAACGCCGATATAGAATACACCCTATATTCGGGGTCAGGTTATTGGATTCTGTTATGCAGCTTCGGTCCATAGCCTATCATAGCACAATAGCCCAACCCAACAACCAAACAAGGATATGGGTTGGCTACATACTTCAATAGTTCGTCTCTCGGCTACTAACAAAAAAAAAACAGATCACAAGCAAGTCAGTATATAGGCGGCCAATCATTTCTAGGACTTTCTATAGTTTGTCTGGGTTATCCCAGAAATGCACACACACACACACACATATATGTAGGAATCCTCAAGTCGAGCCGTATCCAAGCAGGGCTAGCCGAACCAATTATTACAAGCAGGCATGCAAGAGTGCACCGGTCCATCGTAAGGCCACCATGCTAAGACAATCAGTAACGGTTCCAGCTCTCCTATAGAGAACTGGCTCGGCATATGATAAGCAGATACTGCATTCCACTACTGCGGATGAATATACAATAGCTATGGTGGCCAGCCTTGCACTTCCAGACATATGTCTGACAGGACCAGTAACGTACGACCTCGAGATTCCATTTCCTTCCAATGCTTCTACCAAGTTGAGTTGCTTAGATTAACCCTATTTTTGTCCGAAATCACATGCCGTGGTCGCATGATCATCCTCCTAGATGTCGTACCAAATTACGTGTACCCCAGCTATGAATCTATATCGACTCATAGGGTCCCAAATCTAGATTCATTCTTAGTGTAATGCATCAAACAACAATCACCATACCACGCAAATATTACTGACCATTATTTCGACTGTGCTGGGGAGCATGAATGTACTGACATGTAACATGTAAGATATAACAGACAAGAACACATAGCAGGTAGGGTCACAAACATGGTCGAGTCATGGACATAGCCAAGTCAAGTAATTATAGAAGTCTCTTGGCACTAGGCGCATGAGAATCCCAGATGCATAGTCAGGCTAGGCACATGAGCAACTCTAGTCTAAAGGGAGATAGGCGCATGAATACATCCATGTGCATCGGCATCAAGGCGCATAGACCACGTAGGCTCCTGTGCCATAAGTACAGCGGAACAGGGAAGTCTGGTGCATGGCAACCCTGGCGCATAGCACCCTGCGCATGACCAGCTAGGCACATGACAAATAATGCATGGAGAGTCAGCCGCATGGGCCATATGAGCGCATGGAAGGTCTGTCGCATGACGACTTGGCGTATGGCACCCTGGCACATGGACCAAATAAGCATATGGCCCCCTGGCGCATAGTCAAGCTAGGCGCATGACAAATCTCGCGCATGGCAGGACAAGCATGCGCTTAACCGTTGTGCGCATAGGAACCTATGCGCACAGCGCACATGTTGTCAAAGGAAATATGTGGCAAGCTTCTATGCGCTACTTGGCATTTCTGCCGCATGGGCCCTTGTGCGCATGCAGGTCGTCGTCTGAAATAACAAGTTTGGCCAGGAAAGAAACAAAAACTTGCCATGGCCATAACTTGCTCTCTAGAATTCGAAATCTGGCAAAATAAAAGCCAAAACTGCATAAAATCAAATTCTCTACAACATGGAACAACTAGTTTTCGAGAATAATAAGTTTTACTACATCATCCCTTCAAAATCATGTAAAACTCTAGTTTTGAAACTTTAGGTCTAGTCCAAAATAGCTATTAAAACCGAAATCACCAAGAAATAAACTTGTATAGAATATAATAATGCATAGTATAGAGTAAAAGTAAGTGAAACAAATCACAGAAATAAAATGAGCAAAATTGGTCTCTCCATTAGTGCAAGATGTACTTGCCTATGGGTTGGTTGGGGGAAATGAATGAACGGAATGAGAAGAGAGTGGGGCGGGGTTGCTCCACTAGACCCTAACCCTAACATGCTCTACCCAATGTCTCATACCTTGCTATATTATCACAATCATAATTAAATAATTAGAATCCGGATCACAACACGGTTTTGTATTCCGTCATCGAAAGAGTAAACCACGCCTACAACCAAACAAGGACAATGAGTGGCATACTATTCTGCGACGAGGCGCTATCCATGCCATGATCAGGTACAATTACAGGGTACTGGCACACATGCTACTATACCGGGAACGGGGAGTGACATCACCCACCCATACAAACCAATACGTTATTTTAGTCGGTGCAACTTATTCTTTTGTGGTCTTTCTATTCTTGCCTTAAGATCAGTTTCACGGCTTATATATTACAAGGCTACTCGTGTTACAACAACGCGATCGTCCCCAAATCCTTGTGACCGTGCACAACAACAATACCAAGCTTGCCTTCCGGCCTTCCCGTTTCAACATACCACTGACTCAATCAATTCTTTGAAACTGTGTTAAACTACTTTGAAAACCCAACGCCACAAGCAGTGTCCGAGCACACGACTCCATTGAGGCCAAATCTTAGGCTCAATAATTGTGATGCATATTGTTCACACATTCCTTCACTCATTCGTGCGGCGCATACACTTATTGACTCAATCTAATAACGTGCACGCGGATTTGCCGCCGGCACATCCACTCATCCATATGAAAGGTCACTGGCAATTCAAGCCATCTTGGACTATTTTTGGATTAGACGGCGATCATTTCAGTAGCAAGGTAGCTAGTCCTACTGAAAGCCCCGAATAACTAAGCATTGCGGTGCACCCTCAAACAACCTAAAGGTCTCGCAATACCCCGTGCCAGTACTTCGGACACGACGAACTTGTTCCCCCTAGGCCGATACAATCCCGGTGCCCCGACAATTCGTTCGAGGAACTAAAACCTTGTGCATAAGTTGTCTATGATCATGCAAAATTCTACTTAATCTGACGTACTTATAAGACTTTCTCATCTCATCTTTTCATTTGTATGCAGCTCCCAAAACCAGAGACCGTCTCTGCGACTACAGATTTCGAGAACTTTCGATGTTACCATATCAATCAACCAACCGTGTTCCGTGCCATAAATCAATCGTATCGTGTTCCGTGCCATAAATCAATCTTGTTCCGTACAACACTGCCAACCAAGTCATACTCTATATGACAAGCCTTGAAACTGAGAATGTGTGGCTATAACAAGCCGTGGAATCGTGGGACCATGCCTGCTACGACATCAAGTCGATAGCTCGTGGCATAATTCTGCTTAATACGTGAGGTCGAAAGACCGAGTGCCATCTTTTTGAAAACTATCGTGGAGAACATCTAAGCAATAAGTTGACACTCTTACATGTTCTACGTATACACTTGACACAATAGGATTATTCCCTTAGCTTTGTAGGTTCATCTCTTTTATTAAAGCCTATTCAGTGCATATGAAAACTCTATTTTATTAGTATGCAAGTCAAGCTGAGACAAGTTTATCGAAGCCACCCACCTAAACGAGTTGACTCGACCGAGCGGGATTTCGAGTAAGCCGTTGTATAGCCAAGTACAATTGTCGTCGCGTTTCTATTCCTCTGGTTGAACTAAACGGGACGGGGTACTACACTCTCGTCCACCTATACAAAACCAGCACATCCATTTAGTGAGTGTGCACTATGATTTTAGTGATCTTTCTAATCTTGCCTTGGGATCAGTTACAAGCCATAACTCTAAAGCCTATTTCGTGTTATAACATCGAGACCGTGCTGAGAACATCATAACCGTGCCATAAAGCCCACTTGTGGACAACATCGTGGTCGTGCCATGCAACATAGTTCAAACTTACCCCAACTTACCTTCTGGCCTTCCCTGTTCATCTCAACAATATAACTAGAACGTACGAACTTTGTGTCAAACTATTAGACCATAACACCATACATCGTGCCGAAGCACGCATTTGTACTGAAGCCAAAACTTATGCTTGATAGTTGTGTTGCGTGCCGTGCATCCACTACTTGACTTAATCCACGATATGTACACGGATTGCCGCTATCACGTCGACTCAATCTATATGAAATGCCACTGGTACCACAAGCCATCCTTGGACTATTGCTTGGTTTAGACGGCGACCCTATGTTGTACTGGGCGCTAGGCAAGGCGAGGCGAGACCATGCCCGCCTCGCCTAGGCGCCCGCCCAGAATTCCTGGCTTTTTTTTCTTCTGTGTGCAGCAGTAGCATTAGTTGTAGAATTAAGGAGTAGGCAGTAAGGACTAAGGAGAAGGCAGCAGCATTAAGGAGAAGGCACCAGTAGCAGAATTTTGCAAGCAAATGTGAAGCAATGTAAAGTGTAAACATTATATTTGTACTATCAATGTAAAGGCTAAAGCAAATATTGCAAGCAATGAAGCAAATGTAATTGACTTTGAGTTTATACAATTATTGCAAGCAATGTAAAAATTACCTCATGCTTTTTTTTATAGATAGATGATACATCTTTCTTGATCCATCTTTTCTTCACTGCAGCTATCCTGAATGATCAATAGAAAAATATAACGATTAAATACAATTTGAGAACATATCTTGAGCAAATATATGCATGCAACATGTCAATATAACACTTGATGATATCGTGATAGCAAGAAGCAATAAGCAAGCAAGCAACAATAGTAGCAATAATTGATAACTAATAAGTTCAACAAGCATTCATAATTAATAAAGTAACACAAGAAAGTCTTCAAAGTTCCAACTTAAGTTAATGCTTAACCCAATAACACAAAACACACAATTCTAATATCTAAAAGTCTAAATCCTCTTCTGCAGCTGATTGAGGCCCATCATCACTAGAGTTTTCCTCTTCATTGTATGTTTCTTCATCATCTTCAGATTCTGAATCTTGGTCAACACTACGAATTCCCTTTCCTCTCCTTTGGCTTTGTTGTTGTTGTTGTTGTTGTTGTTGTTGTGTTCTCCTCCTCTTGTATGTCCTCATGCTCGTCCTTGGACCGTGCTCCTCATTTCCTTCAGCCTCTTCAACAAGTCCATATGTAAGATCAGTGTCACCTACACGATCATTGGCCGCATCATAAGGAACAAGCCATTCATCACACTCTTCCATATCTTTCAAAACAATTGGATTCGTATCTCTTCCCACCAAGCTAGTCCGGTCCAAATAACGAGCTTTTAATTTGGTATTTTATTGGACAAACACAAGATCATTCAACTTCTGATGCTCTAGCCTGTTCCTCTTCTTGGAATGTAGCTGATATTCAGAAAATAAAAGAATTAATTATCAAAAATTATATATTACCTACTAGAATAATAATTTGACTTACATTGCTAAATGAACTCCAATTTCTTTCCCATGGAGATGCAGCACAAGTAAGACCAAGTACTCTTTTTGCAAAATCTTGAAGTTCTGGCACTTCACTTCCCCAAGTAATCCACCACTCAACTGTAGCTGATGTTGTTCTTTTTCTTACAGCTATTGGGTCACCCATCATGCCTCTAGCTGTCCGATAAACTGATAGTTGATCAATAATTTTGTCACGTCTGTCTACATCTGAAACTAGCTTCTTTATTGCATCAAATAGGCCCCTTTTGATTGCACTATTGCTTTCCAAATCTGAATCCCTTTCTCCTTGATTAATAAAA
Organism: Iris pallida; assembly: GCA_029216955.1. Classification (NCBI taxonomy): domain Eukaryota; kingdom Viridiplantae; phylum Streptophyta; class Magnoliopsida; order Asparagales; family Iridaceae; genus Iris; species Iris pallida. The sequence continues at coordinate 24,287,037 of JANAVB010009999.1, forward strand.
TAAATGCTAGGGTTAAGATAATAGCCAGCTGCATGCAAAGGTTGATGGAGTTGATCAACCCATCGATGATCAACAATCATCAACACTTCATTCAAGAATCCATTGTCACTCTTCCCCAAATTGGATGTTATCTTCTTCTTGCAGTCCTCCATTGCATGATAAATATAGCCCATGCAAGGCTTTTCTTCCATGTCCACCAATTAAATAACATCCACCAACGGAGCAAGCACTTTTAAAGCAAAGTGCAACCTGTTATATTTGTAATAGAACAAATTAGAATCAAACCTTGTCAAAACTCAGAAAAAATAAATTATTGATAGAACAAATATTATATACTGACCTGTTCCAAAAGGACGACTTCTTAATTATCTTGGCCACCCTCTTTCTGTCAGTTGTTGTCACCCATTTGCTCTTCGTCCAATCCTCTGAATGTATCATTGTCCGTAGACCCGCCTTCTGATTGAAAATGCTTTCCATTGACAAGAAACTGGTAGCAAATCTAGTAACTGCGGGCCTCAATAAATCTCTATTACCAGTGAATCTTCTCATCATATGTAGAACATTGGTATGATTGTACATAAATACCGAAATTGTCCAACATTCCTTCACAACTGCATCCACCTTTGGATGAGCAGCAATTTCTTGACAAATCAAATTAACACAATAGACTGCACATGGAGTCCAAAATATGTTCTTATCTTCCATCAACCATTTTCCAGCAAGTTTGTAGTTTGATGCATTATCTGTAATAACCTACATAAGAAAAAAATGATTCAAAACTTATTTAATGAGTATATAATAAATTAACATTACAATTCAGAAAGAATGTTAGGATAAGGAGCTTACTTGTACAACATTATCTTCACCAACTTCTTCAATGACTTCTTTCAACATTCCAAGAATAAGTTTTGCATCTTTGACAAATTCGGAACCATCCATTGATTTCAGAAAAATTGTTCCTTTAGGACAGTTCACTAGAAAATTGATGAGTGTTCTGCCCCTTCCATCTGTCCACCAATCTGTCATAATAGAACACCCATAAATCTTCCAATGGACCTTAAATGAGTCTATCCACTCCTTCATAGCTTGCACCTTCTTCTGTAAAATTGTAACCCTCAACTCATGGTATGATGGAGGTTTTAGACCTTCACCGAACTGTCCAACTGCTGCAAGCATTCTAGTAAAACTAGAACTCTTTGCTACATTAAAAGAAAGCCCATTTTCATAAAAGAAATCAGCAATGTAATCACAGGTGTTGTTCCTAGCCCTCTCCCTGTGAACATTATCAAGGGCTTTTGCACAAGTTTATCAAAATTTGGGAGGAACATGCTATCAAGGGGACCATGTTTCTGGGGTCCTTTAGGAGCCAAATTACTAGTAGTACCACCACTTGAGCTTAGTCGACAACTTCCCAATGCTTCAACCTCTTCATTATTTCTATTTGCTTGTATATAGTACTACTAACACCTTCAAATATATTAATCGCTGCTATTGAAGCATGTTTTATCCTCTCTTTCTTCCTTCTTCAACTTTTGTTCAGCTATATATTTTCTGATTATTTCTTGGATATCTTTAGTTTCTTTGGAGCACACTTTAACATCTGGATAACCGCCCACAAGATGCTGTTTGTGTCTATTAATTCCTCCCTTTGTTATTACTTGGCACAAATCACACTTCACGCTATTCTTGTCATTGAGCCATGGTTGTCCATAATCCCATCCGGGATCTTTTGATGGTTTCAAACAAGTGGAACCACTAGAAATATTCAAATTCTGAAGAAAAAAACGAAAAAAATTAGCAGCAACCGAATAGGAGAAAAAAAAATCACCAGCAGCAACAAAAAAAATATATATTTTTTCTCAAAAAAAAAAGATGAACAAAAAAAATACAAACAAAAAACCAGCAGCTACAGAAAAAACATTAGTAACATTGTAACCAAAAAAAAATAAACAGCAGCAATAGCAGCAGAAAAAAAAGCAGCAGCAGTAGCGGTCAGCAGTAGCGGACCAAAAACACAACAGCAGCAGTAGTGGTCCTAGTGGACCAAAAAAAAAGGATCGGAGGAGAAGAAGAGGACGAAAGAAAAGAAGAGGAAGGCGAAGAAGAGGACGAAGGAGAAGAGAAGATGAGGACGAAGGAGAAGAAGAGGAAGGAGAAGAAGAATACCTGAAGTTGGAGCAGCTCAACAGCAGCAGTAGCGGTCTTCCCCTGTTCTTCCCCTTTCTTCTTTGCTTTTTTTTCCCTTTCTTCTTTGCTTATTTTCTTTAAGAAGAGGAAGGACAACAGCAACAATTTACTTTCCAATAACCTGAAAGAAAACCCTAAAACCCGAAAAAAAAAATATTAAAAGCCCATGGAGCCCACCGCCTAGGCGCCCGACTTCGACTTCCACTGGGCGGACCTAGGCGCCCGTCTAGGCGTGCCTAGGCGCCCGTCTAGGCGTGCCTAGGCGCCCACCGCCGAACCCTGCCCTGAAATCTCCTGGTCGAGGCGGAGCACTGAAATTCTGCGCGCCTAGGCCGCCTAGGCGCGTCTAGGCGTCGCCCGTAACAACATAGCGGCGACCCTTCCAGCGCGGTTGCGAGCCCGCTAAAAGTTTTCGAATACCTGTGTTGTCTACTAATACGGCTATCTTGCTTTCCTCCTAGGCCAAATTGTCCCGTGGCTCCGGGTTACCGTTTGAGGAAGCCAAACCTTGTGCACAAGTTGTCCAATAGCCATGCAGGACTCGACTCAACTTACCATCCTACACAGTCATTACTCTTCACTACTTTCCATTTAGTGCCTCCTTTTTGCCAGGGACTGGCTCGGCGTCCTACACTTCCGAGCACTTTCTATGTTACCGTACCTTCTTGACTCAATTCAGGAATGACTACTTGATAGCCCTCATGTATGCTCAACTTGAACTAATCGTGTTCCATGCTGTGCCACCAATCAAGTCATACTCTATATGACAAGCCTTTGGAAATTGAAACTGTGGTAACGTGGTAATGAACCGTGGAACGTGCCTGCTATGACAAGCAAATCTATAGTCTTTATGTCAACATAAGAACTCTACTTTTGTCCAAGTCGTGGGATCGAAAGACCAAGTACCAATTTGAAAACCCAACGTGAAGTGCTATCTAAGCAACAAGTTCTATATTTCCATGTCCTACACAATCTGACTCAGAATGGGATTATTCCCTTAGCTATATGGGTTCGTCTCTTTTATTAACAAATCTACTTAGTGCATATGAAAACTTCCAATTATCAAGTATGAAGGCAAGGCTGAGGCAAGTTTATCGAAGTCACCTACCTGAGCGAGGAGTCGCATCGACCGAGCGGGACTTCGAGTAAGCCGTTGCATAACCAAATCTGAACGTCGTTGCTTTCGGTTCATCCTGCTGACCTGACCTAAGCGCTTCAAACTCAGTTGAGGACTGTTCTTGCTGATCAAATCATCTCGACAAGTGGAATTGCTAAGTACTAACAAAAAGAGCATGATTACTGTTGAATAACTGTCACTCTTCAGCCTCTTCTTGTATAACGTCTATATTGCTTCTAAATCTTTTAATAAGATTTTCCTTAGCTGAGGGAGCTGATGTACGGACATTTCCTACACTTCCATTAAACCTAGTCATTTTCCTAAACCACCAGAAAAGTCTTGAAAGAGGTGTGATAAATTTTGGCTCCAGCCATTGAATGTACTGTTGTGACAAGTGTGTAAAGGGCCTTTACAGGTAAGTTATGTTTTTGGTCTAGGTTTATCCTCTCTATTACCTTTATGGGCAAGTTAGTTTTTGTGTCGTTAAGCCTACTTTTAGTATATTAGGTACCGTATTTAACTTTTGCATTGTTGCATTTGGATAACTTACAAGAGAAAACTTAGCGTTAACACGATTTCAGGAAATACTTGTGTCGGTTAATTCCTTTCATGACATATCTATCCATTACTAAGTATTGAATCTTCATAAATTTGGACACTTAACCCTCCAATATGCAAAAAAAGGTTGAAATAGTTTTTTTTTTTTTTAATATTTCTCTCCACTGGCTAGGACAAGAACTAAAGGAACCTAGATGAGTCATGATGCAAGGGCATCTAAGAAGCATGATCACGCCAAAATTCATGCCGTGTCCATGTCGTGCCAGACACATATCGACACGCCATGACACTATGAAATACACTAGGAGACACCAAAGTATGTGCCAAACCCATGTCGTTGTTTCTGAAAGGTGGTGTCGAATCCATGTCCGTGCAACATAGAAGGGAATGCAAGATGACCACGAAATTAAGCAATGAAACAATGATAGTTGCAAGCCTAACAATAAACAACCTAAGAAACAACAAGATATACAGTTAAATAACACGGTAAAGATTAGAGCTTGCCAAATGATTGCGAAATTAGTTAAAAAAATGCATAGTCTTGCTCAAAGGAAGATAAGAGGAACCTTTGTTTTGAAGTTTTTGGGTCCTAGATTCGATGATCAACCATGATGCAATGGAAGAACCCCTTCTCAAATGGAGGAACTGGGTTTTGGTTATTTGGAATTTAAGGTTGATTGGGTTATCGGGTTTTGAAGAGGAAGGGAATGGTTGGTTGTGGGCTGATTTGGGGTTACAACAGCAAGGTAATGAGGGGTGGTGGCAACATCAAGAGGGATAGGAGGGGCTTTCAGGTTGGTCAGGTGGTGTGTAGGAGAGGGGGAGGAGGGGAAAGGGGGGGGGGGGGGGGGGGGGGGGGGGGGTGGAGGGGGAGGGATTTGGGAGGGAGCTGGCTCTTGGGTCAATAACAAACTGAGAGGAAGAGATGGCTTCCAGGTCTGATGGTGGCTTTCAATGTAGAAACCAGCTGCAACAGCCGCAAATCAAGAGGAAGATGGTTGGTAGATGTCAACGAGAGAGATCAACAAGGACCAGCAACAAAGATATAAAAGTTAACAAACTCAAACTTAGACCCACTAGATAAACTAAAGATAAAATCCAATGACTGAACTGATGATGGTGGTGACTCTTAACAATCGTCACCTATGGAATGTGTGAACAATTCTTCTGCCTCTCTCCCTACAAATCTGGCTCAGTCAATGCTGTCTCCCGCACAGTGGGCAACTAGATACTAGGAGTGCTTACAAGTTACAGGTCACCACTTGTCGGTCCGTCGGCTTCTTCTCCTTTTATTTTAATTTTGCAAAGTGGGAAATTTGTGGGAAGGGGAGAGAATTGTAAAAATTTTGCAAAATAATTTTAGTTCTTATTTTCGTTGTATGGTTAAGGGAAAAATGTTTCTAAATATATCAAAACTATTCACATTCCTAATGTATGGGTGTGCTATTAGAAGATTTAAATGTTAATGTATTTTTAAAAAAAATTGAATCTGAGTGTTATAGATTCTTGCTGTAATTTTCTCTTTATATTATGCTGCCTATTTCGTGTGCTATTCACAGTTTAGTCATTGAGGGTTGACCTTGCAAGTTGCATCAATCTCCTAGATAGGCTTAAAAAATAGTACTTCTTTGCTATACAGATATTTTTAGGTAGACATTTTCGGGACCTAAGAACTAAATTCATTGAAAACTAAACCTTAGTCCATTAAAGAGTTACCAATTTTTTCGTGTATAGGACATATTTTTGGCTCAAGTTACCTGATGCCAAACCCCTTTCCAACCATGCAATAATCATTTCTGCCAAATTTGTTGGAAATGGTTTTGGTTCTTTATATACATGTCAATGCAACCTAGTTTCTGCCTAATTTCTGTCATCACCTAGCTCAACTCTATTTGCAATTTACGTATGCCCATTGGTTTGGACCTCATACTCTAGCTATCTATTTCACCTATGTGCTTGTGCAAACAATCTCTCTATGTGGTGGATACATGTCTCTGTGTCTCTTGTATCTCTTTTTCTTTTTAATGCCTATGCAACACTATGTTTCCTTTTGAGGGGAAAGGTACAAATGACTAGTTTAGCAGTCCAGGGTTTTCCACTTACAATATGCAGATTTCTATAAATAACAATGCTATTATCAGTGAGATGTTCTATAACTCTTCTTGTGGCAGGTCAACCCAAAAGGCATCTTCTCACCACAGGCTGGAGTGTCTTTGTCAATGCCAAGAGACTTGTCGCTGGGGATTCTGTTATTTTCATATGGTTTGCTTGACATTTCAGATCTTTCTTTCATGATGTACATGATTAGACAAGCTCCTATAAGTTAAGCATACCATTCATTGGATTTTATTGTTCTTCAAGGAATGAAAAGAACCAACTTTTTTTGGGAATACGGCGGGCTGGTCGACCACAAACTGTAATGCCTTCATCTTTCTTATCAAGTGATAGCATGCACATTGGCCTCCTTGCTGCAGCAGCTCATGCTGCTGCAACAAATAGCCGTTTCACCATTTTTTTTAACCCAAGGTATATTTTGTACTCCATATTTATTAGCAAAATCTGCATTAGTTCTTATGTGAATTTATGGTTTGTTTCAATTACCATTTTCACAGGGCATGTCCATCCGAGTTTGTTGTACCACTTTCAAAATATGTTAAAGCTGTGTATCACACTCGTGTATCAGTTGGGATGCGCTTCCGGATGCTCTTTGAGACTGAAGAGTCAACTGTTCGCAGGTAACTCAACATAATTCATCAATTTATCCTGATATTGGGCTACTAGATTTTCTCGTAGGCTTTTGGGAATTATGTTTATGTGCAATGGATATATTTTGGCTTGCTAAACCATGTGACATTCTGTTATAGTCTTCTGATAATATCAAAGATTAATCTAATTGGTTTAGTCTGATCTCTTTTATTACGGGGATGAAGATGACAATTGTCAAAATATCTTTTGGACTGAATGCTCTGTTGCATGAAGGTACATGGGAACGATAACTGGCATAAGTGATATGGATCCTGTACGCTGGCCAAATTCTCAGTGGAGATCAGTCAAGGTAAAAGCTGTATGAATACTGCAGCATTTTGTACTTTCAACTGTTGTTTAATCTACTGCTCGAAGACTGCATATGTTAGATCTGTTTGTAGTCATAGCGGTATAGCATCTATAGAGTTATTAAGCCCCCAACTGGAAAGCCTTTCAGGATTTTAAGGAGCATATCCTACACAAAACATCACGAATAGTCCTGATAATGTATCATTGTGAACTTTCTTTATGGTTTATGGCATATCTATCAGGTTAGAATCCTTTGTTTGTTCAAAAGGTAAGCACCTATGTTGCACGGACACCGGAAAATGGTGTCCGTATCTGTATCGCTTCCTTACACGTATGCCTGTCCATATTCGTGCAATATCGGTAATTATGTTGTACCTCTCTGAAAATGTCTATATCTTGTATCCGTATGGTGTTCTTATCCGTATCCATGTGCATATTCCTGCAACACAGGTGAGCACTATTCATATGACATCCTTGGTACGAAGTATTAAATTGTAGGGTCCTCTGTGGTAGCCTGTTATGTGTCAGCTTATTCTGAGCCTTCATCAGTTAAATCTTCATGTATGGTTTGTTTAATGTATTTGTCAAACCCATAAGATGATGAACTGCCAAGGTCGTTTCCATTCATGCAGCACCTGGTGAGCTTCTGTGAAATGACACCCCCTACACGGTAGCATTACTTTTATGCATTGTCAAAAACTAATCTTCAGGACTAGTTTGAAGATTAATCTTTTCTTTCAAAAGAACATACCTAAATGTAATAAGCCAAGATAGATCTGATTTCTCCATCTCTCTGATCTAGAAGTATTCTTTGTCTCAATCCTTATCAACCTGAGAAGGCAAGAATTTGAAGATGTCGAAGGAAGTTTCTTCTTCTGTCCGTAGATCAATAGGTCATAGGGATTTTCATGAAAATCTTAATAATCAGATTATTATATGAAGTTATCATGAGTGGTCATGGTCACCCTACTTTGCATTAGTGGTCGTTGTGATAGAAAGGGTTATTTTACGGGAAGAAATAAAAGGTCTAATTAGAATGGTCCTGATTATGATAAATGGGACAAGGATTTCATCACTAATGTCATGGCTACCGGGGCCATGTCAGCAAAGGTTTCAAAGACTTGCTATTCAGTACAATCCATGATATGCAGGTAAAGTTTGAGCAGTCCTATGCCCAACGGCAGACCTTAGCCCGCATCTAGTTGATGATGCATGATCTTAATAATCTACAATAGGAAGAGATGCCTGTTAAACTATGCAAATCCTTGGGCACTGCTGGAAGAGCTAGATCATTATTCAATTGTTGATTAGGAGAACAAGAATGATCAATAGAAGTACTTATAACAAGTTGAATGTTAAAATGTTTATGGGTTAAATATTTATGTATTTATATTATTTTTTAAGTAAGTTGGATATTAAACTATGTATGGCAAGTTCAGAGTCGAATGTTAAAGGGTTTCCTACTGTACCAGTTAGAGCGCTCAGGTGAAAGTTGATGTTAAATATTTATATCCAACATACCCCTGCAGGTCTAATGCCGACTATTTTGTGAGATGAGAGCTGGCTTGGCGCAACAAGTATATTGTTTACAACATGCTAAAATGCGTGCAAGACGAGATTCCAACTTGGGTTGCTCCTGTAACATGTTAATGTCCCCTTCACCGAACTCTAGGGTTTTCGTAAGGGTTGAGGGCTAAATTTTTATACTATTCCAAGTTGCAACTTTGAAGAAGGGCGTATCTTTGAGGGTTTTTTGTGCTCTTAATACTGTTTTTAAGGTGTGAAATCTGTCTCAATTTGCACCTTCTTTGTCTTAATCAAGTTTTTCAAGTAAGTCTGAATTTGATCAGGATAAGTATATAGCCGAAGTTCATGAAAAACTATCTATGAACACTTACAGTATATTCCAAAAAGCAATAACAGTAGAACAAGGGTGAATCCTGGTGGTAGAAATATTCCGAGTACACTCATTGTAATACTCCTGGGCACGTCATGAGGAAGGTGCGAGCCTAAGGAAATTTGAGACATTATCTCAGCCAAAGGCAATTCTACTGCTACTAAATGTAATATAGAATCTACTTTTGGACAGTCTTAGAGTAACAAGTGTAATAGATGAGTCTAATTCATTGTGTGATATCAAGAGGATTTAACAATTTTCTTTATAAGCTACAAAGTCGGTCTCCCCCAATTGTTATTTCTAATATGATACATCTTTTCTTGCCTCTCCCTAGTATTCGGTGGATCATGGATTCAGGAGCTAACAATCACATATCTAGCAGCTCTTCTTTATTTTTAACTTGGTTATGTTTCTCTTTCCACCATTTTTGGATGGATGAACATAGAAGTTAATATTAACACTTTCTTAGTTCTGCCTTCATGTTTCTGGTCTCCCCTCAAAATATATTATTTGCGAGCAACCTCATCAAGAATCTTAGTTTTCTCGGTAACATTTTTAATTGTCATTCGGTTGTGATTAGCTATGGATAGTGGAGACCCCAACACCATGGTAGGATGACGATTGAAATCAATCATCAATCTCACGAGGTAATTGATCCATACATAAGTACCTAAAGACCAACACTATTCAAACTTATCAGGGGCTTAGCCTGGACACTTACATATTCTGCACACCATGTAGCCACACAAATTATATTTTCCTATCCACTTCTCAATTAGAAAATTTTGTTTTGCTGCCGCTTTTCTCTAGATACCTCTTTGAGTCATACATCCCATGTGTACTTGGTTTGCCCAGGGCTACCAGAGACCCTATGTTGCATGGACATAGATACGATGCGACAGGGTAAGGACACTACGACCTGGACATGGAACCTATTTTTGTGTGTCCTAGTGTATTTTGAAGTGTCTGTGGAGTGTCTGATACCCTGTGGAGTGTCCGAGACCCTAGGAAGCACAGACACTCCAAAGTTTATGCCGTGTCCGTGTCGTGTCAGACACACGAATCCTACATGCCACTGACACTCCAAAATACACTAGGATACACCAAATGTCGCTGTGTCAGAAACATGTCTTGTTGAATCTGTGTCCATGTAGCATAAACCGATACCTGTCTGTGGAGTGTCGAATATGTGTCTGACACGACAAGGCCACATTTTGGAGTGTTTGTGCTTCCTAAGGAACACCTAAAAAAGATGCATTTGTAGTTTTATTTACCTCTGTTAAGGTTTCAGTTATAATTTGGCAAAGTGACCAAACTTCTAATTGCTATAGAATTATTCTGCAAACACAAACTGGTCACGTGGGGTGATTGACAAATTCATCTGTGGCATTTGGCACAAGTAAAACATGTCGCAACATGTGCATAGTATTATTTTGGTTTGACTAACTACATCTAATGATGATAAAATTATTGAGAGGAAGGTTCAGGACCTTCAGGTATTATGGTAGATTCATTGTTGTCTTACGTAGTAAACATTATCCTTGAGACAACATGCTCTAATTGCTACAGATTCATTATTGTTATTATCTTGTGGTGTTCTTTGTTTTATTCATCTTCACTTTTAGCCTCTATGCTTAAGATTGTTCCAGCACTAGTGCTTCAACTTTCTTCAAATTTTCAAGAATTTGCGCGTAACTTTTGGACTAATCATATTTCTTTAACATAGGTTGGTTGGGATGAATCTACAGCATGTGACAGACAGCCTCGAGTTTCACTGTGGGAAATTGAGCCTTTAACAACATTTCCCATGTATCCATCGTTGTTCCCACTCAGACTTAAACGACCTTGGCATCCTTGGATCCCCTTCCTTCATGGTATTACCTTTTCTTATACTTGAACTTGCTCATGTAACGACTTTCCCTTCACTTAACATCTGCTAGATTCCATGGCCTTTATCTTCTTTATCTACTTTCATATTGCAGTAAAAATGAATTATCATACCACATATTAAACTTGAAGATAGAAATCTGTCTCCAAGTGTCATAATTAAGATGTACCTGACTTTATTTTACTACTATATTTTCTGCATTTTGTTGTTGGAGAATGTTAAGTATATATTGAGAATGATCCGAAGTTTTTGAATTTCCAAATTAATGTCTTATTATGACATTTCTGTACAAATTTTAGCACACAAGACTAGTATTGCCTCCAACTGTAGCTAAGTCATAATATAGATGATAGGTGCTTCTCTTATATGATCTGGTAAACTTGGAATCATTAAAATTATTTCTCTAGAATTTGAAAGTGGTATATCCTTTTCTTCAAAAACCCAAACACTAGAAATACTTGCTTCATAATAATATAGTATTAAAAACTATTTTCATGTGACTGAAAATCTGTCAAACAGTTATCTGTTTTAGTATAGTGCTAATTTCGTACTACTGGGTCTAGGACTAAGGGTGATCACTCCTGGCAAACAATTTCTCGACAACCAGTTTTAATTATCCCTTGATTGGTTCTATGGTGTACAGTTGTGCAGTCACCACAAGGTAGTAGTCGAATACCGTAGAGAAATTGGAACCTTAGTCGGAATCAAGGAGCTTCGGGTCTGGTTTATATTGAGAGGTATTGGAGTAGAATTTTGTAGGGCCCAGTTTATGATTATAGTCATCTAGAAATAGTTCTAATCATTGTACGGTTAGGATTTGGTTTAGAAACCCGAGAAAAGAGTCTTGCATCCATAGGATACAGAAGGAACCATGAAGCGACATGTCATTTATCATCCCTTGTAATGTTTTCTAACTTTGAAGATTCGACTTTGGAGAAGCAACCAGAAGAAAACCCTTGAGTGGGGGGTTTCTCACTCAAATTAATTGTTTTATTTTTATATTTAACAATTGCTACTATTTGAGTTGATTAGATTGGACAGTGAAATCTTATCTTCTTAATCTTCTGGGTTAGTAGTATCAATAGCTTGATCTCCAAGTTTTCTTCTTTATTTGTGACCTTCCTGGTTCATCTATGAGTATGTTGCATATGCTTCTAGGTAATACCCTGCACTTGCTTACAACTATAGCCACAATCACTGCATTACTATTTGAACATAGTTCTTCTTTTTCTGTCTTCAGTTTTGTGCTCAAAGCAGCCCTTCGCCCTTTTCACTCAACTTTTAAAATGATATCTTACTAATTTGTTCAAATAAAATTTCTTACATATGTTCATTGTAGCTAAACAAACATCTTCAGTTATGTAATCTTTAATTATGGGACTTTAAACAATTCCCCAACTGTTAACCAAATTGACATGGTATGATTTCTTACTTTGAGTATATAATGTTTTATTAGATTACAAACAAGATAGTGTCTTTCCACCATTCACTTCTAATATCTGGTACTTTTACCCTTTTCCATTCGTCTTTCCATGGGTATGGTTTCATGTCCTCTTTTAGTTACTCCAGTACTTGTTCACACACACATCCAGCCACCCAACCCATACCAGAAAAAGGAAATCTGTCTCCCATCATTGACCCTGCTCAAGAACAAGAAAATTTCTTTCATACATCTAGTTATGCATATTTTACTATCTTAATGTTGTTCCTTCTTGATTGAAGGAACAATATCTTGCTCTTGCAGAGGTGATTCCAAAAATTAGAAATAAAGGCTTTGTTGTTGTTTTTGTGCCTTCTATATTGAGCAAAATCCCCTCACTTTACAGGACCTGCATTACCAGCTCACTGAAAGAGCATATCTGTCTCTTGGAGTGGTGACTCCCAAGGCTCACCTAAATATTCAATTCCCACAATTTAGTGCAGACCACTAGAGTGCATAGAATTAGAAATAATGAAGGCCTATGTGAGGGAATGAAATAGGTTCCTTTGTCTTGTTATCTTGTCTATACTCTCGCTGACCGTTTGCAGATGAAGTTTGATGTTTAATATTGTGAGTAAAGAAAAGATAGTCTTAGTTAAAAAAATCCGTCAAAATATGCACGTTCTGTGCTAACTTGATGACTTTGCTATTAAAATATCTTCCATTTCTCTGATGCTAGAAAACTTTCTTACTTACAAGGAAGTAATCTAGCCATTTGTCCCCTCCATTCGAACACTATGCATATTAGGAAGTTAAATGCTTTATTTTATTAATCCAATTTCCACTTAGTGTAGATGTATATAAACTCCAGAGGCCAGTTGTTGCCTTTCCTTGAAGTTTTGAACCTCCGTTCTGCCTCAATTCTTCTCTCTATATTCATATTTTATTGTAGTTAATGAGCATTCATACCTTTATTCGGCTAAAGGAGGCTCATTATATCAGGTTGATAAAGTTTTTTCTTGGGTGTTTTACATACAGATTCAAAGAGACCTTATGAAGATTTAAAAGATTGTTCTAACTTTTGCTAGTGGAAATGGTTGATATTCTTCTATAGATGCTTTATTTTATATATTTTTATTTTTGTTTCTCTCGTGCATACTTCATGTTGTTAAGGACTATATCAGCTGGAACCTCTATGCGGACAGGCCATAGGAAGCAAGTTAGCATGTAAGGCATTTTCTGGAGGGTCTGCCACTTTCAGTGACCAGTAAGCTCCACATAGATTTTTTAAACTTATATCCAACTGGTTTTTGGTAAGTGCTTGACCTCCTGATCTGTTACCAGAGTTGCTGCAAATCTAATCTATTCTCCACTATGTTCTTTCACCTGCACTGTAACTATGCGGAGCCATCCATATATTTTGCCTTCCAAAGCTTTCATGATCTAAACAATTGAAGTTGCCTGTGCATAGCATCATAATCTACTTTTTCATGCTGGATATACACCAAGCTTCATTTGAACAAACTCTTTCTTGATCTTAAACAATAATTAATCTGAAATGAGTTCCAGGATTTCTCACCCTTAATCTGTTAATTTTCTTTTCAGAAAATGTGGAAGACGAGTCCAATGCATTTATGTGGCTCAGGGGGGATGCTAGAGAGAGAGGCATCCATTCTTTGAATTATCAGTCACTTGGTATGGGCCCTTGGATTCAACCGACGCTTGAACCCTTAATGCTGGGAAATGGACATGATCAGTACCAAGTAATGTCTGCTGCAGCATTGCAGGATATAAGAGGAGGGGATTTTCTAAAGCAACAATTACTACAATATCAGCAGACTTTTCAATATTCTCATCATCCTGGTATAGCCAGTTCATTACTGCCGCAGCAATTTGTTCAGCAAGCGCACGCACAGCAGATCATTGGTTCTCAGTCTCAGAATATCTCGCAGAACCATAATGTTGTAAGTCAGCAACTGCAGCAGCCCCATAATGAACAGCAGAAAGACCAGGTTCAAGAGATGCAAAATTGTGCTCAGATATTTCCATTCCAGAACAATCATTCTCAGCAACAAAAATCACCCTTTCGTTCTCCTTTGTGCCAAAATCTATCTTTGTCTGATTCAGGCACAAACTTCTCATCAACTCTGACACCTAGCAGTGTCCCGGGTATATTAACGTCTGGTCAGGCTGATGGAAGTGCCAATTATCTTACCTTTTCAAGGCTTCCTATGAGTGAGCAAAACCAACAGCTATGGGAACCAAAGCTTACAATGTCTCAAGTCACTCCTTTTGGCAGCACGGTTTTACTTTCATCATTTCCTGAGAAGGAAGGTTCAGTGGAAGCTGACAATTGTACTGCTGATTCCAAGAATCATAACATATTTGGCATTAATGTAGATTCCTCTTCGCTCCACTCCAGAGCAATACCAAACCTAAATGCAAATGCTTTTGAAAGTGATGTATCTCCAGTAGCATTTGCTTCTTCCGGTACTCTGAATCCACTATACAGTTACGTGGATGAATCATCTGGCTTGGTACAGAATGGCGGGGAGGCAGATCCTGCAATCAGCACATTTGTGAAGGTAAGAGCGATAGACAAGTTCCCCTCAATAGTTTGAAGGTATTAGACTAATATTATTGTTGATCTTTGCAGGTTTATAAGTCAGGATCAGTAGGGAGATCACTGGACATTTCTCGCTTCAGTAGCTATGATGAGCTTAGGGGGGAGCTGGGTCAGATGTTTGGTGTTGAGGGTCTGTTGGAAGATCCTCTTAGATCAGGCTGGCAGCTTGTATTTGTCGACAGGGAGAACGATGTGCTTCTCCTTGGAGACGATCCATGGGAGTAAGACCAACTGAGACATTTGACTTTGCTTAGTTTAGAATAATTTGATGATGTCATGGGTGCACCTAGGCTTTGTTGTAGAATATGATTTTTCTTCTTCTTTTCTTATGTGCTTGTATGTCCTATGCCTGCTTGACTACATCAGTCTGCATGTATGCATAGCTATATTGATTAAAAAAAAGTAACCATAAGATGTATAGTGTAGATCTTTCTTTGTCCATCCATTAGGATAAGAACGAGGTTCAAAAACTTGGTTTTGGACCCTTCCTATGATTATCGGTTTCTGCCAATTGCTGGGGTTCGGTTTCAGTATTTTGATCCTTTCAGCGGTTAGGATCAATTGCTAAATGGCCAAAACGTATCGGTTTAAACCTGATGGTGTTTTTACACAGGTGAAGGAGAAGATGTAACAAAAGGAGGAATCCATTGATACAGCCCAAGAAAAGATCCGAGATTCCTGGTGATGGAAAAACATCATCACAACCGATACTTAAAGCCTTCTATAAGGCTAACATAAACATGCCTGATAATGGATAGGTAAATTTGTTTCATAAAGAAGAAAAGAAGACCTTAAGATCGCGATCAACTATTTTTAAAGCCTAAACAAATGAATGATTCTACATCATTTACTTCCAAGAAAGTGGAACCATTGCTTATCGGTCCCTGAATATATATATTAGTTTGCTATCACATCTTAAACTTATCAAGTGAATATACATAAATTTATGCTGCATAAGTGTATCAATATTTATGGTTCCATGTAATAAATGTTGCAATATATAATAGACAGCTTATTTTGATGGTAAATATTTGACATTGGAGATAGCATGTGTCAAACTTCCTTGTAATACTTGGTTGGATTTTAATTAAAGTATATTTCACACAATTAGTTTTAGGTTTAAATAAGATGTTTGAATGTGCTATACTAGTGTTCACAGCACTTATGGCATTAAGAACTATGATCAACAGTAACAGCTATAGGAGTGAGGCAAGGATCTGATCCGGCTTTAGCCAGCTTTGCTTTATACTTACTTATATGTAGACGACAACATTTACACTATTATTTGGCAAATATAGAACATTGATGTAACCAATCATGATCCGTATCTTGTTTGCTGTACTCTTCTACATGTTTGTTTGTGACATGTCTGTTCAATTAGTTTCAAACTTTCAAAATGTTCCATGGCAGGGATACAGGAGGTTGCATGTTCTCTGCTCTAATTTGAACATTTGGTCCTTAATGCAGGTCATTTGTGAATAATATTTGGTATATCAAAATACTTACACCGGAAGATGTGCACCAAATGGGGAAACCAGGAGTTGGGTCCTTTTCTTAGTTCTCTTGTAACTTAAGGAGTCCAGACTGGTACGTTACATATTCTATGTATGCATTTATGGTTGATATTTCTGAATGCTTATCCATATGCAGAACTGTTCACTCTCTAGTTGTCGTCAAATGTTCACCTTTTTCCTCAGTAGTTGTTGTTTTTACATGCATTGTATCATGAATGAAGACTAGAAAGTATCAGTAACAGAAAATGACCATGTCGGATAGGTGGAGCTATTTTCCAAGTTGTTTAATGAGAAAAACATAGACATTTAATGAGAACAACATAAAAAGTTTCAATAAAAAAAAACTTATAAGGTAGTTCATGATAGTTAATATTGGTAGGTCATAATTATGATGACTGAAGTTAGGGATGCTTTAGAGGAATCTGAAGTATTCCACTTACATGAAATTTCTTCCGATGGTTGGAAATATTTAGGAGAGTTATATGGCTAACTATTTTGTTCATCCAAGGACTTAAGAAAATGCTTGGTGAATGGAGTAGTATTATAGTACCCATTGGCTAAAATAAACAAGAAAGATATACAGATTTGTACCGACTGTCGAGGAGTTTTAACTTTTAACAGTGGTGTTTGATATGTGGTTTTCATATGGAATATGTTGAAAATCGTCAAAACGATCATGGGAAAGAAAACCGGGTCATTCGAGAGTGATCGCAGATAAAGGTTGCAAGTAACAAAAATCAGACATACTTTTTTGTATATAAGGACCTAAATATCAAAGTGGGCCAATGAGATAGGAGAATCACTTTGTTTATTGTGCTTGTAGAAAAGGGGTGATGATGCTTGTTGTAAGCAATGTTCAAGATATCGGATATCGGGTTCATATCAGTTTGGGTTTTGGGATATTGGATGTCAAATATCGGAGATATATCTCATATATCAAAGATATATCTCAAAATATTTCGGATATCAATTCATATATTATATAATAATTATATTATATTTATTATATATGCTACATGTCCTATCAAATTCAAATTTATAGATGTACTAAAATGTTCTAAATATGATCATAATCTGTTTCAAGACTATCAGCATTCAGCAGTTGAGAACAAGTAGTTAAGTACTTTTCTTCTAGTAACCTCATAATAACCATATTGGTGTACACAAAGAGAATCAAACCACACAAAAACATATCATCATAGTAAACCAGACCCAAGTCTTAGACACATGCCCAACCATGTTTGCCGAGCTCCTATCCCGAAGGAACCAATACTGCCAGGTGCAGTCCCGACTTCTCGCTAATGTTCGAAACCCATACGTCGTAGATGTCCACGACAAGCTCCTGTGGCTAGTTATCCAGCCTCTGGACAACCAGAATTGTGTGCTCCAGTAGCCACATAGGACGCAAGTGATCGCTCCAGCTTAGGCAACCATTGCAAGTCATGGCAACAATTATGACAGCCTTTGGTCAAACCAGAGGGTTCGACGTGGCTAGAGAGAGAGAGAGAGAGAGAGAGAGTGAGAGAGAGAGAGAGATATTAGGGCTTTTTAGGTTTAAGTTTGGTTAACGGGTAAGAATATGACCCAACCCGATCCGAAAACACTTATTCACCTCTAATATTCAATATTCTCATCAAAAGTGCTATTTGGCTTCCTCTTAACAAGAGGGAGCTGACAACTAGGGGTGAGCATTTCCCGGTTTTAGAACCGAAAACCGACCCGAACCAACCCGAAATAGAGGTTCCGGTCGGTTATTAACGAATCGGGTCGGATATCGGTTATAACATTTAACAAATTCGGTTATCAGCTCGGATTTCGGGTTTGGATTTTGTAAACCGACCCGACCTGAAAACCGATTCAATAAACGTTGCGTATTTACCATTCTACCCTTCAGCTGATATAAAAATGAAAAAAAAATCTTAAACCTACCTAATCCTTTTTCTCCGCTCTCATCTAGTTTCTCTGCCGCCTCTTCCTCTCCTCATTCTCTTCTCATCTACTCTGATGTTCTTCAACAATTTGCCACAAATGGATCACTTCCGTTCGAAGAAGATGAGCTTTGTGCAGCTGATCATGCTGGTCGAGTCCGCACACCGTGCCGTCACCTACCTCGGCGAGCTAGGCCTCATCTAACCTCCAGACTTGGCTAATTTCATTTTGGTTTCGTTATCGTTCTTGATCGATTGATTTGATCATAGTGTGGGATTTTTATTTGTTTCCTGTCGAGATCTGTTGTGTTTTAGCATTTTCTGCATGTTAATATCTATGCATATATGGAGTTTGGAATGTAGTGAATTCTACATTTTTTATTTGTTTCCTGTCGAAACCTTGTAACATACAAGTGTTGTGTTGAAATATTTCCTCAATCAATTATGTTATAATGCTAGTTTTGTATGGTTAATGGTGTTTTGGAGGTTTGAGGATTTTCACACGCAAGTCGGCATTTAGATTTGTAAATCAAATAGATCATTTCAAATCTTCTTCTAAAGTTGAGCTACCTATTTTTTATCAATCAGTCGACCATTATACCTAGAATGTAGATTGCAAAATGAATATTTTTTATTTGGTATTATGTTTTGTTTTAGAAGGTCCGGTCCACTTGGGTCCACTAAATCGAACCGATCGAAAACCAAACCTTTTAAATTCGGTTCCGTTATTTCGGTTTTTATAAAATCGGTTCGGTTTTCGGTTTTAATAGATATGGTTTACGGTTTATTCGATTTTTATATATTCGGTTCGGTTTGAACTGGACCGAACCGTTGCTCACCCCTACTGACAACTCCCTATTACATGGCATTTTTAAAAACAAATAGTTTGAAAAGTTAAACTAAAAAGTTAAAACTAAAAGGTTAATTTGAAAAGTTAAACTAAATGGTTAATTTGAAAAGTTAAACTGAAAAGGTAATCTAAAAAGTTAACTTTTTAGATTAACTTTTAAAATTAACTTTTTTATTTTAACTTTTAAAATTAACTTTTTAGTTTTTAATAATTAATTCTCTCTTCGACCAATCTAAAAATGCCACGTATTAGGGAGTTGTAGCTCCCTCTTGTTAACGGGACTCGAATAGCATTTTTGTGTTCTCATACATCGGGATATATCGATATTTGATGTATGTAATTTTGATCGATATATCAGCCGATTTGTTTCAAAACAACATATACGATACATATTATCATTTTAGGTCTCAAACCGATATATCGGCCAATGTCTGTGATATTTATTTATAACCCTGACCATAAGATACAAGGTTCACAAGTAAACTCGAAAATAATAGAACTTGAAGCATTTAGTGCTTGGAGAAAAGGAGCGATGATGGTATCCTAAGATACATGGCTCACATTGAGTGACTGATAAAACAGGGAGCGTAGCTTTTGATTACTGGGAGTGAGGATGACCAAACGTACAGAGTCAATCAATTGTAAAAAATGAAGCTAATGCAGAAGGCAGTACGTCCAAATGGACCCATTCACATCACACCCCCACTAATCATTGTCGGCATCTCTAGGCCCTCAGTCATCATAGAAGGAGAAAAGGTGCGCGCATAAGATCTTTCTTAAGATATAATTGTAGGACTGTTGAGCACCTCTAGAGGGGGGAGGGGGTGTGAATAGAGTGTGTGCGTGTGCAGCGGAAAATAATCACCAAATATTAAGCAGTTATATATTATGGCAGGTAAAAGACGGTAAATAAAATGCGGTAAAGTAAGAGTCAAGAATTCAAACTCAGTGAGCACCACGATGTATACTGGTTTCCCTCTGAGAGGACTAGTCCAGTCGTGAGTACTCTTGCTCGCTGTTAATCCACTATGGCACAAGCTTTAACTAAGCGCTTGCAACTCTTACAACACCGTGCTTGGCGATAAGTGCACGACCTACTTCACAACACCGTGCTTGGTGATGAGCGCACGACCGACTCCAGAAGGCAATTGGAAAACTAGAACGTTTTCTGAATACAGCCTCCGATACAACTCTTCAACACCAAACTCTAGATTAAACAGAAACTGTACTGGCTTGGCTAAGAGTCTTAAAGGCTTAGATATGAAAGTAAAAAGTTCAGAACACTTTAGATAGAGAAGAGAAGAGATGAAATTGGATGATTTAAATGAATGGTAATCTCAAATCTATTTATAGTGTTTCTGGGGGACCGAACTCGGACAGAGTTCGGGCAGAGTTCGAATGCTAGAATTTCGCATACGAACGTTGGATGCAGATTTGGTGGGAACTGTATTTCGAATTTACCCAGACCGAACTCGGACCGAGTTCTGACCGAGTTCGGGCAGAGTTCTGCCAGAACCGTTTTGGCCAAATTTTGGCTAAGTCTTAAAGGCTTAGATATGAAAGTAAAAAGTTCAGAACACTTTAGATAGAGAAGAGAAGAGATGAAATTGGATGATTTAAATGAATGGTAATCTCAAATCTATTTATAGTGTTTCTGGGGGACCGAACTCGGACAGAGTTCGGGCAGAGTTCGAATGCTAGAATTTCGCATACGAACGTTGGATGCAGATTTGGTGGGAACTGTATTTCGAATTTACCCAGACCGAACTCGGGCCGATTCTGACCGAGTTCGGGCAGAGTTCTGCCAGAACCGTTTTGGCCAAATTTTGATAGGTTTTGGACTTTTTAATATGTGGACTTTTGGATAGATATTTGTGGATAGATAAGCTATATATTGTGGACTGAGAATAGCTAAGCAGTACCGATCCGATCAATCTCACATTTTTTCTAAACTCAATAAAAGGAAAAATACATAATAAATTTGAAAATCAATAGCCCTTTTGATGACGTCTTTTTCCTGACATTGAAGACGCATTTTTCATTGACGACAGTCGTACAAAGATAAAACAGATCTGGAAATCTGAATACCTTTCGGGGGCTTCGCCCCCGAACCCCTACGGGGGGTGCTGCCCCCTCGACCCCCGTCCGCTGACCGGACAGCAGAACCCCCGATGCGAGGTCCCAGATAGGTCGTTAAACTGTTCAGAGAAATCTTCTTATATTATACCATCTTTGGCCCATCAATAATTTTTCGTTGCATGTCCTGGTTTGATCATGCTTACTGCTTGTCTGCAAGTACATGTTAGACGAAATAAAACAATGTGATGCAATATGATACAAGCATAGCAATATAATATAGACCACTTAGGACAATGCTAAGTTTAAGTAGCAACATGATAGTGATTACATGAATATTAGTGACATCACTAGTTAAACTTAATTGATTAGCCATATTAAAAAACATGATATAATCATTGGGCTAACAATAATAACAAATAAAAGATTAGTCCGTAAAGAAGGATTACAAGAACAACCTGAAGATTCGAGGATAGGAGTTATCTGAATGGAATTTGAGCCAAGAGCATGACCAGTATCTCCATTGACAACATATATAATTTGTGAGGAGTGAGGACTAGGCCTTAAAGGTTCAACCTCACATGATTAGAGGCACTAGAGTTGAAGACCCATGGAGTAGCATAAACAAATGTGATAAATAAGGTAGTAGACTGTAGGAATTGATTGATTATTTTATTGATAGTCTCATAGGCTTTATATAGCCTTTACATAATGGAATATCCTGTAGCATATTCTGGCATCCCAAATATGTCTTCAGGATATTTTCATGTGCCTTTACAATATATTAAATATACCAGTACTAAATATACTAATACTCCCCCTCAAGATGGGCGAAAGATATTCACTAAGCCCATTTTGTCACATCCTCTAATTATGCTCACAGAGCTAAGTCCCTTGGTCAGTCCGTCTGCTACCTGATCCTTGGTTGGAACGTGGCCTAGCTCCAGTAGTCCACTAACCAACTTCTCCTTGATGAAGAACCTATCGATCTCAATGTGTTTGGTCATGTCATGTTGTACTGGATTGTTGGCGATACTAATAGCTGACTGGTTGTCACACCACAACTTCATCTTGGCTCCTTGATCCAGCTTCAGCTCCACCAACATATTCTTCAACTAAAGCAGCCCTGCAACTCCCAAGGCCATAGCTCTGTACTTCGCTTCAGCTGTCGATCTGGCTACCACTGACTGCTTCTTACTCCTCCAAGAGACCAAGTTGCCTCCTAAAAATATGCAGTATCCCGATGTAGACCTCCTGTCGTCCGCACAACTAGTTCAGTCAGACACAGTAGTCCTTGATGCCCACGTGATTATTCTTCCTGAATATTAGTCCCTTTCTGGAGGCACTCTTCAAATATCTCAGAATCTGGTACACTGCGTCCATATGACCCTTCCGTGGGTCATGCATGTAGCGGCTCACTACACTAACTGCAAAGCAGATATCAGGACGTGTGTGGCTCAAATAGATCAACTTGTCCACCTGTCTCTGGTATCTGTCCCGGTCAACTAGTTCTCCAGCCTCAACGTTCAGCTTGAACCTCTGATCGATCGGCATTGCTGCAGGTTTGCACCCCAACATCCCTGTCTCTATGAGAAGGTCCAGTGCATACTTCCTCTGAGAGAGAACACTCCCCTCTGCGTCTCGAGTGATCTCAATTCCAAGGAAGTAGCGAAGAAGACCAAGGTCCTTCACCTCAAACTCCTTGCCAAGCTTCCCTTTGAGTCCGGCGATCTCCTGCAAATCATCTTCCGTGATAATCATGTCTTCGACATACACCGTACGTATGGTGATGTGACCTCCACTCCTTCTGAAGAATACAGTGTGATCAGCATTGATCTGCTGATATTCCATCCCTATCATAGCTCTCCTAAATCTGTCAAACCACGCTCGAGGAGACTGCTTCAGTCCATAGAGGGACTCTTCAGTCTGCGGACCTTACCTGCTGTCTGATTGGTGCCAAATCCTGGTGGTATCTCCATGTATACCTCCACTAGATCTCCATGAAGAAATGCATTCTTTACGTTCAGTTGGTGTAGCTTTCATCCACCATTCGCTGCCAAAGAGATCAGGGCCCTGACAGTGCTCATCTTTGCAACTGGTGCAAGGGTCTCGTCATAGTCGATGCCGTATGTCTAACTGTATCCTTTCGCCACTAGTCGAGCTTTGTAGCGCTCAACCTGCCCATCTGGGTTTTGCTTCACGGTAAGACCCACTTGCATCCGACTGCTCTCTTTTCCTCAGGCATTCTCACCAGCTCCCAAGTGTGATTCTTCTCAAGAGCTCCCAACTTCTCGTGCATTGTCGCTTTCCATTTTGGATCGTTCTTGGCAACCTGCCAATTGTTAGGTACAGTAATACTATCCAAAGATGCTATAAATGCTCCATGAGAAGAAAAGATATGGTCATAAGAAACAAACTGAGCAAGATCCCAACCATATCTGTCAGGAGAATTTTTCGCATTGCTGCGAGTGGTCCTCCGTACAGATAGTGGTGTAGGAGGAGTAGGAGGAATAATATCACCTGAAGGGGGTGGTGGTGTAGGTGTCTCAGGAGTTGGGACGAACGCAGGCAAGTGACTTGGCACTGGCACTGTAGGTAGGACTTGGCACTAGTACTGTAGATACTGGTCCTGCAGTAGGTAGGTAACTCCCCCTGAGCCGTAGGCTTAACACTTCTAATCTCCTTCCCATGTTCCGTTTCACCGTCATGTTCCTCCTCAACCATGCCTCCATGCAAAACTTCTAAATCGGTCACCACCAAGTTCTCCATCTCCCCCTCTCTCTCATACTGGTAGTATTAGGCGTGTTGTGTGAAGTTCCCTCTTGGCGGTAGTATAGCTCATGCTCCCGGAAGTGGACATCCATACTGACAAACTTCTTCTTCTCTACTGGACTCCAGCACACATACCCCTTCTAAGTCGCTGAGTAGCCCACAAAGATGCACTTGACTGCTCTAGGGTCAAGTTTTTCAACTGATGGCATGTTGTCCTTCACAAAACACACACACCCGAACACCTTTAATTGGAGTATCCCACTATTATTGCTTTGTAATACTTCACATGGGAATTTTCATCCCAGGACTTTCGAAGGCATCCTGTTGATGAGTTGAGCTGTTGTCAACACTGCATGCCCCCACAGACTTTGTGGGACATTCATGTCGATCATTATACTTCTTGCGGTCTCCAGAAGGTGTCTATTCTTCCTTTCTGTTACTCCATTTTGTGCTGGTGTGTATGCACAAGTGGTCTGATGCTGTATCCCGTGTGCTGATAAGTATTCTGCAAGTGTTCTGTTGGTATACTCCATTCCATTGTCAGACCTCAGTACCTTCACCACTGCGTTGTACTCAGTCTGGACATGCTTATGAAAATCCTGAAAACAAGCAGGTACATCACTCTTATTTTTCATCAAATATAGCCATGTGGCACGAGAGGCACAATCAATAAAGGAAACAAAGTACTTATACCCATTCATAGTGTTAATAGCACATGGACCCCAAACATCAGAGTGTACTACCTTAAAAGCAAAAGAGCTCCTATGACCCGTACCAACATACGAGCTTCTAATAAATTTTTCTAACTCGCACGCATCACATACTAATTTCTTTTTATTTGCTTTTGCATAAACCTCTGGATAAAACTTACTTAAAGTATCAAAGGAAGAATGTCCCATCCTCCTATGATGGAGTATCAAAGTATCTTCAGTCTTCTGCTGCAGTCCTCCCATTCCAGCCTTCTCTGCCATAGATACCAATGCTGAGTCCAGTCCTTCTCGATCTAGGTACCACAGTCCCTCATGCCAAGTGCCAGTCCCAAGTCTTCGTCCCGTCCCTTTCTCCTAGAAGATCACCTTAGCAATATCAAAAGAAACAAATGCATTTAAGTTGGAGAATTATAGAATTAATGGACAAGAGACTGATTGGAAAGGATGGAGCATGTAAAACATTGGATAATCTTACTGAACCTGTACAATTAACAATACCCTTACCGACCACTGGCTGGAAAGTGCCATCCGCTGTCTGAATGGTGTCTGCTGATGCTAGGTGAGTATAAGAAGAAAACTCACTAGCATTCTCCGTCACATGCCGAGATGCTCCCGAGTCGATAATCTAGTCTGATGATTTAAGGAAAGAGATAGATGCAAGAGCAAGTAACTCGTCAGTACCTTCTGATGGATAGACATACATAGCGGCGTTGCCCCCATCGAAAAATGAGGTGGATGCCTCATCTGTTCCACTCCTCTTGTCTCCTTCGATTGACGTCTCTCTGCTTCCTCTCCAGTATGTCCATCAGTGCATGATCCTCCTCAGTAAAGGTGCCACCAGTTCCTCCATTCCCTTCTGTTACTAGCAGGTTTGTCCGATAACCTCCTCGACACCTCGTCGACCCTCTCGACCACGACTACGTTCTCCAATATATCCTCGTCTACCGAACAGTCCACGTCCACCACCTGAGTTTTCCTCCATAGGTGGTTTGGTACAAGCATACCGATGATGGCCCATCTTCCCGCAGTTGTAGCACTGTCGGTTGTGTTGGCAGGGCTCTCCCTTGGACCCTGTGTCGTCCGAGCTGGTAACCGCTAGTGCTGACTTTGCTTCGGAGGGACCACCTGTCCCCGCCTGCAGTCTGATGCGCGTCTCCTCCTGGATCATTGCTGAGATAGCCTCCTCAAGATTAGGAATCTTTGGTTGGGCGAGAAGTAAGGCCGTCCTCTATACGAATGCTGCAGTCAGTCCTTTGAGGAATTTCATCGTCCTCTCCTGCAGGCACACATGTCTCTTCTTAAACTTCGGGTCCTCGCAGCTCGTCCGATTTGAGTAGTGATCATAGTTGTCACGCCCCAGAGCCAGAATACAGGAGAGCGGGGGACAGACACAGCCAGCTATGTACATTGAGGTATAACCTACCTCGATATACGGTCACGGCTATCTAGATACATGAGGGTTTATCTACAAGCCAACAGTCTCTTATGGTCATAAACAAGCCTAGTGTCTGAATCTCAAGCAAGTAAGTAAATGTTAGATCATCGGACATACAAAGTAAGGCGTCCCAAACATTACATATTCAGATGATCATGAAGCTAGTCATACAAAATGTGAAGACTAGCAAGAGTTTCAGTCATACATGATCAACCCTAGGATTTGTCAATCATGTTACAGCCCATAGGCAGACAGTAAGTAAAGTTGCAAACGAGCTAACACTTGCTCGACGGGTAAACGCCTCAAAAGAATATTTTTACAAGAGAGTGGGAGAGCAAAATAAGAACCCACTCGTTGCCAGGGTTGCGCTTAGTGGTCACCATCTGGCTGGAAGGCTGAAGGATCCTCGAATCCTACTCCGAAATCTGGCCATACAAAACCAGCTGGATCAGACCCCAGAAGAGCAAGTGCCACAAGGGAGGCTTCACTTAAGAACTAAAACCAGCATATTAGCACATGGGAACATAAATGATAATAAAAGACATGAGTTAGAGAAAAACAAGGTGATAAACGATAAGACAACTAAGGAACTATTCCGGTAGCCAAGTTACAACCCGTAAACCAAACAAGGACCGGGGTTGTAACCCTTCACCTGAACAGAGCTTAGTCCCCAACCAATTATCGACAAGAGTAAAGCATAAGCAAGCATGTGCTGAAGTAATCATAGACTGGCATCGATTATACAAGACTAGACTGGACTACATCCATCATTTACGGCCAAGCAAGGAGTACGGATTGATACTTTAACTAACTAGGGTTATCACAAGCCTAGTTACTAGCAAGATGCAATGAGATGTTTCGGCAGTCACAAGCCCTGCAGCTATCCAGGTTATCTAGGCAAGGTTCATGTAAGAGTTATCAAAAATTATTAGGTGACTTTGAGTGCAACACATGACAGTTTACATATTACTAGTTTCAAGAAGTGTCCCACATGACAGTGGGCTGGAAATGTGCCATACTCCTCGGCAGGCTACAAGTCCATCAGGTGTGGCCGGGATAACGGGATCGCCTGTAACTGGAAACATCTCTCTATATGAGCTACTTTGATCATCTAGTCATTGACCTAGTCAGATTCATTATGAATCCCTGACCGTGGTAACCAGGAATTCATGTCCTAGACATGATGTAAGACGAGACAGGTAGCTTATACAGGCACAATCAAGAAAATCAACCACGGTGTCAAGACAAGAGTTACTTAGCAAGTCAGGGTAGCTGTCGCAACAGCGTTCAAGATTATCATGTCATGTTACTTATTACTTGTCAAGATTTCTTGTCAGGAGTGCGTCTCGACGGGCCACTATCAAGATTATACATGTCATATCAAGTTACTTATCATGTCAAGAGTGCTTGTCAAGAGTGCGCCTCGATGGGCCACTATCCAGAGTTTCATGTCGTGTTCATGCCAACATCAATATTGGCAGTCATGCTATGCTCAACAAGTTATCGAGTCGGGTCGTCACAAGATAGGTCAAGTACAAGTCGCATGCAGGATCACAGGCATATACAACGAGAACTATGATAACATGCACGGGGCAAGGGGCAAGGGGTATCATGGCAACAAGTGGCGCTGGTCAAGTAGCGCCATGGTTATGACAGGTGGCGCCAAGGGGGACAGGGGGCGCCTAAGTTAGGTTACGCCAGGCTGGGGTGCGCCAGGTCAGGTTGCGCTAAGTCAGGTTGTGCCTGACTGGGGTGCGCCAGGCGCCAAGTCAGGTTGCGCCTGACTGGGTTGCGCCAGGTTAGGTTGAACCAAACCAAATAAACCAAGGCAAGATTAAACCAAGAATAGGCTAAGCAAGACAAAACTACGATCCACCTGACAATGTCAGAAATCCGTACACGTATTAGGAAAGATACATATAACGGGAAACGGGAGTAACAACTCTATCTACCTTAAAAGAATTCCGTCCTCGAAATTTAATCGAGAGGCTAGAGATGTCGGGGCAAGCTACACTAACCACAGGCAATCTATGACTAGCAATTTATCAAGCAATCATTCATGCAAGCAAGGAGTTAAGAGCAGAAGGCATAAGGAAGGCATTATACCTCACGAGTCAAACAGGTGTGGATATCGCGATCGGATATCATCCTCACGTTCCCAAGTTGACTCACCCAAAGAGTGATGACCCCAAGCAACACGGACTAACTTAATAGTCTTGTTCTTGAGTACCTTCTCTCTTCGGTCCAATATGAATACGGCCTTTCCTCATACGAAATGTTGGTACCAACAACCAATTCCGAATGATCAAGAATATGGCTCGGATCCGGGATATACCATCGCAATTGGGATACATGGAATACGTCATGTTCCTCACGTAACGACGGTAGAAGAGCGAGACGATAGGACACATCGCCTACTCTCTCGAGAATATCAAATGGCCCTATATACCTAGGACTAAGCTTTTCCCGTACGCCGAATCGAATGACGCCTCGGGTAGGCGAGATCCTAAGGAATACGTGGTCGCCGATAGAAAACTCAAGAGGACGCCGATGAGAATCGGCCCAATGACGCTGACGATCTTGTGCAACTCGAAGATGATCTCTAACTTGTCTGACCATCTCGATAGTCCGAGTAACCATTTTTGGACCAAGCATCTTCCTCTCGCCTACATCGTCCCAAGCTAAAGGTGATATGCACTTTCTGTAATACAGTGCCTCAAACGGTGCCATCTGGATACTGGCCTGGAAACTGTTATTATAGGAGAACTCCACGAGATGCTGGTGATCTTTCCACGAACCACCGAAGTCGAGTGTACATGATCGTAACATATCTTCGAGAGTCTGAATCGTGCGTTCTGACTGACCATCTGTCTGCGGATGATAAGCTGAATTAAACTTGAGACGAGTCCCCAAACTCTCTTGAAGACTCCGCCAAAAGTGCGATGTGAATCTTGAATCTATATGATATGATACTAACTGGCACTCCATGCAATCCGACAATCTGTTTAAGATACATCTCTGCAAGCCGATTCGTCGACTGACTAATTCTGAAAGGGATAAAATGAGCTACCTTCGTGAGCCGGTCAACTATAACCCAGATAGCATCTCTCCCAGCTGGAGATTTAGGTAATCCAGTTACAAAATCTATGGTAATGTGCTTCCATTTCCATTCTGGGATCGGTAAAGGTTGAAGAAGTCCGGCTGGTCTCTGATGTTCAGCTTTAACTTGTTGGCAAACTAAACAACGAGAGGCAAACCAGGCTATCTCCCTCTTCGTGCCATTCCACCAGAAATGCTGACGGATATCACGATACATCTTCGTGCCACCGGGATGAATTGAATACTGCGAACTGTGAGCCTCTGCCATGATCTCCTATCTGATATCACCGCTGGGTACACAAAGACGCCTTCCATGTCGGAGAGTACCGTCTTCGTGAATACATAACTCTGTTCTCCTTCCTGCTTCACATTTCGCCCTAAGCCGCTGAAGCTTAGAATCTGTTGATTGAGCTATCTTGATCCTCTCAACTATAAGACTGAACTTGCATACTGGACATCAATGTCACATTGGTAGGGAGAACTATCTCTACTCCCATCTTCTGAAGATCTGCTAATAACTCTGGCTGTGCTGTTAGAAAATAAGCTCCTGCTCTTCTACTCAACGCATCTGCAACTACGTTGGCCTTCCCAGGATGATACTGTAAGTTGATGTCGTAATCCACAAGTAGCTCTAGCCATCTCCTCTGACGCATGTTAAGATCCTTCTGAGTAAACACATACTTAAGACTCTTGTGGTCGGTGAAAATCTTCACCCGATCTCCATTCAAATAATGCCTCCACAACTTGAGTGCGAAGACCCCGCTGCTAATTATAAGTCATGGGTAGGATAATTCCTCTCATGATCACGAAGCTGACGTGACACATAAGCTACTACCTTACCATGCTGCATTAAGACGCATCCCAATCCTTTGCCGAAAGCGTCACAATAAACTGAAAATCCTCCAGTCCCATCTGGAATCGTGAGAATGGGAGCCGTCATCAATCTTTGCTTCAACTTCTCGAACGAACTCTGACACTCTACTGTCCAAGCAAACCGCACATCCTTGCTGGTCAACTGTGTCAATGGTGCTGAAATCCGAGCAAATTCTGTCACAAACCGTCGGTAATAGCCGGCCAATCCTAGGAAACTGCGAACTTCTGCGACGGTGCTGGGAACTGGCTATGTCTCTATGGCAACTATCTTCTGGGGGTCCACTTCCACTCCACCTCGGGTGATGATGTGACCTAAGTACGAAATGCGATCAAGCCAAAATTCGCACTTACTAAACTTCGCGTACAACTGGTGTTCTCTGAGAATCTGAAGAACTACACGAAGATGCTGCTCATGCTCTGTCTTATTCTTGCTATAGACCAAGATGTCGTCTATGAACACTATCACGAACTGATCCAAATAGGGCATGAATATGCGATTCATGAGATCCATGAATACTGCTGGCGCATTGGTCGCTCCGAATGGCATAACGAGAAACTTCCAATGTCCATATCTAGATTTGAATGCTGTCTTCGGGATGTCTTGCTCTCTGACTCTGATCCGATGGTACCCCGACCGCAAGTCAATCTTCGAGAATACTGCTGTCCCACTGAGTTGATCGAACAAGTCATATATCCTTGTAGAGGATATCTGTTCTTGATTGTTACATAATTTAAGGTACGATAATCAACACATAATCTTGACATACCATCCTTATTTTCACAAGAAGCATTGGGGCTCCCTGAGGTGATCCACTAGCACGAATGAATCCCTTGGTTCTGAGTTCTTCAATCATCTTGTACAGGATCTCCAACTCTGATGGTGCCATTCTGTAGACTCTCTGACACTGGTGCCATTTCTGGAATCAAGTCGATAGTGAACTCTATCTCTCTCTCCGGTGGCATACCTGGAAGTTCTTCGGAAAATACGTCAGGAAATTCTTCTACCACTCTGGGAAACTGAACTGCTTCTGCTACTGCCATCCGCAATACCGGTGGAGAAGGTTCTACTTCGCCTCTGAAAAATGAAAACTCTGGTTCGCCTGGAATACCAAAAATAATCCTGCCAATATGGTAGTCTATTCTTGAGTATTAATCCTTCAACCAATCCATTTCTAGGACCACATCATAGTCGGCCATCGGGAATTCTATCAATCTAGCAGAAAATTCTCTACCGCTAACTACGATTCGACACGAGGAATAGACTCTATCTACCCCCACAAGACCGTTACCAGTAAGTATATTGAGCCTTACTGATAACGACTCGGGCTCCAGTCCTATCCGTATAGCGAATCGTGCAGACATAAATGAATGCGATGCACCCGAATCAAATAATACTGATGCTGAAAAAGAGTTGACAAGTATGGTACCTGCCACCACCTCACCTGATGTCAATTCTTCTGCCACGGTCAGAGCCATAGCTTGACCTTTGTCCTCTCGGTGCTGGTCTCCTCTGTTGGTGACCTCTCTGCCTGTTCTGAATCTGAGCTTGGGCCTGAGCATACTGTTGCGGCTTCTGCTGCTGGAAAGCTTGAGCCTGAGGCGACAATGGCCTCGGAGGCTGGTACTGCTGCTGCACTGGTGCTAGTCCCCTAACCGATGGACTGGTTAGGGTTGATGAAGAGGAACTGGCTCTATGCGAGCAGGACCCTATCATGTGATCCGGTGCCCCACAAGCCAAGCACAACCCCTGTGCTCTGCGACACTTTGAGACTACGTGTCCTGGCTTCCCACAATGAGTGCAGCCCATCGCGGAAGACTGCTTCTGTTGCTGAGGGTACGTCGGTGTCGAGTGCTGAACCGACGAAACTGTGGTCGCCCTCCTAGGAGCTCCAATGGTCAAAGCTATAACTGTCGGGACTGGTGTTGATGACTGGGACAACTGTCCATAAGACCTCTTACGTCCTCCAGTTCGATCTATTATCCTCTGGGAGGTATACTCATGCCTCTTTGCTGCTCGCAAGACGGCATCAAACGTCTGGTGCTCAAACTGTTCCACTGATATAATGATCTCTAGGTGGAGTCCTTGCTGGAATCGCTGGACTCGGTCCAATTCGGTTGCCACCAAGGTGGGAGCAAACCGACTAAGTCTAGAAAACTCGGCCGCATATCCATCGATCGTCCTACCCATCTGCTTGAGGTTAGTGAATCTCGTCTGCAGATCATACCGAGCTACTGCATCGAAGTACTTGGTCTGGAATTTGTCGCTGAACACCGCCCATAAGACAGGCGCCGCCAATCCAACTGCTTGCATCGCCCACCAGCTGCGGGCTAAGTCCAATAACTGCAGACGCACGACGGCCACCTTCTCACCCTCATGAATCCTAGCTGCTTCCAGGATAACCTCTGTGTCCTGAAGCCATGCATCAGCAGCAATAGCATCTTCAGTTCCGTCAAAGAAAGGAGGGTTCAGACGCTTGAAGCTGTTAGCCGCATTGTTCCCTTGATAACCAACTCTGCCCGTAGCATCTTGTACGGTCTGGTGCAGGGCATCGTCCCGACGATCTTGAGATGCAAGCAATTCCCTAATAAGCCCCACCAGGGTTCCATTATCAGGCTCTGCAAGCTGGACGGGTTGAACTGGAGGCTCTAGATCCCCGGAATGCATGACTCGGGAGGCTGCTCCAGAGTGTTGGGTTTGGTCCCCAGGTTGTTGCTGGTTCACTGGAGGTGCTCTGCCTTGCTGATCGGTAGGACCAGGAACAATGCCGCTGAAGAAACGACATGGGAAAACAATAAGGAAGGACCAAGGTAGATCGAGGATATTAGCATGTGATCAGGTCAAGATTTCAGAAAGATTAGGAGATACGAGTAGAGATCAAGGGCGAGTACTTATTGGGATATCTATCAGGTAAAACCGTCACACATCTTGATTTACAAGACCTGCATAGGCCACCACTTAAACCGTGTCACGCCCCAGAGCCAGAATACAGGAGAGCGGGGGACAGACACAGCCAGCTACGTACATTGAGGTATAACCTACCTCGATATACGGTCACGGCTGTCTAGATGCATGAGAGTTTATCTACAAGCCAACAGTCTCTTATGGTCATAAACAAGCCTAGTGTCTCAATCTCAAGCAAGTAAGTAAATGTTAGATCATCGGACATACAAAGTAAGGCATCCCAAACATTACATATTTAGATAATCATGAAGCTAGTCATACAAAATGTGAAGACTAGCAAGAGTTTCAGTCATACATGATCAACCCTAGAATTTGTCAATCATGTTACAGCCCATAGGCATACAGTAAGTAAAGTTGCAAACGAGCTAACATTTGCTCGGCGGCTAAACGTCTCAAAAGAATATTTTTACAAGAGAGTGGGAGAGCAAAATAAGAACCCACTCGTTGCCAGGGTTGCGCCTAGTGGTCACCATCTGGCTGGAAGGCTAAAGGATCATCGAGTCCTACTTCGAAATCTGGCCATACAAAACCAGCTGGATCAGACCCCAGAAGAGCAAGTGCCACAACGGAGGCTTCACTTAAGAACTAAAACCAGCATATTAGCACATGGGAACATAAATGATAATAAAAGACATGAGTTAGAGAAAAACAAGGTGATAAACGATAAGACAACTAAGGAACTATTCCGGTAACCAAGTTACAACCCGTAAACCAAACAAGGACCGGGGTTGTAACCCTTCACCTGAACAGAGCTTATTCTCCAACTAATTATCGACAAGAGTAAAGCGTAAGCAAGCATGTGCTGAAGTAATCATAGACTGGCATCGATTAGACAAGACTAGACTGGACTACATCCATCATTCACGGCCAAGCAAGGAGTACGGCTTGATACTTTAACTAACTAGGGTTATCACAAGCCTAGTTACTAGCAAGATGCAATGAGATGTTCCGGCAGTCACAAGCCCTGCAACTATCCAGGTTATCCAGGCAAGGTTCATATAAGAGTTATCAAGAATTATTAGGTGACTTTGAGTGCAACACATGACAGTTTGCATATTACTTGTTTCAAGAAGTGTCCCACATGACAGTGGGCTGGAAATGTGCCATATTCGTCGGCAGGCTACAAGTCCATCAGGTGTGGCCGGGATAACGGGATCGCCTGTAACTAGAAACATCTCTCTATATGAGCTACTTTGATCATCTAGTCATTGACCTAGTCAGATTCATTATGAATCCCTGACCGTGGTAACCAGGAATTCATGTCCTAGACATGATGCAAGACGAGACATGTAGCTTATACAGGCACAATCAAGAAAATCAACCACGGTGTCAAAATAAGAGTTACTTAGCAAGTCAGGGTAGCTGTCGCAACAGCGTTCAAGATTATCATGTCATGTCATGTTACTTATTACTTGTCAAGATTTCTTGTCAGGAGTGCGTCTCGACGGACCACTATCAAGATTATACATGTCATATCAAGTTACTTATCATGTCAAGAGTGCTTGTCAAGAGTGCGCCTCAACGGGCCACTATCCAGAGTTTCATGTCGTATTCATGCCAACATCAATACTGGCAGTCATGTTATGCTCAACAAGTTATCGAGTCGGGTCGTCACAAGATAGGTCAAGTACAAGTCGCATGCAGGATCACAGGCATATACAACGAGAACTAGGATAACATGCATAGGGCAAGTGGCAAGGGGTATCATGGCAACAAGTGGTGCTGGTCAAGTGGCGCCAGGGTTATGACAGGTGGCGCCAAGGGGGATAGGGGGCGCCTAAGTTAGGTTGCGCCAGGCTGGGGTGCGCCAGGTCAGGTTGTGCCAAGTCAGGTTGCGCCTGACTGGGGTGCGCCAGGTCAGGTTGCGCCAAGTCAGGTTGCGCCTGACTGGGTTGCGCCAGGTCAGGTTGAACCAAACCAAATAAACCAAGACAAGATTAAACCAAGACTAGGCTAAGCAAGACAAGTCTAACTACGATCCACCTGACAATGTTCGAAATCTGTACACGTATAAGGAAAGATACGTATAACGGTAAACGGGAGTGACAATAGTCCAACCACAGACGCTTCAACTCCGTGGCATACTCCTGTACCGGTTTCTTTCTCTATACGGTGTCGTCGATCTTCCCCTTTATCTGGAAGATCCGTAAGTTATTTCCCACACCATCATAGGTCCTCCTCAACTTCTCCAACACATCCTTCACCATCTCAATGCCATCTACTGTGGCGGCAATAGACTGGAGTAAGCAGTTGAGAAGCCAGATGTAGATCACCATATGAGTGGACTTTCACTCGTCGCGTCCTGTCGAGTCCTCGTCCGGCTCTGTCTTCTCGTCCGACAGGAACCCCTCTAGGTTCTTTTCTGCGAGGGTTTTTCTCGCCCGTCGTGACCAACTCAGATAGGTGGCTGGTCCATCCAGCTTCAGATCGATGGAGGAAAGTTCCAACTTTGGCGACGTTCGTGTCGTGCTCTCACCAGCCGACATCTTCATCAACTCCATCAACGTCGCAACCTCTGCAGGATCCAGCTTCTTGAGGATCTCCTCGATCGATGCTTCTCTCCGATCACGTCACGTCCGTTCCACGATTCACGTTCGTCCTCGTCGTCCGCTCCTAGATCCGAACATGTCTGTTTTCGTCAGATCTAGGCATCGGTGTCCTCTTTCGGAATGATCCGAACAACGACAATAAAGGCTCCGTTGTGTGCGGGTGGGGGAAGGCGGCGCGCACCACAGCGGCGGCAGCGGCAGTGCAGCAGCAGGCAACAGCAGCGGCAGCAGCAGCAGGCACGCGAAAAAGGGGGGGTGGCTGCTATGTGCGGGTTAGGGTTTGGTGGCGGAGAGAGAGGGAGAAGAAGGGAAATGTTAGGGTTTGTGGCAGCTAGGGTTAGAGTTTGTGGAAAGGTGGCTCTGATACCGTATAGGAATTGATTGATTATTTCATTGATAGTCTCATAGGCTTTATATAGCCTTTACATAATGGAATATCCTGTGGCATATTCTGGCATCCTAAATATGTCTTAAAGATATTCCCATGTACCTTTACAATATACTAAATATACCAATATAGACAAATGGTAGTGGTAGGTTGGCAGCGTTGTAAGTTGAGAGGCTACGCTGCAGGGTAACAGGGTCCTGAGATGAGAGTGATGGGGGCCTGGGAGGAAATGACATGGAGGAAGAAAATGCCCCCAGAAGCACTTACAAAAGCTTGTCTGGCCATCGACATAATTTATAGGCTGCCATACTTCTGAAAGAAGATATGGTTCGAGTGACTGCAATGAGCGCAATATAATGTTCCAAGGCCAGAAGCTTGATCCATAAGATGGGCATAGGTGCCAGGTAGTGGTGGAAGCCATGACACACTGGAGATCACTGCCAGAGAAGATGATACGAGATAACTAGATAAAAAGGGCAACAATAGAACAAATCACCATAGGTAAGCAATAACAGCAAGACCATAATGCGGCTTAATGCAACATGCGGGAAGTAGAGCACTAAATAACAGTAGTAGTATGAGATCACTGTACATTATGTGCTGCAGTAGAGGAATGGACATTAGGCGAGAGCTAGAAAGATATCATCTCAAACTCAAAGGCGAGATTCAGAGCTCGATCGTGAAGAGCAATGGTAAAAGTCCCCAGTAGGATAAACAGAAAATTTCGTACGGAAGGGAGATGTTCGTAGTATTTACAGCGGAGAGGAGATAAATTTGCAATTGGGGGGATGAGACACCAACTCCCATGGTATATGGAGTCAGGCATCATCTCCCGTGGCATCCCATAAGGAGGGAAGTGGGGCGTCAACTCGGTTGGCGCCCCATAGGGTGTGGGGCACCAACTCCCGTGGCGCCCCGTAGAGTTACTTTAGGGGAAAAAACTATGATTGGAGGGGAGTTGGGTGTTTGTGTTGGCTGTTTGGATTGTGGGCAGGATAAAGGAGAAAATTTTGCTATAAATAGGAGGGAGTTGGGATACAATAATGCAATCAGGTAGTGGGAGTTGGATTATGGGACGTCATGAGGGTTGGCGCTTGACCCAATACTCCCTATGGGGCGCCAACTCCCATGACGCCTGACTTCATCCTCCCATGGGGTGCAGTGGGAGTTGTCTTCTCATCCTCCAATTGTAAATTTGGAAAAAATCTCCTCTCCACTGCAAATACTACAAATATAATATTTCCCTTCTGTAGGATAAACTATACAATGTCACTATTCTTAACAGGTAAAAAATGACTCATTTAGTGGTCTCCGTTCTTGTTTGAATTTTCACTATGCAGTAACCTTTAAACTCTTTTTTTTTCTGGATGCATCAAATGACAAATTTGTTTCCTATGCTCCAATCTTTGCAGGTTCACCGTATATGCATTTCCAAGGGGTGCTCCCATCTCCATCTAGAGTGCCTACTAGCTAGTTACTTTCAGCATGTATCTGTAGTTCTTTGCAATGTAAGAATGTGGTGATCCTACTTTGCTTGAGGTCCTATCATCAGCTGAGCTCTGACGTTGAACAGCTCAATTAGCGTTTTCCTGTAAGAATTATATGTAACCAGGACGTTCGTGGTCTGCCTTACGCCCTGCTATTTTTCTTGTGATGGTGTGTAATTTAATTTCACTTCAAATGTTGGAGATGTTAGTGTCGGGGCACAATTTTTCGATGAAAAACTGAGAAAATGAAACAATTGTAAAAACAATATTTCAAATCAACACTTCAAGGAAGGTGATTCTAAATTACGAGAATCTAAAAAGATTTCGTAATCAACAGCAATCAGATCGTAGTACTTCTAAAAAGAAGATACAATCAGAATTACTGGCAAGCAACGAAGGTGACTGGCGAAAGATGGAAGAACTCCTGCTGGGGTGAATAATCACCGTTGCTTAAAGCTTTATTCGTCCTACACGAACAGCTTCCAGGAACTAGCAAGTTCGTCGGAGAACTTGGAACACTCCTGCTCTTCTGACTCCTCGGATGGACAGGAACTCTCGTGCAAAAGCAACGCTGGTGCGGCGCCTTTCCTCTCTCTCTCGAAGGCTGCTGGAAGATCAGAACTATGTTAAAGAACACTTCTGAATTCTCTGTTTACTTGTGCTAAAAAATACTTCGTAAACTTTCTATGGTGGCTCCTCTTACTTGTATATGTCCTAAGCCTTGAGAGAGAGAGGATGCCTTATATAGGTCCTGCAGCAACTGTTCGGTTGCCACAAAATTAGGGACGTGGTAAAAATCACCCCGAACATGTAGCAACTGTCTAGAACATGCAAACGCATGTTCTGCTGCAAGTTACGCCAACTGCGCGCACCCAGCGCTCCCTGCACTTCGCGCACTGAGCCACTTGCGTTAACTGTGCACACTGCGCCACTGCGCAACCTGCGCAGCTAGCGCAACCTGTGCGCAACCTGGCGCGCACCTTGGTCGCGCAACATGTGGCGCGCAACGAGCGCAACTAAAGAGCACTATGCGCCTAGCGACGATGTTGACGTGCTAAGTGCAAAGTGCGTCAACAAAACGTCACATTACGCCTCATGAGCCTATGAGCCCGAGTCCGAGTCGCTAAGTCCCTACGGGCTTAGCTCCCATGGAAATAAATTTTCCAAGAGCAAAAAGCATGAATGTTTTCTATTGTTGATTTAGCCTTTTTCCATTAGAAAAATAATCCCACATGGCACACCCATGTGCACCTCCACACCACATGTGCATCTCTAAACTAGCAAAGCTAATATATAGAGATACAACTCCTTTGGTCTAGCCGATGTGGGACTAAAATTCACTTTGTAAAAGACCAAAACCCAACAATCTCCCACATATCTCTATATATGAGTATAAGTGTTCCCCAAAGTAACTGTCCATCATGCATTAGGAAAGATGTCGCTGACGACTTGAATCTTCCCGCATGGTTCAAACAACAGACTATAATACAAGAATGGACTAAGCCTTGAATTCTGTATCATAGCTGAAATTCTTCCCACTCACATAATGTAGTTACACGTGCTTCTGGCTACACATTAAAGGCCCTGTGCCAGCCTGGTTTCAGTATAATTTTGGGCGTCTACAAGTTTACCCTCAAGAGACGACCGGATATCTCTTTGTCCATACACTATAGGTGAGTTCATTATAAAGAGAGATGGCATGAAGCGCTTTGCGCTTCCCTTGCGGTGCTACGCCACTATGACATGGCATAAAGCTGAGGCCTTACCCCGTACCGGAACCTCATCGTAGAGTTATACTACTGTAGCATGAGGCAACCGCCTCTTTGTAGTGCCAAACTACCCAGCATGAAGCCTTAGACTCCCTTGCGGTGTTACGCCGCAACGACATGTCTTGCAAGGCCGAGGCTTTATCCCTAACCGGGTACCTCATCGTGGTGTGCCACTGTAACATGAGGAACTCTTCCTTTTGTAGTGCTGACTACACCCCTCTTTATTTTTAACATACAGCATTAGGCTAACTGCCTATTTGCGGTGCTACGCCGCTGTGACTTGGCCTGCAAAGCCGAGGCTTTATCCTATTCCTGGACAGCACCCCACATATAGGAACCTCATTGTGGAGTCACCCCACTGTAGCATGGAGTTTCACTCCTTGTAGTGCTGCTCTACCGTGCTTCCTGTAAAGCACACCAGGCATTCACTTTGCCTGAGAACTCATTAAGGCAATTAAGCCAACCTTCCCACAGGAACCGTTTTCCGCAGAAAACAACAGTAGACAACAGTGGTTATAGGTCCGTAACCTCTCCATGCCCAATAGAACATGTACCCACCGTTCCTGATATTCTTCCGATTAGTGGTCCTCCTTTGAACCAAAAGCTAGATGCCTAGTTGTGAGGACCCTGATTTTTGGGAATTATTTTTTTTAGTATTTCTAATATTAGGTTATATTGTATATTTAATTATGATTATATATGTACTCTTCCGTGTCTTGATTTTTGGAGCACAAGACATGCCCATCTCTTGAAACGTCCTTCATGAGTATTGTAGTAGACAGGATGACCTTCAACTTGATATATTATGTCCCACCCAAACTTGTCTACTAGCATTCTTTTAACTTTGCGCAACTTCGGATCAAATTTAGGCAATTAGATTATTTACCATAATTCCAGACCTAACTTCCCACGTGAGTTCGGGACTCGACATAAATCAAAACTATTCGACCCAATTATGGTTTTGACTCATTTGAGCCTACGACGCACATGCTAAGAGTGTGCCACTCGATCGAGTCTCCATGTGCTTTAATTGCGAATGGCACAAGAGACTTATTGGTTGACTCTTAGAGTTCGATTAAAGTAGAAAATATATTTGGACCCTAACCTTGCTAACCGCACCTGGTAGGAAGCCATATTAGGTTGCCATGACAGTATAATTATTATAGATTTATTTGGGATGTTATACAGTCAATTAGATTTAAATATAATTTTGTGTATATGATTATATTTATAATAGTCTAATATTATATATATGGCCTTAGTTATGGTTAAGTTTGAGATACATATCGACTAGGAATTTTAGCACGGATAGTGTAGTCGTGTACTTTGACTAGTCTATTACCCATGGTAGGGAAGGCCGAGCCATATGTGTGTTCTAACTAGGAAAACCAGGCCAAGTTGCGACTTAACCTCCACCGATGATTTATTTATTTAATTATTAGATTATTGACTTTCTAGGAGACCCGGTTGTACCAATTTAGCCCCGACTTGACCCGAACCAAATCCCAATCTAAATAGACATGTAATACTCTCAAATAACTTCATGTTGATATATATTTTGTATATATATTTTATTATTATATATTTTCAATTTTGGAATGTTTCTATTTATAGAAAGTGTCTACGTGTAATCCTAGTGTAATCCTAGTTGGCATTAGTTTATATTGACCAAAGTCCAACCCAAACCTGTGTAGGCATGTTGGGCATTAATATGTTAATAAATATATATTTTTTTATATTTAATTCTGATTTAGATTGCATTTATATTTAGAAATCTAAGTAGTTCCATATTAGGAAACCTTTTATTTAAATCCTCAATCAATCAATTAGCCAACTCATCAAATAACCAAACCAATCCATGTGGACCCCACATATGACCAACCAAAGATTATTTTATGTAATTTTCGTCCAAAAATAAACCCCTACATTGGCGGGCCATGCCATGCATGGAAACACCCTCCTACATATATAAACTAACCCATAGGCCCATATATATATCAACCCTTATCAAAACCCTAACCCTAACACCAAAACTCTTATTTATCACCCAAGAGCAGCTCCTTTACCATTAATTTCGAAAATAGCATCCCCTCCCCTCTACTACATCATCCCCTCCATCACATAACTCATCCTCCTCCATAAAGGCTCCTTCTTTCATCACTCTTCCATCCAAACCACCAAACGAACCCTAGAAACTCTATCTTCTCCATCCAACCATCTAGAACCATTGCCAACCCCTCCAAACTCATCAAGATAGGATTATCAAGCAAGGATAGCAATAAAGGTGGGAGCTTTAGCAAGGAGAAGCCTCCCAACCCAACTAGCAAGGACTTTGGTAAGAAATCCTAATTTTTTTTATCTCAAACCTATGCTATAAATCTGTAGAAATTATGGTATTATTTCTGTAGAAATAGTATTTTGATGTCTCTTGGGTAGTATTTTCACCCATAAAAGTTTCATTAATATGATAGCTATTTTCATGTTTCGGTGTAGAGCCAAAACTTACCATGTTTTGAAGGAACTATAAGTTTTTGTAGGAATTTTTCAAAACTGAATTTTATGTAGGTTAATATTTTAAAAGGATTTAAAGCATTTTTCACGAATTTATCAATTCAATTCTGGTCGGGAAAATTATAGGTCAAAAGTCATTTTTGGGTGACTTGTTGACCTAGAAGATTCCAAACCATTAGTACCATGAAACCCTTGCATCAAAATTTCATATTCTAATATTTAGGGTATTTTAATTCTGTTTAAATTGTAATTTTGAGGATTTATATAATTTTATATAATTAATGAAGTTCTAGACAAATTTCGGGTAGACTAGTCGACCCGATAGACAACTAGTAGTATAATTCTTTAGAAATTAAATTCTAAAAATTCTGAGATAAATCTATAGAAAATTAGTTTAAATAATATTATTATTTTTATATGATTTTTAAGTATATGATTGAAGTAGCAACCTAACTGACTAATTGGGAGTTGGAAACCCAAAAAACTGTGTTCGGTGTCTCGTGGAGCCTGTGTGTGATTGTATGGGTCTAAAGGGTTCCACGAGAAATTGAATATAATCTTAAAAAATTATCTTGACTAATTAAGTCATATTGTAAGTTCATGAGTAGTGGGCTAATTTAGTTAATTAATTATCTAGGAGTGTCGGGTTCCGGCGGCGTTGACGCGGGAGCGACGTTTCAGATTCACAGCGCGACACCAGGCAAGTACACCTTGCCAACTCTGCAGTATTTACATGCTTTTCTATATTTTCAGTATTTCTTGCTTTGTTGTATCTCTCTCTTGTTTTCTCTCATGATTCTTTCTAGTTACACGTGCACGTAGATTTTGAATTTTCTTCCTATACTACTTGTTCTATCTTTCCTATTTTGATCATGTCTAGTGATAGTATTGATATGCCTGTGCCATGTTTTTTCTGACCTGTTTGACCTATACTTGACTTGGACATGACAAGATAGGCTTGATTTCCTAGTACCTTAGGAGAGAATGTTTTATTAGCCGTGGCTATCCTCTATTGTTAGTGCCTCCCCGGGCTACGATAGAGAACCTATTATAGGACTGTTAGTGCCTCCCCGGGCTACGATTTTAGCCACGATTAATATTACATTCTCATGACATGTCACCATCTGTAGAGTTTTCTTACGTGTCATCTTTTCCTCTGCTTGTTATTCCTATTTTTCTTGCATGCTATTTACTGTACAGTAGGCATGTATATTATATGTCTTGCTAGTCCTCTGAGGACCTGGTGATCTCTCCAGGTATTAGCTGAAGATATGATACATTGATGGATGACATTGCTACACAAAGACTGCAGGTATATTTAGTTGATGTTTTATCGTTCTCTTCCATAATTAGATTTTGTCCTATATTATATTACTTTGACATTGCTGCTGTTTAGCCTAGTTTTACAAGCTTTATCTTTCATTAGAAGCTTGTTCAAGATAATTGCATTAGAGTTTGGTCAACTTTATTGTATATTATCTTTTCTTGTTACTTGTAGTAACCGGTTTGCTAATGTCTGACCAGCATTAGTTTACTTGATTTATACAAGAGTTTATCTTCAGTGGATTGAGATATTTGTAGATTACTTTAGGAAACCAGACAGCTAATACGTATTCGAGCTGGGCTGGAATCCTCTCGATGCGTAG
This sequence comes from Iris pallida, assembly GCA_029216955.1. Classification (NCBI taxonomy): domain Eukaryota; kingdom Viridiplantae; phylum Streptophyta; class Magnoliopsida; order Asparagales; family Iridaceae; genus Iris; species Iris pallida. The sequence continues at coordinate 24,330,353 of JANAVB010009999.1, forward strand.
CTGGCATGTATACGTATCCTAGTCCTACGTATTTTGGGACTGGGGCGTTACACTAGTAGATTTCTTTTGAACTATTAGCATAAAACTTTATGGTAGGAATACAATAATACAATATCAGAATGCCTTCAAGCCCATTTTACAAGCTGTGTCATCGACCAGCTGGCGCTTGAGGCCCTTGGTGAACGGATCCGCCAGGTTCTCCTGACTCCGAACATCAATCACTGCAATAACACCTCTCTTGATAAGATCGTGTACTGCCATGTGCTTCAACCGCACAGTCCTCTTCTTCCCGTTGAAGAGGTCATTTGATGCCACCGCCGCAGTCGCCTGGTTGTCGCAGTATATCGGTATTGCCGGTATTTGTGCCCTAACCACTGGAAGATCATACATGAGCTCCCGAAGCCATTCTGCTTCCTCGGCTGCGGTATCAAGTGCAAAGAACTCAGATTCCATGGATGACCGCGAGAGCATAGTCTGCTCCTTCGACTTCCACGATATAGCAGCTCCATCCATTGTAAAAATGAATCCACCTGTAGACCTCTCGCTCTCTACCTCTGAGCACCAGCTGGCATCAATGAAGCCTTCCACTACCGGCGGATCTTTGCTGTAGTACAGTGCATATGTCTGGGTCTTCTTGAGATATCTCATAACCCGTTTCACAGCTTTCCAGTGTTCAACACCTGGTTGCTCGTGAAACGACTCAGCATTCCCACGGCGAAAGCTATGTCAGGCCTTATGGCAGTAGTAGCATACATCAAACTCCCGATTACGCTTGAATACTCCAACTGCCTGACACTTTTCCCTGAATTTGGCTTCAGCTTCAGATCACACCTGTATGGCGTATCGATCCCTGGAAGATCCCGATACCCATAACGAGTGATCATTTTCTCAATATAATGAGACTGTGACAACGCTAGTCTAGTGTCTGTCCGGATGATCTTGATCCCTAAGATCACATCAGCTTCCCCCAAGTCCTTCATACTGAACTTGCTCGAGATGAATTTCTTTATCTCCGTGACACAACCTATATCCGTACCTAGGATAAGCATGTCATCCACGTACAGATAAACGATCATACCTCTTCCATCAGCGAACTTCGTGTAAAGACACTTGTCCGTCTCACTGACCATGTAGCCATTTGACCTTATAACTTTGTTAAATTTCTCATGCCACATCTCGGAAGCCTGTTTAAGACCGTACAAAGATTTCACCAACTTGCAGACTTTGTCTTCAAGACCCTTGACGACAAATCCCTCTGGTTGTTGCATATAAATCTCTTCGGCCAGCTCGCCATTTAGGAAAGCCGTTTTCACATCCATCTGATGTATTACCATCTTATGTATTGCTGCGAGAGCAATCAACATTCTGATGGTGGTCATCCGGGCTATTGGAGCATACGTGTCAAAGTAGTCAATCCCCTGCTTCTTAGAAAACCCCTTGGCTACCAACCTAGCCTTGAACTTGTCAATAGTTCCGTCTGCTTTCATCTTCTTCTTGAAGATCCATTTGCATCCGAAGGGTTTCGCTCCTTCAGGAAGATCAACCAACACATAAGTGTTATTTGAGGTGATGGAATCAATTTCATTGTCAATCGCCTCCTTCCAGAAAACTGCGTCTCTGGTCTTCATCGCCTCATCATAGGTAAGCGGATCTGCTTCCACATGATAGGTGACAAAGTCACTTCCGAAGTCCTTCGGCCTCCTCACTCGCTTCGTTGACGGCTCAGCGAGATCTAGTTCAACCGTTGCTTCAACAACAACATCTTCTTGGACCACATCTTCATTGAAGACTTCAGTTTCCTGCGCACCCTCATTGTTCTCCGGTACATCTGTAACAACAATATTCTTGTGTCTTATAAATTTGTCTTCAAAATATTCTGCGTCGCGAGATTCAATGATATGATTTGACTCAATATCAAGAAATCTCCGAGCATCACTCTTCTCGACATACCCCAAGAAGATCGTCTTAGTAGTCCTTGTCCCAAGCTTCTGAATCTTCAGATCTGGAAGCTTGACATATGCCAGACACCCCCACACTCGAATGACATTCAAGTTAGGTCTGACCTTGAACCAGAGTTCATAAGGAGTAACGTCTGAAGTTGCATGAGGCACTCTATTTAGAATAAAAGTGGTCGTCAATGCATCTTCTCCCCAGTAGCACTTAGGAAGACCAGCAGTCAACATCATTGAGTTAATCATTTCTGTTAACGTTCTGTTCTTCCTCTCTGCTACTTCGTTTGATTGAGGAGTACGGAGCCGTAGTCTCATTGACAATTTCATGTTCTTTGCAGAACGATGCGAATTCATGAGACCTGTACTCCCCACCTCGATCACTTCTTATTCTTTTGAGTTGTTGTCCAGTCTGCCGCTCAGCTTCGGCTCTGAACTCCTTGAACTTCTCGAATGCTTCGTCTTTAGCCTTCAGCAAGTAGACGAACGCATACTTTGAGAAGTCATCGATGAAGGTTATGAAATACTTCATCCCGGCCTTTGTAGAGAACTGTTTGAAGTCACAGATATCGGAGTATACCAACTCCAGAAGATCTGTACTTCGATTAACCCGAAGAAAGGGTTTCCTTGTGATCTTTGTTTGAGCACAAACTTCACATTTCTCTACCTTATCCCCACACTTGGAGATAAGTCCTAAACTACACTACACCAAATTACTTCATTTTTGACTCTTTAGGTTCGGTAAAAACGACGGACCTGGACAGAAGTTCTAATTTCGACGGGCCTAAACCGTCGATTCCTATTAAACCCCCTACCCGAAAATAATCCCTAAAATATTTATCCCGCTAAAGTTGCCGCTCCTTTCAGCAAACTTTTTTCCCTCTCATCTTTCTCTCCCCCTCTCACAAAATTTCCTCATAGAAGAAGGAGGTCATCAAATAACAAAAAATTCTCAATCCAAACAAAAGGAGTTCTCGATCACTGTAAGTAATCCTTAATTTTTTTTCTTCTTTTCCTTCTTTCGAACCTGGCTACTTTTTTGTGCTGCGTGACTTTTTAATCTAAATCTAGGTTTAGAAATTCTCTATATTGTTATTTTTTCCTATTTTATGTGTGTTTGATTGATCTCTGTCATCTCGTATTACTGTCTTTGGGTCAGTTCCTCTCTGCCGTCGGTCGAAGAGCGGCCGTGCGGAGGATAAGGAGCCGACGGACCAGATAACCAAACTTGAATATTTTTTAATATATTTTCATTTACGTCTGGCTCAGAAATTGCTTATAATCGATGAAAATATCGCAAGTGTGCGGCATGGAAATTGATAATAAAGTCATCCAATGTTCATTGTCCTTTCTCCTCTCGAAGGAGTTTCTTGACCCCTTTGTGCAAAGCTTTTTCTTTTTCCACCCCTCTGTCGATTGTCTCCGTGCATCCCTCCCTATCTTGTTTCCATAGCAAGATGTAGATGTACCTATTAAACTTTGTTCCTTTTTTCTTTTTAATAATAATAATAGTAATAATAATAATAACTATAATTACTAAGTTTAAGAACAGGTGCAACTGTGTGGTTGCTTTGTTTGGAGAATCATACATTCCAGAATTCTAATTATTTCTTCTAAGGTGATAGTGGAAATCAGAGGGTGAGCCAGTAGAATGAAACCATATGCATCTTTATCTCTATGTAGAGTGTGTGTCTTTGTATAGTTTGATTAAAGACTAATTTTAAATATTTTTATCTGTCATGTTTTTTAACTTTAATGCTATAAATTCATTTTTTATCAATAAATATATATTATTGTACAAATGTCCAATTTGAATACAATATATCAGATGGTAGAACATCCTAATTTATTCCCTTCTCGGTTTGCACTACACCAATAGTGGATTCTCCCATGGAGGCATGCATGATTAACGGATCGTAGAAAAATCAAATATATATGCCATTGTAATGATGTTAGATTTTGTAATCTTTAGATTAACTTTGTTTAACTTTGTCACTGTCCTATTTTTTCTTTTTCTTTTTTTCCTAAAAGAGTCCTATTTTTTCTTTGATAATATCGTATTGACAGTTTGCTCTTGGCATAACTACTTGTTATTATTAGTATCATTCATTCTTATAGCTTGTTTAGTAATCATATAAGCTTAACAAGTACTTACAATATTTTACAAATGTGTTTTATGTTTCCATATCCTGTGAATTCTTTTTGCATTAATTTATTTATTTTAAATTTGAAATATGAACATCAAATCTGAAATCTGGAAACTTGTCTTTGGCAATTGTGGTCTTTTTGGTTTGCAAATCTTGTGAATTTATTGTTGTAAGTAAAATTCTTAACTATAATATGTTTTATTCTATTTTGTTGATGATATTTTTATATTTTATTGGTAGATGTCTTCAATACCCCCAAGTAAGGGATGGATGGATGCACCTCAGTTGTCAGATGAATACTTTGAAGGTGTTGCATCATTCATTCAGTTCACAAAAGACAAATTGGGTGGAAATGATTGGTATTGTTGTCCGTGCGATAAATGTCGTAACTACAATTCATGCAAAAAAAACTAAATGTTATTGCTGAGCATTTGATTTGCAATGGAGTGGATAAGTCATATAGAACTTGGATCAATCATGGAGAACCGCTTCCTAGAATATGTGCCAATGTTCAAGCTCCTAGTTCATCAACTAGTACAGAAAACGCCTTTCCAAGAATGGAAGACCTGTTCAATGACACATTTAGACGTGTTGATCATAATGTCCTCAACGAATGCCCGAATGAATCTGATCAACAAAATGATGCTCATGTTCAAGATGATCTCCCGGAAGACACTAATTATAAGAATAAGTTGGAGGATGCGATGGAACCTTTATATCCTAATTGTGAAGGTCAACATACTAAACTATCCTCAATATTAGATTTGTTGAGCATGAAAGCTAGACACCAATGTTCTGAAGCTCTTTTTACTGAATTTTTGCAATTTTTGAAGAAGATTTTACCTAATGGGAACACTTTGCCGGAAAATTTTCAAAAAGCTAAGGCTATGGTTAAGCCTTTCCAAATGAAGTATGATATTATCCATGCTTGTCCTAATGATTGCATACTCTATTGGAGAGAAAATGCAGACAAGAATAATTGTCCCAAATGTGGTGAAAGTAGGTGGCAACCGGAAGAAAATTCAAAAAAAAGAGGCAAGAAATTGCCGAAGAAGAAGCTTAGATACTTCCCAATAACCCAGAGGTTGCAACGTATGTATAGTGTACCATGGATAGCGGAGGAGATGACATGGCATGCTCGTGTAGAAGATAGTAGTACACACATGCGACACCAGTAGATTCTCCTTCTTGGAAGAAGATAGATAGGATGTGGCCGGAGTTTGCTACTGAGAAACGGAATATTCGTCTTGGTCTTGCAACTGATGGTTTCAATCCTTTTGGAATGAATAATTCTTATAGTGTTGGCCTGTCATGCTTGTTCCATATAATCTTCCTCCATCTCTATGCATGACGAAGGAATTTACTATGTTAACAATGTTGATTCCTGGTCCAACTGGACCAGGACATAATATTGATGTTTATTTGCAACCGTTGGTCGAGGAGCTCAAAGTGTTGTGGTCTGCAGGAAGCATAACATATATGCTAAAAAACACATACTAACTTTACTTGAAAGCAATGATGATGTGGTGTATACATGATTTTCCAGCTTATGGCCACATTTCAGGTTGTAGGACAGCGGGACAATATGGTTGTCCTGTATGTGGTGAAGAAATAGACTCAAAATGGCTAAAGTATGGGAAGAAATTTACATACATGGGTCATAGAAGATTCATAAGGGATGTTACACATCCTTTTAGAATGCAAAAGTCAAAATTTGACGGAACTGAAGAACACAGAAAGCCTCCCAAACGTTTGACTGGTGAAGAGTTATTGAGTAAAATGGAATCTATATGTACAGATTTTGGAAAGTTAATTGGTAAGAAGAGGAAGCGATCTACTGATGTAAATACTCCATGGTCAAAGAGATCAATTTTATTTGATTTGCCGTACTGGAAGGTAATTTAGTTTGCTAAATAAGTTAATTTTTGTTTTTATGTCATGCTTTTATGTAGTATCATATTAATGTCTTTGTCAACAGGAATTGCATCTTCGACACAATTTGGATGTGATGCATGTAGAAAAAAATGTGGCTGAAAATTTGTTTGGGACAATAATGAATACTAAAGGTAAGTCCAAAGACGGAGTTGAAGCTCGTAAAGATCTAGAGGAATTGAAGATAAAGAAGAAATTGTGGCTTGTGAATGATAATGGAAAACAAATTATGCCAAAGGCTCCTTTTTATTATCGCAATCTGAGAAAGAAATCATTTGCAAAACCTTGAGTAAATTAAAGGTTCCAATTGGGTACAGCGGGAATTGGAAACATAAGGTGGATTTGCAGGATTTCCAATTCAAAGGATTGAAGTCACATGATTATCACATTCTCATGCAAGGGTTACTACCAGTGTTTCTAATGCATGGATTTAAAAAGGAGAAAATTTGCGTGCCGCAATTCGACAACTATCATATTTTTCAAGATCCTTTGCTCAAAGGTTATTGTTCGATCAGAGCTTTCCAACATACACCAACGTCTTGGAGACATTATGCGTGTTTGAAATGTATTTTCCGCCATCGTTTTTGTTTCAATGACACATGTTGTCGTACACTTGGCAGAGAGGCACTAGTTTGCGGACCTGTCAGATATAGGTGGATGTATCCTTTTGAAAGGTAAAGAGATGTAATAAACTCTTTATTTTATGTTTTATTCCTTTGACATTTTACTAATTAGTTGTGATATTTTTAGGATGATGAAAACGTACAAACGATATGGGCGGAACAAGACTTTTATAGAGGGCTCTATAGCTGAACAATACACATTAGAAGAAGCAATGAGATATTGCATGGAGTACATTCCTTGTAGTAAACATAAAAGCTATAAGAGAAGGGGAAGAACGTCCGTTGATGATAATGATGAAGAAGGTCCACATCCTGTGAATTCAGTTGGCAAAGTTTATCGTTTGTCTAGTGTGCAATACGAACAAGCACGTAGATGGGTTTTGTCGCATTACGATGAATACTGAATGGGAGGAGTAAGTAAAACATCATTACAATTGTATATAAATTTATGTAATATATGTGTTCATGTACGTATATGAAAAATACTAAATGGATATTGATTTCATGATTACTATTATGTATTCGTAGGAAATATCATGCATATGTTCGGGATCAAAAGCTACTGGAAACGAGGAAAGCAACAAACAAGGAAGGTCATGGATATTCCTTGGTTAAGACAACAACTTGAGAAAGAGGAGATGAGTCCTTTAAAGAGGCTTGCGAATGGTCCAAATTTGACGCTATATCATATAATGCATATTCAGTAAATGGATATATTTTTATACAGCTGATTCAGAAATGAATTTAACCACACAAAATAGTGGGGTCGCTTTAAAGGCTGTAGGCACTTTTCGATCAAGAGCTAGTGATACCAATTTTAAGGATGATAACATGACTTATTATGGCATTGTCAAACAAATACTTGAATTGGATTATTGATTTCAAAGAAACACTCTTCTATTGTGATTGGGTACGTATAGAAGACAAGGTAAATGGATGTGTGGTGGATCCTGAAACAAATCTGGTTTTTGTCAATTTTGGGAGGTTCCAAAGAAATACAAGTGAAGAGGACGAACCATTTATCCACGCTTCTCAAGCAACTCAAGTTTTCTATTGCAAAGATGAAACAAGGGATAATTGGCATGTTGTTTTAGAATCTCCAAAAAAATTAAGTCATGATGTCGACGCTTACGAGGACCCGTTTGTTTTCATTGGAGCTGCTGATGAAGCTACATTATCTCAATTTATTGATAATTTAGAAGATGAAGAAGATTGATGATCTTGTATTGAATTATAAGTTTCTTTGTTATTATAGTTTGATTTTTGTAGTTCCATATTGACTTTTAATGGAAAAGTTTAATAATATCTTTTGTACTAGCTACTTTTTGTCACGACCCGTGGCTTACCCCACCAACTATTACATAGAGTCACCCATCCTACTTTCTGCTACAGATGTCTGAGATACTATCATAGGATTGGTATCCCCGATCCTGGATATATATATATATAGAGGTAATCCCTTCTATGATATTTTGGACATCTTCCTATATGTTACTTACACTACTAGTCAGGGTACTCATGCATGAATATGATACTATGATTAATGACCAGAGTAGCTGCACTATTAAAATCTGTAGGCTAGTTCTTATGCTTATATTTCTTTCCCTGTCTCATATACTCATGTAGGAATACCCAGTGTTCATGTGGACTGGATGAGACAGGTCAGATACAAAATATCTATAGATTAAGATTGGAACAAATGCAATGATCTGGACTGTATACCTGAGGTAAATTCAAATGGGACTGATCATTAAATAGGGACTGAATTCAGAAGACAATTGACTGAACTAAATATCTATGACACAACTCTAAATGGCATACCCAAGTGGACTGGACAGTACACAAAATAGGACTGTACAATATGTGAATTGGACTTATCCTAATACTCTATGGTATTCATCCATGTCCCATACACACCACATGGAAATTCCTAAGTTCCTAACTGATACCACCCTTCTTCCAATGTCAATCGTACACACACGGTCCTGTTAATATCCCTTACGACATTCCAAACTGTTACTCGATTACCCACCTATATCCAATCTATAGGAATGCACCTTTGTACTCCTAATTGGTTGCAAGAGCTGCCTAAATTTATTAGTCCCAATTATTTTCCATCCCTTGGTACATAGGTTCACATATGCCCACCAGGGTACTCTGTACATAGGCTTTGCAACTGCTACTATGAGCCGTTCAAATTTCTGCCTATGAGCTAATCCCTACACTGACACGCGAATCTGCCACCTACCCCTGTGATACCCGTTTTCTTAGTTACTCACCCAAATCACTTCACCTATACTTATACCTACTGGCATTCCAATGTTGAACGCTCACGCTGCTTTAGCCTTTAGGTAGTTAAAACAACATCTATTAGCCGTTTTCTGATATTCGATTCTCCTTTGCTGTATTTATCCTGCACTACATGACACAGGTTGCTATGGACACACACACACACACATATGCAAAACATAGCCTAATGGCCATCTAGACTGATACCTAACTAACTGAACAGTAGGTTTGTCATCGGCCTACACTATTTAGGATACATCCTTTAGACCGGTCACAGGAATTTTCCCATGAACCTGGACACTAGTCCTTATCAGTTAATTACCACGGGTAGGGACAACCTTTCGATACCGCCTATTGTTCTGCTCTTGTGCTAACATACCCTTGTCGATACCAATGTTCTGATATACTAGCCAAATAGAAGGCCTGCACTATACCCAGGTATACACGGTCCCCTGTTTTAAACAGAAGTTTCAAATATAGGAAGGTTGATAAGCTGAAGCAGATGATAAGCTAAAGTAGTATTCAGACCGTGTATTCCTGTTTTTAAAAAGCAGATGATAAGCTGAAGCAGGTTTCAAAAGCAATCCAGTCAATGTAGAGTAACAACTTTTCAACTGAAAAGAAGAAAAACGTAAACATCTTTCATAGCCATACTCGACCCAGGCTAAGTCGGTTTTTGCTTTTTTAAAATTTACTGTCACACCCATCTTACAAGCACCATTCGTCCAATTACTGTGTGAATTCGTTTCGGAATAATTGAATCGTCTAGTGGTAACCATGAAGCATATAACGGGTATTTTCTGAAGGTGATGGGTGTTTCTTGTTCAACATCAACACTCTGTTTTTAATGTGTTTCCGATGAAATAGACCATAGGCCATACTGACAGTTTAGTGTATCACACGATTACCATAATAATAATCATTTTTTAATAATTTTGGTTGATAACATGGCTTTTCTTTAACGTTTTCTTTTGACACGAGCTTTATTTTCTTGAATTTTCATTCTTTACATGTGGACGGTGTCGAATCATGTGTTGTATGAGAAATTCGGTTGTTTTTGGACTTGAGCAATGAATCTTATCTTGAGATATTTCTCATTACATAGGCCATTTGAGTGAATGGAAGAAAAAGATTCAAATATCTGACTGAAAAGTTTGGGATAAAGGCTTTGGTGGTGGTGTTGTTCTGTAGTCACTAGGAAGGATAATAATAATAATAATATCAAAAGGGAAAATTTGGGCTAAGGGTTTACATTTTTTCTCTCCTATTTCTGAACAATATTGCTTACATAAATTGAAATTTGATGCTCTTATTTTCTATCATATTTGACAAATGTGTTTGGTATTTTAGTTTAATGATGTCAGGAGATGGATCTCCATCTAGTAGAGATGAAGTTCATAGAGAGGAAGTTGACATCGATGATGAGTCTAATAATGAAGTTCATTCTAGTAGGTGCCAAGGAAGCACTTCTAATCCATCAGGTCAGTACCACAGTACCAGTTTCAGTATCATTTTTGCTTAGTTTCAGTTTTAGCTAATAATCTTTAACTTGTACAAGTCAGTACTAGTTTCAATATTAGTTTTGTACCAGCAGTTTCAATGTCATAAAGACACCCCCTTCTCATCGACAAACTGAAACAGGTTTTGTAAGGAAGTTGCATGGTATCAATATTTGTTGGATGCTTTCAGTAAGGGTCGACACTAACAATATTGCATTATTTAGGCAAGTTCCCAGGTTCCAACAATCAACCAAAGAACTGAAATCAAGATATAATGGTCTGAATACTACTCTGATTCCTAATACCTCAACTGAGATCAGTCTTGGTTTAATGATCAAAAAATCCCCTCTTACCAGCCCAGGTAATAATTCCTTCTCTTATTCTAGTGGTGCAGTACATGTCCAGAGTAGGGATACCCATATAGTGATTGAACCAGTTACCAATTAGTCAGGAATTTGATCTAATTGATCATTAGTACTGACACTCAACTAACATCCCTAATATGGACTGAAACAAATGTGGAGAAGCTCAGGAACCTGAACCTGTAGAGAATACTACATTATCTCCACATGAGTTATATCTCAGGTTTTCCATTTCACATTGATAGACTCGGATATGCAGCCATCATTCCAACTTGATCACTGCAGAATGTAAAAGTGAGGGTTCCTAAGAGAAGAGTTGAATCCTGAACCAAGGGTCTTGATGTCTTTACTTATGATTTAACATAACATCCACTTTCCTATCATCAATCATTAGGAATCACTCGAATGTACCAATAGTGGCCTAACACTTGTTATACCATCTCAATGCATGTACAGGCATCTAATCAGGACAGGGAAAAGGTTCAGTCCTTCAATATTAACCAATTCAATGTTGTTCAACTCACAACATTCAAGAGTTAACCCACTGTCCAAGTATTATCCTAATTCGAACAGTCCCAAAACGTGATTGATACATAACCCACAGTAGTTGATTCTCCTAATAACAAAGCATGGCTTATTATTTAGGCAAGCATCCAATAATATCAGAAAATTTAGTTTAAGGAAAAAGGACCATAGATTAACAGTAATATATTTCTTCCCCTGGCATTCACAAATGTAAATACTGTTAAGCAGACATTGTTATCATCTAGCACATGCATTGTTATCGTCAAAGCCTTCTCCCATCAAAATGGATTAGGTACCCAGCACAACTCTAAATTAAGAAAAGTCCAAGAAATATGAAGTATCAGAATCTTACACATATCCAACACAATACTTCCTTGACAATCATGTCGGGTAAGAGCCACCAATATCTAGACTCCAAAGGGACCCCAAATATATCTGTGTATATGGTCCCAAAATATATCTGTGTATATGGTCCCAAAATATATCTGTGTAAAGTACCATTGTTGTTTTCTTCACTATGTAATTAGCATTTGAAATAAAACCATCCATCTTGAATATTGACCGAGCAGGACTATCATCAGAAACATATATTTCCAATAAATCACGAGCAACAGTAACACCATATACGGTTCTGATTGCATCCAGTCTAGAACTTGAGGTTGGTGTGTGAACATCTGCTCTATTTGCGCCATGCTATATCATTAAAGAAAATATTTTAAGGGAACATCTGCTCTATTCTGCTATATCAATCTATGTGTGAACATCTGCTATATCAATCTATGTGTGAACATCTGCTCTATTCTGCTCTATTTATGTGAATTTGTTTGTTTTTGAGAACTTTGATAATATTTTAAGGGATTGGTTTTTTTTAAGTATATGTAAACATGGAAATAATATTTGATTGAGAGAGGATCATTCATGGGAATTTAGAAATTCGGTTTAAATTGACATATTTCAAGTCAATAGAAAGCCACTTGAAAAGCAGGAGTATATGTGCTGCATGGACAGCCAAACCAATGGTTTGTATTTTGTTTCCATATAGAAGATATGTACGAAGGATATAGGCTACACTTGTGCAAAGTCTGAAAAGGAAACTAATATAGGACAGTATCTCTCAGACAGTAAAATTTACCAATCCTGAAATATTTTATATCTGTTGCAAGGTTTTATCATGAATCCTTCTAAATTGAATGATAAGTTGTATTCAAGTTTCACAGTATCGGTATCGGAATTGGTATCGGACTATTCCTATGAGTATTGGTATCGACGATATCGGTAGTATCGGACTATTTCGGATTGGAGTATAGGATTTTTTGGTATCGACGATATTCCTTGATATCTTAGTTTGTTGTTAACTGTAACTCATGGGTTATTAGTTTTGGATATTGGTCTTTGGATTTGTAGCATGATTTAGGATTCTGATCACATGTCCACCAAAAGCTTTTACAACTCAATATTTTTACACATATACACATGTATTCCTCTTTAATGATAATCACACCCATATAACTAACTGATACATATAGAAATTTTTAAACATACTAGAAGACACTTTGAATTTGTAATTCCTCCCTGATATAGAATATTTCTGATACTTTAATCCCTCAATCTCTTCACTGTTGCTCTATACCCAGGGAACATGACATACACAATGGCTAATTGACCCTTTAGACACTCCTGACACAATCTCTTCACTGCTGCTCTATACCCAGGAAACATGATAATCACACCTACTGCTGCTTGTTGCTCTATTCCTAACCCAACACATACACGTGCCCATTGTGGTTGGCCAACTATACATGGGTACAAGACTGGTACTTCTACAGGCTACCAATGAACTGCAATTTAATGTCCCCACCCAACACACGCACACAGTCAGGTAAGCTGCAGTTAGTAGGTAACTACTCTATTATGTTTATCTTGAGTGTGGTTAAAAAGTTGATTTTTTTACTTCATTTTTGCATACTTGATTCACATATTATCTTGATATTCTTTATTAATAAAATCATTGTTATATTTAAACACTTTATTAGGTACCACTAATCAAATTATTTTCGACGAATATGGGCGCCCAGTTGATACTGGATCAGAACAATTTTCATCAACTATTGGAAAGATAACAAGGGCGCATTGTCGACCTGCAATTAGTTCTTGGAAAAGAGTTCCACAAAGCATCAAAGATGACATATGGAAAAGTGTCGTTGTGAGTAAATTCGATTTATTCAAGTTCTTATGTAAAATCTTTATGTACGTTGATATTCAATTGTCTTTGCAGTGTAAACATGCAGTACCTGAAATTTATAAGGCTAAAATTTTGAAGTACGCTAACACTTCTTGGAAAAATTGGAAGTGTTCCCTTCGAAAAGCTTGTGATAAATATAATACAGTTGCTGAACGAAAAAGAAATATGCCAAACAAAATAATTGTGAAGAAAGAAGATTGGGAAGATTTTGTTGACTTCTGCTATACTAATGAAGATAAGATGCGCCGTGAAGCGGGTAAGAAAGCTAGGAAAAATATTAAGGTACAACACACAACTGGTAGGACTGGATGTGCTAGGATAGCACATAGGATGGTAATTTATATACTTCTCTATCTTCTTTATATATATATATATATTTGCAGTGAAAATTAATATGCTAACTTTTTGTGTTCTGATGTAGAAAAAGGAGAGTCCTACTGGTGAGGTAAATAGAACTGAGTTATACTTGGCTACACATATAACCAAGAGTAGTGACCCTGAATCCTCAACAGTCTCAAATGATAACATTGTAAGTCCTACGGGTGATGGTAACTAATTTTGTTTTTTGTCTGATCATATATATGAATTGCTTTTTTTTTTCGTTGTAGGACAAAATTAGAAGGCTTATAGAGGACGATCCATACTTAGGACAAAAAGATTTGGACAATGACCCTGTTGCAATGGTTTGTTAGATTAAAATTTTATTATATTGTTTTGTAAATTGAATCCTCTTTGTTAGACTATTAGTGAAATGCCTTTAATTTGGATGGATTTTCTTTCTTAGGTATGTGGGCGTGATCAAAAGGGTTTTGTTCGTGGCATGGGTGGAGGTGTGTCGAAGACTGAGATTCGTGCTTCAGCGGCAAGTAGAGAGATTGCTCGTCAACAACTACAAAAAAATAAGGTTATGGAAACTGATATAAGTACACTCAAAGAACAAGTAGCAACACTCATGCAAAAGGCTAATGCTATGTCATCAAGTCAGTCCTCATCAGAGCTTCGTAATACGTCTCAGGTAAAATAAAATTTGCTCATGAATTCTTTATCTTTTGATGTAATATTGTACTCTATTTTGGCATTAAAATTCTGGTTGACCATGACCTTGATAAGGTTTATAATTTCATGTTTGTATTTCCTCTACTCTCTTGCCCAGCCCATGCTTCCACTTACTAAAATTTGTCAAATAATTATTTTGGATGTTCAATATCTCCTCTCTAAGCTTATCAAACACTATCAGGTGTTCAATATCTCCTATGTTGCGACTAGTAAGCGGAATATGATCCACTGGGTAGCTTTGATATTATTAGACTTATCAGGAAAAAATAAAAGGAAAGAGCTGAGGATCAATAATTAATACATCATTGTGTCTCTTTGTTGAGTAGCAAGAATACACCATTTTTTGTGATTCCCATACTTGATGACCCCTAGATTAAACATAAACATAGGAGGTCTTTGTTTTTATTTCATATCAATGGAGGAACAAGAATAACTCAATACTTGATCATTAGTTGGATTTGCAGTACTATCATGTAAACATACTAGCTAGCTAGGAAGATGTGGCAAATGCAAGTTCTTCCATAGCATTAGCTCTTTTCGTTTTCCAAACATAAAGTCAATAAAGTCCATCATGGTATCAACTTCCAAACATAAAGGGGTTGACTCATTCAGTTAATTTGCTGATAACTCCATCATGGTATCAACATACATGAATTAATAAATATTAGTATAGAAGTAAGGAGTTGACTCATTCTAGCTATGGCAGTATTAATTGGGATTATACAAAGCTTAATCAAAAGATAATGTCAAGGAGTGAATTATTGCAAAGAGAGACTTGACTTGGTTTAAACCTCTGGAAGCATATATAAAGGGATTGGCAACTTGTGCTTATAGTGGTTTTGGTTAAGGAGATCTTTGGACTTTGAAGGGTTCACAAGGGAACAAAGGGAAAGGGGTCTGCTATCTGCTTTTTCATTCAAAGTGAGACCCATAAAATGATATATGCATGGTAAAAGAAAGATTGGGAACAGGTCAAGCAAGTCGACCATTGATGGCCATGGAGGATATTGACCATGTTCAAGATCTATTTTACTTGGTCATTTTCATGTCACAATCAATGTCGCTCATATAAGTGTAACTTTAGTTTAACATATATAAAAATAAATAAAAATAAAAGAGAGAGAGAGTGAGAAAATAAGTATATATTATCAGGTCAATCAAGACCACTGTCTAAGGTCCCTTTCTCCATTAGTTGCTAACTATATAGGAAAATTTCCTATTTAATTATTTCACATATGTCATGCTATGCTCACAAGTATACTTTTTATATATTTTGAAATATTTAATGTTGTTTTCATTATTTGTTTTGATGGATGCAGGCAGGTGATCAATCTATCTTTCCTAAGACATGTTTTCTAAAAGACTTCAAAAGAAAACATGTTGCTTTTGGACGTTTGAATATTGATGCTCCACTAAACGAAGACGTTTACAATATCATCATCGATGAAGTATTTGACAAAGATGCAGATTTGTTTGATGGAGATGGAAAGCTTGGGGATATTATGCTTGGTGACTTGATTAATTGGCCAAAAGTATTTGTTCAACATATTAGGATGTGAAGTTATGGAATTAGTTTTTTGTACTAAACAAAACTATGTAGTAGTACTCTATTTTTCTTTTTGAATGCTTTGTGTATGAGAAATGCTAAATCTTTATGAATTCAAATTTTGATTATTTACTTGTATGCAATATGAGTAGTTGGTGTTGTATATATGCAATATTGGCTTAAGTTACTGAATGGTTGGACAAGTTTATATCAATATTGATGGAGGTTACTGAATGGTTGTATTTGTTTATTTGACGAGTTTATTATCTTATATGTTGTGTATATTATTTTATACTGAATGGTTGGACAAGTTTATTATCTTGTATTTGTTTATTTGTTTACTGAATGGTTGGACAAGTTTATTATCTTATATGTTGTGTATATTATTTTTTTTAATTACATTTACAGAAAAACGACTGACCATATCAGTCCCAAAAAACATTAAAAAAGTCACAGGTTATTTGACGGATATAGCCCGTCGAATAATTTCTGACGGACTCTATCCGTAGTTTAAATGAGTGCATAGTGACGGTCTATAACCGTCGTTAATTTTTGCTGCGGTATATTTTTCAACGGATCCTCCAACTGTCAAAAACCGTTGAAAAAACCAGTTTTTGACGGATTTGGACCGTCGAGAATCGTGAATTCTGGCGTAGTGCTAGACATTCTGTTTATTCGTTTACAATGAACATGTCCTAGCCTATTATGCCACAACTCAAGAGTATAAGCAGAAGGAGTGATTTCATTAATCACATTAATTACATTGGACTGATTTACAAGCTGAATTTTGAACATTCCTTCGGTATAAAAAGCTTTCCCGAAATATGTTCCTTTGATAGACATCACCATCTGGCCAGCATTGATGTCCATCCTGAGGCCTGCGTTGCAGAGTAGGCCTCCTGAGATCATGTTCTTGGCGATAGCAGGTACGTGCTTCACGCCTTGAAGCGTCAGAGAGTTCCCCGAAGTCAGCTTCAACACCACCGTCCCGATCCCGAGCACTTCAGCTTGTGCCTGGTTCGCCATCATAACCACTTCAGAAGTAGGTGTGTAGGTGGTGAACCACTCCTTACTGGAGCAGACATGGCAGGAGGCTCCAGTGTCTACCCACCAGTCAGAGTCAGTCCTTACCGCATCAACCTGTGCAATCATAGCAACAACGTCAGTGATCATAGATACCTTACTAGGCTCTCCTTGCTCTGATTGTTTGGTCTTTGCTTTGCATTCATTCTTGAGGTGGCCCTTCTTGCCACACTTGAAACAAGGCATCTGAGACTTTGCCTTCCTTCGCTTGAAGGAAGTCCCCTTCACGTTCAGATTGTTAGAGTCCTTCTTTTTGTTGTGGGAAGCCGCCTGCTTTCCCCTTGGTTCCTTGATATGAACCAGATTGGCGTTAGCCAATTGCTTGGACAGTGCGTCCACCTTCAGTTGAGCCCGCATCTGGTCCTCAACATAGATTTCCTGCAAGAGATCCTCAAGGCTGATCTCAAGCTTCTTCCTATGCATATTTGCATAGAACTTACTCCATCCAGCGGGGAGCTTTGAGACAATTTCTCCAACAAAAAACTTGTCGGGGAGGGGCATCGCCTCGTCTTCCAACTTCTGTCGCCGCTTCAGAAATTCTTTTACCTGCGGCAACATGGACTTCTCGTCCTCAAAGAGCCATTTGTGATATTTTTCAACCACAAATATCTTGCTCATGTTCTTGTCTTCTTCGTACAGTTTCTCCAGAGACTCCCATATGTCTCTGGCAATTGTCTTCTTACTGTAGGATTCTGCTAGGGAATCCTCCATAGCATTCAGGATAAGCAGCCTGTAAATGCTATTTTCTCTTCTCCACTTGGCCTGAAGTTTAGTAGCCGCAGTGATTACGGCAGCAGACCCAGTATCTGGAACGGTAGGTCCTCTTCAAGAAGCACGTGATCAACGTCTCTGAGTTGAAGAGTGAGATAAACCTTCCTCTTCCAGACTTGATAATGCTCTCCATCAAACTTTTCTAACTTACAAAAGTCAGTATTGAGGAGTGAAGCATTAACGTTTTCCATCGTAGCAATAAAGCTTTGAGATTGTTAGTGCCGGGGCACAATTTTTCGATGGAAAACTGAGAAAATGAAACAATTGTAAAAACAATGTTTCAAATCAACACTTCAAGGAAGGTGATTCTGAATTACGAGAATCTAAAAAGATTTCGTAATCAACAGCAATCAGATCGTAGTACTTCTAAAAAGAAGATACAATCAGAATTACTGGTAGCAACGAAGAAGGTGACTGGCGAAAGATGGAAGAACTCCTGCTGGGGTGAATAATCACCGTTGCTCAAAGCTTTATTCGCCCTATACGAACAGCTTCCAGGAACCAGCAAGTTTGTCGGAGAACTTGGAACACTCCTGCTCTTCTGACTCCTCGGATGGACACGAACTCCCGTGCAAAAGCAACGCTGGTGCGGCACCTTTCCTCTCTCTCTCGAAGGCTGCTGGAAGATCAGAACTGTGTTAAAGAACACTTCTGAATTCTCTGTTTACTTGTGCTAAAAAACACTTCGTAAACTTTCTATGGTGGCTCCTCTTACTTGTATATGTCCTAAGCCTTGAGAGAGAGAGGATGCCTTATACAGGCCCTGCAGTAACTGTTCGGTTGCCACAAAATTAGGGACGTGGTAAAAACTACTACGAACATGTAGCAACCGTCCAGAACATGCAAACGCACGTTCTGCTGCAAGTTGCGTCAACTGTGTGTACCCAGCGCTCCCTGCACTCCGCGTACTGAGCCACTTGCTCCAACATGCGCCAACTGCGCGTACTGCGCCACTGTACAACTTGCACAACCTGCGCCACTGCGCGCGCTGCGCCACTGTGCAACCAGCGCACCCGGCACAACCTGTGCGCAACCTGGCGCGCACCCTGGTCGTGCAACCTGTGCGCAACCTGGTGCGCAACCTGGCGCACAACCTGGCGCGCACCCTGGTCGCACAACGTGGCAGTGCAAGTGGCTCACGCAACGAGCGCAACTAAAGCGAACTATGCACCTAGCGACGATGCTGACGTGCTAAGTGCAAAGTGCGCCAACAAAATGCCACATTACGCCTCATGAGCCCATGAGCCCGAGTCCGAGTCCGAGTCCGAGTCGCTAAGCCCCTACGGGGCTTAGCTCCCATGGAAATAAATTTCCCAAGAGCAAAAAGCATGAATGCTTTCTATTTTTGATTTAGCCTTTTTTCCATTAGAAAAATAATACCACATGGCACACCCATGTGCACCTCCACACCACATGTGCATCTCTAAACTAGCAAAGCTAATATATAGAGATACAACTCCTTTGGTCTAGCCGATGTGGGACTAAAATTCACTTTGTAAAAGACCAAAACCCAACAATAGAATACTTTATTTTCGTATTGGTTCAAGAAATCTTATAAAACCCTCTGGAGTCTTGTGGAAAATAATCTTCAGATTATTTAGTTTTGGAGCAGTACTTGAACACTAGCTACATTATTTGTACTGCTTCAGGCTTTATTTTTTGTCGAAAGTCGGGTTGAGATATTTGCTTTTATCGGATTGGCTGTACTGTTGAAATAGTCTCCATCAAAGATTTAGTTACACTTCTAAAAGGAAGGATTGATGATGTAGAGAATAATTGTTGTGTGTTTTATTGATTGGTTACTCCACTATTTATTGGGAGTCTAGCTCCTCTTCATACTATATTTTCCAATGTGGGACTAAAGTCCCTTATTAGTTCTCAACACTCTCCCTCAAGATGGGCGATAGATATTAATCATTCCCATCTTGTTACATAGCTTCGACAGACTTAATGAACTAAGACCCTTAGTCAGACAATCTGCCACTTGTTCTTCTGAGCGAACATGATCAATCTTCAGTATCCCTTGTTCCAGCTTCTCTTTGATGAAGAATCGATCGATCTCGATGTGCTTCGTTCTGTCGTGCTGAACTGGATTGTTAGCAATACTTATTGCAGCTTGACTATCGCTCAGAAGACGTAACGGTGCTCCCTTGTCCAGCTTCAACTCTGTCAGCAACGCTTTCACCCACAATAACTCCGACACTCCCAAAGCCATTACTCTGTATTCTGCTTCAGCTGTAGACCGTGCTACCACCGACTGTTTCTTGCTTCTCCATGAGACCAAGTTTCCTCCTACAAAGACACAATATCTCGTGGTAGACCTTCTATCGTCTATACAGCTCGCCCAGTCTGCATCGCAGTATCCCTCAACTTCTATACTTCTATTCTTCTTGAATCATAGCCCTTTCTCCGGTGTCCCTTTCAGATATCTCAAGATCTGAAACACTGCATCCATATGACCCGTTCTTGGATCATGCATGTAGCGACTTACTACACTCACCGCAAATGAGATATCAGGGCGAGTGTGCCCCAGATAAATCAATCTCCCTACAAGTCGTTGATATCTTTCACGATCAACTGGCTCTCCTACATCTGCTCCCAACTTGCACTTTTGGTCAATTGGAGTGATTGTTGCTTTGTATCCCAGCATCCATGTCTCCTTCAGCAGATCTAGTGCGTATTTTCTCTGTGAGAGAACAATTCCGTGTTCGCCTTCACACACCTCGATACCTAAAAAGTACCTCATTGCTCCTAAATCCTTCACCTCAAACTCCTTCGCGAGTTTTGACTTCAGTTTAGCGATCTCGACTTCATCATTACCTGCGATTACTATATCATCTACGTATACAGCAAGTATTGTGATGTGGCCTCTTGTATGCTGAAGAAAGACCGTATGATCTGCATTTGCTTGATGGTATCCCATGCCTGTAACAGCCTTTCTGAATCTGTCAAACCAGGCTCAAGGAGATTGCTTGAGTCCATATAGCGACTTCTTTAGTTTGTACACTTTTCCATGCAACGTCCCTCCGTCTGATTCTGTAGCGTAGCACCCTAGCGGGAGTTCCATGTACACTTCTTCTTGTAGGTCCCAATGGAGAAAGGCATTCTTCACATCTAACTGGTATAGCTTCCACCCATAGTTTGCTGCAATGGAGACCAGAGTTCTTACGGTGCTCATTTTCGCTACTGGAGCAAACGTCTCATCATAGTCGATGCCATATGATTGTGTGTATCCTTTTGCAACCAACCTCGACTTGTATCGTTCCACCTTTCCTTCTGACGTCTCCTTTACTGTATACACCCATTTGCATCCCACAGTTTTCTTTTCTTTGGGTAATGGAACCAGCTTCCACATCTTATTTTTCTCCAGTGCCCCAAGTTCTTCCATCATTGTAGCTTTCCACCTTGGATATTTCTTTGCTTCCTGCCAACACTTGGGCAACGAAGTAGAGTCTAATGATGCAATGAAGACTCGATAATTCAAAGAAATGTTAGAATAAGATAGGTAGTTGGCAATATCATGTTCATAATCATCAAAACGACTAGGAGCCTTATCCGCATTGATGCGAGAAGATCTCCTTAAGGGAGCAATAGGTGGTGGAGAGATCATACCATCAGAGTCAGAGAGATCCGCATCAGAATCAGATTGATTCAGTGCGGGGGCAACATCTTCAAGAGTTGGAGCAGGAGTAGACGAGGGACTTGGTACAGTAGGCACAGGGCACGGTACAGGCATAGTACTGGACTTCTGCTGTCTCCTTCTGTAGACTTGGAGCTCATTTTCTATTGTCTGCTACTTCCCCTGTTTAACATATGTATCTTCTTCATCTTCTGTATCAGAGTCACTGCTTTTTCCCTATTCGTCCAGTTTTCTACGACCGGGCATGGGACCGATCCGATTACCACAGATGGGCTTATTTTCTTCCCCTCACATCTAACACCCTCTGTGTTAGGTGTGTCACCAAACGCCGAACCGTCATTCGAAGCATAATATGGTTCCAGTTCTCTGAATGTAACGTCCATGCTTACAAACATCTTTCGCTCAACTGGACTCCAACATGCGTATCCCTTCTGAGTTGCCGTGTACCCGACAAAGACACATTTAACCGCTCTAGGATCAAGTTTTCCAACACCTGGCCTATTATCTTGGACAAAACATACACACCCAAATACTTTCGGTGGAACAGTGTACGTGATTGCACCAGTAAGCATCTCCAGCGGTGTCTTCCAGTCCAATGCCTGAGATGACATTCGGTTGATGAGATAAGATGCCGTTAACACCGCCTGCCCCCATAAGTGTTTCGGAACATTCATAGCCAGCATCATCGTCCGTGCGACCTCCAGCAGGTGTCTGTTCTTCCGTTCGGCCACACTATTTTGTGCCGGTGTATACGCACAAGAAGTTTGGTGTAGTATGCCATGAGTGGATAAATACTCAGCAACCTTCCTATTTGTATACTCTGTCCCATTGTCAGACCGTAAGTACTTAATTTTAGTGCCATATTGAGTTTCTACCCGGCGATGAAAGTCTCGAACGCCTCAAAGACGTCACTTTTATTCTTCATAAGGTACACCCATGTCACGCGAGTATAACAATCAATAAAAGTGACGAACCATCGAAAACCGTTAATACCGGTTGTAGGACAAGGGCCCCATACGTCTGAATGTATCATATCAAAAGCAGTCGAACTCCTACTACCTGAACTCACATACGTGCTTCTGGTATGTTTACCCAACTCACAAGCATGACAAAATAACTTCTCTTTAGTAGCCCTTTGGTATAAGGACGGATACATTCGACTAATAATTTTAAAAGAAGAATGACCGACACGCCGGTGGTGGAGTAGCAAGTCATCTTCGACACTGCGCCGTGAATCTTCTGGTGGTGTGTCTGCTACCAGAGATGCCAAAGCTTTGTCCAGTCCAGTCCTGTCCAAGTACCACAACCCCTTATGCCATGTGCCAGTCCCTAGTCGTCGTCCTGTCCCCTTTTCCTGAAAAGTTACCGTAGGAATGTCAAAGGAAACAGTACAGTTAAGATCAAGGATAATGGCACTAATAGAAAGAAGATTGACAGGAAAAGATGGAGCATGTAAGACATTGGTGAGAGTGAGAGAAGGGGTGCATGCGACAGTGCCTTTACCCATGACAGGGCTGGAGTTACCATCAGCAGTCTGAATGCTCTCCGGCGTCGGTAGGTGAGTATAGTCCTGGAACTCACCGTGGGATCCCGTGACATGGCGAGATACCCCAGAGTCCATAATCCAACCGGGTTGGTGGACAGCTGCTGCAAGAGCACGTGAGGTATAACTGTGCCGTTTTGGGCAAAGCAAGTGATATGGTCCCCCGAGGTAGATGACGTCCCATTACTGTCGTCCGAACCCAGCTTCAATTCGCGTAACGTCGTAAGGAACTCCTTCTAAAGAGGGGTTAACTCAGCCAGGTGATGGTCGCCCCCTTCCTCCGCCAGATTAGCTTTGTGTCCTCCAGAATAATTTCCCTGTCTACCAGCATAACCGCCTCTACCACCACGACGTCCTCCGCGGCCCCGTCCACGATCACTCGACTGACTTTGCAGTGGTTTGGGACAAAATCTGATGTAATGTCCTGAGTCACCACAGTTGTGGCAAACACCAGCCACTGAGGGAGGCTGATTGAAGGCGGTAAGGCAGACTTGTTAACAGTGGCTTGCTCCCCCTGAAAAGAGCCCTTGTTGGGCATCAACTTCAAGCGAGCCTCTTCTTGTGCCATGGCAGCTATGGCTTCTTCTAAGGTGGAAAGCATGGGCTGTGCCAGGAGTACATTTCTTCTATTCTCAAATACAGGGTTAAGACCCTTCAAGAACTTCATCATCCGTTGACGCAAAATATAATCCAAGAGCTTTTGGAAATGTTTCGCAAATGCGAGTTTGACTTGGGCATCTTCCATCCCAAGAGGATCATAGTGATCCAGATCAGACCAGAACTTCTTCAACAGTGCTGCATACGCAGAGATGGTGTGGTCGTCCTGGGCCACCCTATCAAGTTCATCCTGGAGTTGGAAGACCCGCATAGGATTTCCCGAGCCAGAGTACATATCCTGCAAAGTCTGCCATATATCAGCAGCAGCCTCCATCGCCTCTACATTGCCCGACACCTGGTCGGTCAAGGAGGCGGTCAACCATCCAGCCACAATATTATTGACAATTTCCCAAACAGTAAACTCCTTTGAGGAGGGATCATCTGGCGCCTTGGTTTGGCCATTGACGTAGCCAACCAAGCCACGTCCCTTCAGCGTCCGCATGGCCTGCCGTGACCATTTCAAGTAATTGGACGTGCCTTCCAACTTCGTCTCCAACTTGTCCAGCTTTTCCATTTTGTAGGGTGATGGATCCACATCAGTATGGATCACACGTGGGGTCGTCTCGGTTAATCTCTTTGATAAAATATCATCAACCAAGGCCTTTATCTCATCTGCTGTCAGTTTACCACTGATCGAATCCATGGCGTCTTCAACGGTGATTCGTCGTCGTCGTCGTCTACGTCGGCTTCGTCTTTGTCGTCGTCTTCGTCGGCGTCGTCGGCGTCGGCGTCGTCGTCTGTATGTAAAGTCTTCAACGGAGACCTTACGACTGTGCTTCAACGTAGCCAACACCGGCGCGCGCATGTAGATCCTAATGCGAGTTCGACTTGTGTGTATATATATGTATCTATATGTGTGTGTGTGTATTTATATATGGATATAGGTGTATGAATTTATATATATATATATATATATGTAGAGATGTTTGTGTGTATATATATATATATATATATATATATATATATATATATATATATAGAGAGAGAGAGAGAGAGAGAGAGAGAGAGGGATAGGAAGTAGAAGAATAAGATGAAGAAGAAGAAGAAGAGAATGCAGCAGCAGCAGTAGCAGCTGAGAGCAGCAGCAGCAGCATGCTCAGCAGGAGCAGCTGCAAGCAGTAGCAGTAACAGCAGCTACAGCAGTAGCTGTAGCAAGAACCCCCCCCCCCCCCCCTTAGCTCCTAAACCCTTTAAACCCCTCCCCCTATATCTATATATATATATGTATATATATAGAGAAGTATATATATATATATAGATGGATATATGTATGAATAGAGAGAATGAGAAGAGAAAGATTAGAAGAATTAGAATTAGGAAGTAGGAAAGGAATGAGAAGGAAAAGGATAAGGAATTAGAGTAAGAAAGAGAAGAAGGGAATTAGAAGAAGTTAGAATATAATTAGAAGAAGTAAGGAAGACTTAAGAAGAAGAACTAGAATGAGAGAATAAGGAATTAGAAGAAGTTAGGAAGAGGAAGTAGAAGGAAAAGAATTAGAAGAATAGAATTAGAAGAAGAAGAGTTAGAAGAGGAAATAGAATTTAGAGGGATTGAGTTAGAGGGTGAAACGAAGCTCCGAGTGTCGAAATGAGATAAAACTTGGAGGGACCTAGAATACGTGAATTAGACTTTGCGGGTAGGCTCCCGAGTTGAAATCGGGGTTGTAGGGCACCGGTATCGCGTCGTACCATTGCGTATCTTGAAATATTCAAGATATCGCCAATGGGCCGTAAGATGGACTAGACGTCCACTTTACCTAGGTATCTTGGTAGGTAACGTATGTACAGGCTAGTACCCTACTACCCTAGGGAGCACGGGTCAAAATACCAAGCGTAGGTAGGCTAACTGGGTAATTGCCTAAGTTAGAATTTTACCTTTTTAAAGGGTAAAATAGGATATTGGCTTACGGCCAAGATTCAGGTTTTGAAGTCCAAGATGGACTTGGATATGGGTTGTAGAGGTTGGTAATGATTAGAAATAGCCGCCTAGACCTAGTCTTGACCCCGGTTGACCACGGTTGACTTTTTAGACCAAAAGTCAACTATGGGTCAACACTTTACCCAATTTAGTCTCAAATTCCATTAAACTTGGACAGTTGACCAAAAGTCAACTATCAGTCACCAGTGACCTAGGTTAACCTAGAGTTGACCTAGAGTTGACCAGAGTTGACCCGTTGACCAAAAGTCAACTGTAAGTCAACTTTCGACCTAGTTTGATTCGGATTGACTTCCAATGTCCTCCCATGACCAAGATTGACCCAACTAGACATGTCTTAACCTAGTATCACGACCCGATCCCAATAATCTGGGTCTAGTCGGATCATGCCCAGCCTGCACCATTGTTAAGACGGCGGCAGTAAGCTGTTCAGTAGCAGGTAACCATACAACAACACTATATTTGTCACAACTCAAATTCGGAAATAAACTTTATTTAAACTGAAATTTAAATACAAATGAAAATTGTTCTGAAAGGAAATACAGAATTTTGAAACAAATGAATAATGCAGAAAGGAAAATCTATCTAGCAGCTGGGTCATCGGCCTTAGTCCCATCGTCCTCCTACGGGGACTCTGGTAGTACAACTGGGTACAACACAGGATCATAATAGCTGTTGTAACACAGCTCAGCATCCTCAACATCCCCTAAAAATATATCTCCAGTCATGAGGGAGCAAAGTACAATTCATGCTAATTTTTAAACAGTTAAATAAGAAATAGAATCATGCAGTTCTAAACAGTTTTAAAACAGGTTTGTTACAGTATAAAACAGTGATTTGAACAGGTAATGACATATGACCGGCTTGGGTTTGTTACAGGAGGGATAATGGGTTTTGTTACAGTAGTGGTCATAATCATTACGCTATTCTCCAGTCCCCAGTAGTTACAGTACAGTACTCTCGGTGAGAGTTTCGTGTTTGAGTCGTGGTTTAGACATGCAGTAAAACGATTAAATAAATAACTGTAAACTAACATAAACTATACTTGCCTCAGGAAAAAAATGACTAGAGAGGTGGACGTCTTCGAGACGGGGAGTTAGAGTTGTCCTCGAATTCCTACATTCGAGAGATAGACCCAGAGATTAGGTTTACCAGCCTAGCTATGCTAGTTGTAATCTCTATTTGCGTCCTAGTCCAATTTTAGTTCTTTAATTAACCAACACAGAAAAACACGGTTATTAAGTGCGTTGATTAAACACGAGGGAAAATATCATTTTAACTTTGAATTCGGAAAACATCGTCGCTGCTAGATTATTTTAGGAAAAACTTGGTAATTTTATATAAATATAAATATAAAACTAATTCTCTTATTTTAGTGAGAAAACACGTGATTTTTAATTATTAATAAACTTGTCAACTTTAGGTGAGAAAACATTAATTAATTTTTTACGAAAAATACCTTTTTAATCATTTTAATCGTTAAATACTACAAAACTCGTAAAACCAGAAAATGACAGAAAATCTAAGCTATTACAGTCACAGACCAGCCAGCTGGGCTTATGCCCATTACAATTTATTTACATAAATTAAAATAAGATAAACTGCCGTTAGTCCTAAACTGAAATAGAAATTAAATAGAATTTAAACAGAAAATAAATAATAAAAATAAGGATAAATAGTAAGTCTCAGATAATGGTCCGATCCTCATCTTAGCTAATTGCCTCAACGTCCGGGCGGGACCGGTATCGTTTGCACTTAGCCGGGTCCATTGACCGATACGGTCGTCACCCCAAAAATCATATATCAAATAAATTCCGAAAATCATTTTAAATTTATTTTGAAAATAAATTCAGGATTTACGAAAAAATCGGGCAGCATCTCCTCTGTTTTTGGTCAACCCAAAAATTGGGAAAATGACGCCGATAATTCCTGCAAGTCCCAAACCAGGGAAAAACCCGCATTTTATATATATAAAATATCCACAACCAATCCACAGCATAATCGGGACGATCCGAAATGATTTCGGAAGTCCGATTCCAAATCCACAAATCACAGCACGTTCCCGAAAATTTCCGGAAAACTAAAACATACCAAATATCTATTCCCGAAATATTTTGGGAATCCAAAATAACTCACAGGACTTTTCTGAAAGTCCCGAAAATTACGACGTCGCTAAAACCGAATTCCCAAAGGGAATCGGGGACTATTTCATCATCGACAAATAATAATAAAATAGCGGGACAGGGGGTTATACCTCGGGTTGCTCGGCTAGAGCTCTCAGATGAAAATTTGTAGAAATAAAATAGGGATCCGAACAGCAACGGAAACCCAAGACAGCGTCCGAAGTCGGAACCAGCTCCTGGCCAAGAACGGGAAACCGTAGAAAATTGCAGGGCCTCCAATAGAGATAGCCAGGAAATATAAGATGCTGGGACAGGGTGCTGGAACAACGCGGGATCACCTTGGGCACGGCGCGGGCCAGCAACGTGTGCTGGTGGCAGCCGAGATCTGGGGCAGGGGCACGGGCGGCCGGGGAAACGTGCGCGGGGAGCGGGGTTGGTGGGAGCTCGCACGAGGGCGCGGAGCTAGGAGTGGCCGGGGAAGCCGAGGCCGGAGTGCTGGAGCGCGGGGCCGCACGCTGGCGGTCGGCCGGCGAACGGGCTGGCCTCGGGTGATGTCGCCGGAGCGGGCGCCGGCGAAGGGGTGGCCGGGGGTCGGCGCCGCCGGAAGATGCGCGCGGGGCTTCGGGAGGGGAAAGGGGTTGAAGTGGGTTGGTTTCCTTTCTAAAGAGTGGAGAGATGAGATGATTCCCTTTGGAAGGAGTGGAAAAAAATATATGGAAGAGGTGATTTGGTGATGGTGGTGGTGTTCTATTCCATTCTGGTCCACGAATGGGAATGGTAGTCAATAGGTGAGAGAGTGAGAAATAGTTCTTAAGTAAAGAGTGGGGATAAGGTTATGTGGTGTGGAGGAGTTGTGGGGAGAGAGTGTTGAACGTGGGAGGAGAAAAAGGAGGTAGTGCTGGTCCTTCGTGGACCAGCTCCAACGTAAATTTTTTTTTTATTTATTTAAACTCAGAATTCATAATTAGAAAATAGGATTGGGTCTGGGTTCGGGCTCGGGTCTGGGTCAGCACCCAAAAACCAATTTAATAATTTTCGAAATAATTTTTAACACTAAAAAATAATTCTAATAATAATATAATATTAATTAACAAAAATTTGGGTTTCACAATCTTCCCTTCTTAGAAAATTTCGTCCTCGAAATTTTAAGGATAGAGCCGGGTACAATCAAAATCACCTAACCTTAAACAAAATTTAGAATTTAAACCACCAAGCATGGTTGGACTCTAGGCATGGTCACTAGGTACAAAGATAAACTATCGGCATGATTAGATTTATCTAGATATGATCTGGGATAGGGTTGGAATGTTGTGGTGATAAAATCATTTTGGGCACGAGAAAAATCCTGGTTCAAATTATGATCATGAATAGGAGAAAATCAAGTGGGGTCTCGAGAAACAGGAAAGGCAAGGAAGAAGCAAATGTCAATAGTGTATTGAGAAGGTAAAAAGTAAATGGAATCATTTGAGATGATGGACTAAAATGTCAAATCAAATTGGAATGGGGTACAAGGGTTTGTGACTCAGGAAAGGTAAAAGTTTGTACGATAGTAGGATATTAGAGATGATTAGAATAATAATGAATGTAATCGAGTGATATATTTCCAATGAGGGCCGAGTGATGATCGAAGAGGATGGAAAGTATGTCGTTTCACCGTTCAACGGTCAGAAGATAAGATATGTGGAAAAAGGCTTACAAGATAACTATCTATAGCTTACAAAATCTGCAACTAAATAATAATAAACAAATAAATAAATAAATTATAAGATATAAGGATATATGGGTATGCAACGTACCAAGGTTGAAACAGAAAAGAGATCGAGGTAGCAGAGATTGATTTAATCCTAACAAGTTTTTTAGGAAGATCAAGTAGAATTTTATAGGTAATCCTTTCTTTCTGAATATGACAAGAGATTTCTGGGAAAGGAGACAACCGCTAGAAATGTAAATTCTTTAATCAGGCAAAAGTCAGAATGATTTGATGGTGCAAAGACAACCATGGTTTGAATATAGTCTGAATAATATTCGAAAACCAAATATGTTTGAAGTCCCTGTGTCTCAAATTCATGTCTCGCCAGAGTGCACCTGACTGCAGTGAATTTTTGACCCAATAACTTGAATAATTTTAGGTTACCGAGTAATCTTTTAACTTTATCCATTTCATGGCTAAGCATCATAGAAAATCAACATGATGCATTTAGAACATAGTCACGATAATATCCGAAAATCTATGAACACCCGAAATCACTTCAACTTTAGAGTCTTTTGCCTCGCCAGTGCGCAACTGGCTGCAGTAAACTCGCAGTTTTCATAATTTAGGCAATTTACTACATCGCAAATGTGCGAAGTCGTATTAGGTTATTGGATATTTCTCAACTTTGTCCATAAGAATTTCAAAGAAGTTTCCTAAAAATTTAAACGAGTTCTAAAGTCCTATTCATGATAGAAAAGATGTTGATGTATGTTCTACTGGTTTCAAGAAGATTTTATCAGAATAAATATGTGTTCCAGTAGCTTTTAAGAGATTTGATTTTGAAGGAATTGATCAAGCTTGAGTATGACTAATGGAGTTGGTCACAGGATAAGGTAGAAGAATCAGAGCTTTGGGTTGAGTTGAATAAGTCAATGAGAATATTCCCGACAAATCACTTAAAGGATACAGACGTTTACCAAAATTATTTGAAGAAATAATTTCTTATCCAAAGAAAGTTTTTAAGAATGTGATGGGAAGTAGGGTTGACATAAAAGAAGTATACCTTTATGGATTTCGGGAAGTCAGATTAAAATGGTTTAGTAAAGCCAACAAGGGGATTGTTCAACAAAAAAGTTTTACCAATAGGATGAAATCAATTCTCTGACCGTTCGTTCTTCACGGTACTCAAGCATTGAGTTTAAAAAAAAAACTGTCTAGGCTTTGAATTGATCAAGAAGTTGCATAGAGAGTGTAGGGTTTCTAGTGGAGGAAACTAACAGATGAAAAACACTTCGGTCTTTGAGATAACTTAGGAGATATCAATCAATATTGAAATTTTTTTTTTTGAAAATATATTTTAGGGAAAACATGGCTAACTAAGCTGAACCAATCTTTTGGTAATAATTAACCTTGAGGCTTAATAGTTCCAGAAGAATTTGGTTCAGGGTTAGTTCCGAAAAAAAAAGTTAATTAAAAGAGGTAAGGTGAATGCTGCATGCATGAGTCGTAGAAGTACTCGGATAGATAAGGGTTTATAAGAATTAAAACTCTAGATGGCGAACGGGTTTGGATGCCAAAATAAAGAGAGAGATATAAGATTTGATCAACTAGTGGAGAAGTTAAAAAATAGATTTGCTGACGAAGGAAATTGAAGAGTTCTAATATTGGTCCATTAAATAACAAAAGTATAGATCTTATGGGTGCTAAAAACTTGCTAAAGATATGGAAATGAGAAAATCCCGAAAATCACGGGACACGAGAAGATACAAAATCTAGAAAATAAAATATGTAGTAACATATACCATCATACAGTCGGCCTAAACTGGTCAAGGTCAAAATTACTCCTCATGCTATCATCACTTCCAATCGTTATAGTCACCAACTAATATCTGGGTATTCCAAAATCATATTCCTCATATCCTTAATCACCAAATATCGCCTTACATACATTCTCGTTAAGATTACAATTTCAGCAATTGTATCTTAGGAGAGAAGCTTTGGGAAAGATATCTACCATAGAGGTGTAACCAAGAATTTTATTCATAAAGGAGAATTACAGCAAGACTCCCATGATTATTCTAAGGACATCCTGTTACAACTTCTTATAACAATAGATATTACTACTCAGCAGTTCTAGGTATTAATCCTCATGGCTCTGGCTCTTGTACGAGCAGTCTCCAACTGCCTCATCTTCTTCTATGATCATCGAGTCTGCATCATGCCTTCCTGCAATGAGTGTAGGAGGCAAGACTTGCTCGATAGGAAGAGAGTCCCTAGGTTGCAGCGTAGCAGGTGTTGCTGAGATAGGTGCTCTGGTAAAATGGACAGATAAGAGGCAGTTCTTTACCCGATGTTCAGCGGATCCACATGCCAAACATTGTCCCAATCTCTTGCGGCAACTAACGGCTAGATGACCAGGCCTCTTGCAGTAGTCACAAGCAAATAATTTCTTACGACCAGACTGCCGAGAAGTAGAGTACTTGATGGGACTCAAATATCTCCTAGATTCAGGGATACCCCTCCTAGGGTGAGGTTCCGCACCAACTTGGTTTAAGATAGCTAAGTCTACGTCATTGACATCCTTCATAACATCTCTCGTGATATCAATCTGTTTCTACTGGGCCTCGGCTTGGGCCTTCTGGGACTCCAGGATTCCTTGAAGTAGGGCAACCATTCGGGAGGTATCTACTAGTACTGGTGGGGCGACAGGGGTAACTATCATAACAGGAGATGGTGGAATTGCCGTGGACAGAATAGGTTCGGCTGTAGTATGAGCTAAGCCAGGGACTTGTGCAGCAAAGGAGAATTGATGAGCTGCAAAGGAGAAGGACTGGAACGGGCCTGAGAATGAGGGGTGTGGTCAGGAGATAACACCTTGTCATCAGCAGGACCGGAACGGGTTGTCTTTCTTTTGGCCATAATCTGGAAGGTTTAGGGTTCAAACATAAGCAAGGTGTCCTACCAGTCTATAATCAAACAAAAATATTTATGTATATAATTCGGACCTATGTTGTGACAAATCAATGTTCTTGTGTTCTAATTGTTTCTAGGTATGTTTTCCTAAGTTGTTGTACGAATCGACCTGCATGGGCCACCACTAAAAACATGTCACGACCCGATCCCAATAATCTGGGTCTAGTCGGATCATGCCCAGCCTGTACCGTTGTTGAGACGGCGGCAGTAAGCTGTTCAGTAGCAGGTAACCATACAACAACACTATATTTGTCACAACTCAAATTCGAAAATAAACTTTATTTAAACTGAAATTTAAATATAAATGAAAATTGTTCTGAAAGGAAATACAGAATTTTGAAACAAATGAACAATACAGAAAGGAAAATCTATCTAGCAGCTGGGTCATCGGCCTCAGTCCCATCGTCCTCCTGCGGGGACTCTGGCAGTACAACTGGGTACAACACAGGATCATAATAGCTGTTGTAACACAGTTCAGCATCCTCAACATCCTCTAAAAATATATCTCCAGTCAGGAGGGAGCAAAGTACAATTCATGCTAATTTTTAAACAGTTAAATAAGAAATAGAATCATGCAGTTCTAAACAGTTTTAAAACAGGTTTGTTACAGTATAAAACAGTGATTTGAACAGGTAATGACATATGACCGGCTTGGGTTTATTACAGGAGGGATAATGGGTTTTGTTACAGTAGTGGTCATAATCATTACGCTATTCTCCAGTCCCCAGTAGTTACAGTACAGTACTCTCGGTGAGAGTTTCGTGTTTGAGTCGTGGTTTAGACATGCAGTAAAACGATTAAATAAATAACTGTAAACTAACATAAACTATACTTGCCTCAGGAAAAAAATGACTAGAGAGGTGGACGTCTTCGAGACGGGGAGTTAGAGTTGTCCTCGAATTCCTACATTCGAGAGATAGACCCAGAGATTAGGTTTACCAGCCTAGCTATGCTAGTTGTAATCTCTATTTGCGTCCTAGTCCAATTTTAGTTCTTTAATTAACCAACACAGAAAAACACGGTTATTAAGTGCGTTGATTAAACACGAGGGAAAATATCATTTTAACTTTGAATTCGGAAAACATCGTCGCTGCTAGATTATTTTAGGAAAAACTTGGTAATTTTATATAAATATAAATATAAAACTAATTCTCTTATTTTAGTGAGAAAATACGTGATTTTTAATTATTAATAAACTTGTCAACTTTAGGTGAGAAAACATTAATTAATTTTATACGAAAAATATCTTTTTAATCATTTTAATCGTTAAATACTACAAAACTCGCAAAACCAGAAAATGACAGGAAATCTAAGCTATTACAGTCACAGATCAGCCAGCTGGGCTTATGCCCATTACAATTTATTTACATAAATTGAAATAAGATAAACTGCCGTTAGTCCTAAACTGAAATAGAAATTAAATAGAATTTAAACAGAAAATAAATAATAAAAATAAGGATAAATAGTAAGTCTCAGATAATGGTCCGATCCTCATCTTGGCTAATTGCCTCAACATCCGGGCGGGGCCGGTATCGTTTGCACTTAGCCGGGTCCATTGACCGATACGGTCGTCACCCCAAAAATCATATATCAAATAAATTCCGAAAATCATTTTAAATTCATTTTGAAAATAAATTCAGGATTTACGGAAAAATCGGGCAGCATCTCCTCTGTTTTTGGTCAACCCAAAAACTGGAAAAATGGCGCCGATAATTCCTGCAAGTCCCAAACCAGGAAAAAACCCGCATTTTATATATATAAAATATCCACAACCAATCCACAGCATAATCGGGACGACCCGAAATGATTTCGGAAGTCCGATTCCAAATCCACAAATCACAGCACGTTCCCGGAAATTTTCGAAAAACAAAAACATACCAAATATCTATTCCCGAAATATTTCGGGAATTCAAAATAACTCACAGGACTTTTCCGAAAGTCCCAAAAATTACAACGTCGCTAAACCGAATTCCCAAAGGGAATCGGGGACCATTTCATCATCGACAAATAATAATAAAATAGCGGAACAGGGGGTTATACCTCGGGTTGCTCGGCTAGAGCTCTCAGATGAAAATTTGTAGAAATAAAATAGGGATCCGAACAGCAACGGAAACCCAAGACAGCGTCTGAAGTCGGAACCAGC
The DNA here is from genome assembly GCA_029216955.1 of Iris pallida. Lineage (NCBI taxonomy): Eukaryota > Viridiplantae > Streptophyta > Magnoliopsida > Asparagales > Iridaceae > Iris > Iris pallida. Next base: position 24,365,084 of record JANAVB010009999.1, read on the forward strand.
TCCTGGCCAAGAACGGGAAACCGTAGAAAATTGCAGGGCCTCCAATGGAGATAGCCAGGAAATACAAGATGCTGGGACAGGGTGCTGGAACAATGCGGGATCACCTAGGGCACGGCGCGGGCCAGCAACGTGTACTGGTGGCAGCCGAGATCTGGGGCAGGGGCACGGGCGGCCGGGGAAACGTACGCGGGGAGCGGGGTTGGTGGGAGCTCGCGCGGGGGCGCGGAGCTAGGAGTGGCCGGGGAAGCCGAGGCCGGAGTGCTGGGGTGCGGGGGCCGCACGCTGGCGGTCGACCGGCGAACGGGCCGGCCTCGGATGATGTCGCCGGAGCGGGCGCCGGCGAAGGGGTGGCCGGGGGTCGGCGCCGCCGGAAGATGCGCGCGGGGCTTCGGGAGGGGAAAGGGGTTGAAGTGGGTTGGTTTCCTTTCTAAAGAGTGGAGAGATGAGATGATTCCCTTTGGAAGGAGTGGAAAAAAATATATGGAAGAGGTGATTTGGTGATGGTGGTGGTGTTCTATTCCATTCTGGTCCACGAATGGGAATGGTAGTCAATAGGTGAGAGAGTGAGAAATAGTTCTTAAGTAAAGAGTGGGATAAGGTTATGTGGTGTGGAGGAATTGTGGGGAGAGAGTGTTGAACGTGGGAGGAGAAAAAAGAGGTAGTGCTGGTCCTTCGTGGACCAGCTCCAACGTAAAAAAAAAATTTTATTAATTTAAACTCAAAATTTATAATCAGAAAATAGGATTGGGTCTGGGTTCGGGCTCGGGTCTGGGTCAGCACCCAAAAACTAATTTAATAATTTTCGAAATAATTTTTAACACTAAAAAATAATTCTAATAATAGTATAATATTAATTAACAAAAATTTGGGTTTCACACCTAGAATGACTTAATAGGATTTAATTTGATTTAACTTTACTTCCTAAACATAGTATTGATACGTGTTGTTCTCTATAGGTCCTCGAGACACTACAGTGGATCCGGTTGACATATTTTATCATCTTACAGGCGAGTATATTCTCTGATAACTTATTCCCAATTTATGATAACTGTTATGATTCATGTACTTAGTGTTGATATGCTTATTTCTGACACATGGTTCTCACGGACTGGTATTCTTGGATCCCGACGAGAGATGTTTCTCCTTCTTAGGTTGGGATGTATTGTGCAAGCTCCCTTGTAGCTCTTGCTCAATATATGGTCACTGATTCTAGAGAAGGTTCGCTACCTTCTCATTAGAATCTCGTGCAGTGACGTGTCCTATTTGGATCCATTCTACCAGTTGGGATAGGAGGAGTAGTAGCGTATGCCTGTGATCATATCCCCTTGTATTCTTGAACAGTGTGAGTCATATACCGCACTTATGACTTGCCAGGCCAGTTCTCGACAGGTACCCAAGCCGATTACAAGTTGAAACTACTACTCACACACATTGGATATATAGCTTACCTTGATTGTGTACATACCATGATTCAGTTCTACTTTCTTGTTCTAGCTCTAGCTCTACAGCTTACCATGCCATAATACATTTATGTACACTCTATGATTTCATTGTATATGCTCTATTTACAGTCTTATAGCTTTTATTCTATCTTGAGATCTGTTATGAGATATATGTACTCGTTCCATCCTGACTGGATATGTTGACAAAATATTACAGATGCAAATGAAGGGGATTGCAGTACCTACTACGGTCCAGATGACGTAGTGGGTTTAGACTTGGTCCCACAGGGCTTAGCTCCGCCTGATGAGACTTTACCACTTGCTTAGTTAGAGTAGGTCTTTTGTACTGGACCTTGTCTCCAGTTACTTTTGAGACTGTATTACATTTGGATTGTATTAGAGACTGGACTTGTATATTATTTGTGTTTGGACTTGACAGGTTATATTTTATCATCTTGTTGTCTTTATCTTTCAAGTCTTTACTTTATCATCTTAGAGTTGTGATTAGGCACTCATATATATTCATTGTTTGTCCTCCGTTCGGAGTTGACCATATTTTCGACAGGTTTTGATATATATATAACTGTTGTTAGAGTAGAAAATCTACAGCGTTCTACGCCGTTTTTCTGGTGTGGGCTGGGCGTTGTCACGTACACGTGCCCTTATAGCGGGTGCGGGTCGTGACACGTTTTAGTGGTAGCCCACGCAGGTCCTGAAGTCGTAATTAGTGCGATGTCGTAGCGGCACTCGTCTTAGAGTGTTGACTACGAGCCTGTGTTACACATAGGAGGTAGTAGGCTAAGAGTACTCAATCACAGTAGGATCTTTCCTTACTTATCTTGCTTACCGTCTTTGATATTGATTTACTGCATTCTAGCTGTCCTCCTTTGATATTCCCCTTCATGTGCCATATTGATATCTTCTTTTCAATTTGTCTTCAGGGTGGTTATGACTCATTCTTCCGGTGAGGAGCACGGAGAGACGGAGAGGTCTGCTACCTCTGGCGGACAGGCTCCGATCACTTCCCCTGCAGATGGGACTTCTGTAGGAGCCCTCGGGGGTACTCCTCCAGCACTCTCGATGACCGTCCCTGGGGCCATTACGGGTGCTCTTCCCGTAGTGCCGGGGACTACGACGGGAGCTGTCGGGGGCGTTCTTCCTTCTCAGCAGGGGACTCCTCCGGTGATGGGAGCTATTCCTCCATTGTCTTCTCTGCCCACAGATATGGAGCAGATGCTCGCGTTCTTTCAGCAGGTGCTGGAGTCCCAGCGGGCCCAGCACGAGGCACAGTTGAGGCAGACAGAGGCCATGCGCCAGGGTATGGAGGATGCACACAGGTTGGCTCTGGCGGCAGTGGAGCGTGGAGCTCCACAGAGGGAGGTGCAGCAGCAGCAGCAGAAGATCGAGGATATCCAGGCTTTCAAGAAGTTGGGTCCGTAGGATTTCAAGGGGACCGAGGGCATTATTTATGCTGATGACTGGCTCGAGGATATCGAGTGCCAGATGAGGGCCTCCCGCCTGGCAGATGACCTGAAGGTCGAGGCGGTTGGCTTGCAGTTGTTAGATGTTGCCCGGATATGGTTTCAGAACGAGCCGGCTCTTACAGAAGAGGGCCACACTTGGGCTGAGTTTCGGGCCCTGTTCAGAGAGAAGTTCTTGTCCTCCACAGACAAGATCGGCCTAGTGCGGCAGTTTCAGAACCTGCAGCAGGACATTATGACTGTGGAGGAGTATGCGGCAGAGTTCGGCCGGCTGAGCCGATACGCCGAGTATATGGTGAGCGACCCGGTGATCCGAGCAGAGTACTTCCGGGAGGGATTGACATGGGATATCAAGATCCTGATCCCTTTCTTCTATGCAACATATACAGAGGTTTATGCGGAGGCTCGAAAGGTGGAGAGGGAGTGGGGCTTGAAGCCGAAGAGGGATCGTAATTTGTTTTCGAGGGCCAGTAGCAGCGCAGGGGCTGCTAAGCGCCCTCAGCTTCAGCATCAGTCGTTCCAGCATCACCAGCAGCAGAGGCAGGCCAGAGCATCTGTCCAGAGGGTTCAGCAGCGTCCGGGGCAGGACGATCTACCGTGCTACTTCTGCAAGAAGCCCGGTCACCTCTTTGAGTTCTGCAGGAGGAGGCTGGGGCTGTGTCTCTTTTGCGGTACCGCTGGGCATCAGATACGGGAGTGTCCCAAGAACTCTCGTGCAGTTGGAGCAGCTCAGAGGGCACCTGTTCAGAGGACACCTGTTCAGAGGGTACCAGCTAGTGTGCCGGTAGTTCAGCAGCGAGGTCCACTTCCGACCCAGCAGCAGTAGTTTGTTCAGCACCGCCAGCAGAGGGGTGGTCAGGGTAGAGCCTTTGCTCTTGCAGCCGAGGAGATGGAGCCTATTGCGGATGTTGTTGCAGGTTCTATTCTGCTCGATTCTTTTCCAGCTTTGGCCTTATTTGATTCTGGTGCTACGTACAGTTTTGTGTCTGTTTCTTTTGCTCTTAGGCACAATATTATTGTTGAATATCTTGGTAGGACTTGCAAGATTATGACTGGAAATGGCATCATCCTAGTTAATAATATTTGCAAGGGGCGGAGAGTTTCTTTGAGAGGCCGGGAGCTGAGTGCGTATTTGTTCGTAAGGCCACTTCCGAGTTACGATGTGGTACTCGGTATGGACTGGTTGAGCATGCACCACGCTAGCATCGACTGCAGAGGGGGCAAGATTCTGTTTAGGCTGTCGGAAGAGCCGGAGTATGAGTTCACCAGGGGTACAGCGGAGCCAGGAGATGGATTCTGCGGAGCGTTGTTGGCGGGGCCGGTGTTGCCACATCCACTCATTGCTGAGTTCTTAGATGTCTTTCCCGAAGAGCTGCCCGGGATGCTGCCAGATCGTGATGTTGAGTTTTCTATAGACCTAGTGCCGGGCGCTGAGCCTATCTCCCAGCACGTCTATAGAATCAACAACAGTGAGTTAGCGAAGCTGAAGAGACAGGTCGACGAGCTGGAGGACAAGGGCTTTATTCGATCTAGTTCTTCACCTTGGGGCGCGCCAGTTCTTTTCGTCCCCAAGAAGGATGGTATGGTACGTCTGTGCATTGATTACAGGGCGCTTAACAACCTTACCATCAAGAACAAATATCCTTTGCCAAGGATTGATGACTTGTTCGACCAGTTGAGCGGGGCGAGGGTGTTCTCAAAGATTGACTTGCGTACCGGATACCATCAGCTGAAGGTGAAGCGAGATGACATTCCAAAGACTGCCTTTCGGACTCGCTATGGCCAGTATGAGTTTACCGTTATGCCGTTTGGGTTGACCAACGCCCCGACGGTATTCATGAACTTGATGAACAAGGTATTTCATCAGTACCTTGACAAGTTCGTGGTGGTCTTCATTGATGACATTCTCATCTATTCGAAGACACCAGAGGAGCACGAGGAGCACCTGAGAATTGTGTTGGACACTCTCAGGAGGGAGCAGCTATATGGAAAGCTGTCCAAGTGTGAGTTTTTTTTGGATCGCGTGGAGTTCCTAGGCCATGTTGTCTCTGGCGAGGGGATTTCAGTGGATCCGAAGAAGATTTTTGCAGTGGAGTCCTGGTCTACGCCGAGCTCAGTAGCAGAGGTTTGGAGTTTTCTGGGTCTGGCAGGTTACTACCGGAGGTTCGTGCAGGACTTTTCCAGGATTGCCCAGTCGATGACCCGCCTTACCATGAAGGACGAGAAGTTTGTTTGGTCCGAGGAGTGCCAGGCCGCCTTCGAGGAGCTGAAGGCGAGGTTGACTACAGCTCCTATCTTGACGCTGCCATCTGGATCTGGTGGTTATACGATCTACAGTGATGCTTCAGGACGGGGTTTGGGTTGTGTGCTTCAGCAGCACGGAAAGGTGATTGCCTATGCATCTAGGCAGTTACGTCCTCATGAGAGGAATTACCCTACCCACGATCTGGAGCTGGCAGCGGTCATCTTTGCTTTGAAGCTGTAGAAACACTATCGGTACGGAGAGCGAGTTGAGATCTATACTGAACACAAGAGCTTGAAGTACGTGTTTACCTAGAAGGAGCTGAATATGAGGCAGAGGAGATGGTTAGAGCTGATGAAGGATTTTGATATATCCTTACATTACCATCCGGGGAAGGCCAACGTGGTCGCGGATGCTTTGAGCAGGTATCCCGTGGCCATGTGTTTGACGATGGATCGTCACCTTCTGGCAGATCTGGAGAGCTTGGGCATAGAGGTGAAAGTTCCAGGGTTCGAAGCGCAGATGTAGGGTCTCCAGGTGCAGTCGGAGCTGATGGACAGAGTCAGGCCAGCTCAGTTTGAGGATGAGGCTCTGAGAGTCATCAGGGAGCAGGTCCAGGCAGGACTGTTGGATGAGTTCTCTATAGCAGGGGATGGGTCGTTGAGGCATGGTACCAGATTGTGCGTACCGAGCGGAGGACTTCGGGAGGAGGTTCTTCAGGAGGCACACCGTTCTCAGTACTCTATGCATCCCGGAGCCAACAAGATGTATAGAGACTTGAGACAGCATGTTTGGTGGTATGGCATGAAACGTGAGGTGGCTCAGTTCGTTTCGAGATGCTTGGTGTGCCAGCAGGTGAAGGCCGGGAGGCAGAGACCCGGTGGATTTCTCCAACCACTACCCATTCCTGAGTGGAAGTGGGAGCATATCACTATGGACTTTGTATCTGGGCTTCTGTGCTCTCCAGGAGGGAAGGATGCGATTTGGGTCATTGTTGATCGATTGACCAAATCGGCCCACTTTTTGCCTTTCAAGGTGGGTTTGTCGACGGAGAGGTTGGCCGAGATGTACGTGCGACAGATAGTCCGATTGCACGGGGTTCCAGTGAGTATAGTCTCGGATCGGGACAGCCGATTCACTTCTCACTTCTGGAGGAGTTTGCAGTTTAGCTTGGGCACATCGCTCAAGTTCAGTACCGCATACCACCTCCAGACAGACGGGCAGTCGGAGAGGACGATTCAGACCCTCGAGGATATGCTGCGTACCTGTGTCTTGGACTTTGGGGGATCTTGGGAGGATCACCTTCACTTGGTAGAGTTTGCTTACAACAACAGCTACCAAGCCAGTATAGAGATGTCACCTTTCGAGGCTCTATACGGACGGAGGTGCCGTAGTCCCTTGTCTTGGGATGATGTCGGCGAGAGGGTTTTGCTTGGCCCTGAGATGGTAGTGGATGCTGCATAAAAGGTCAAGGTTATTAGAGATAGACTTCGGGTGGCGCAGGATAGGCAGCAGCATTGGGCCGATAGCCACCGGAGGCCGTTGGAGTTTGAGGTATAATCTAGATTTTTCTAGTATTTGAGTCTGATTGTGATTGTTTTAGATCAAGCTTTAAGTCTTGTGTTTTGTTCTAGGTTGATGATCTTATCTTTCTACGGATTTCTCCGACGCGTGGCACGATTCGTTTTGGTGGCGGCGGGAAGCTTAGTCCACGATACATCGGGCCATTCCGTATCTTGGGCAGGGTCGGTGCAGTGGCTTACCGACTGGAGTTACCGCCCGCACTAGAGGGAATGCACAGTGTGTTCCACGTGTCACAACTGAGATGGTACGTGGCAGATCCCAGTCACGTCTTAGACCACTCTGAGATCAAGGTGGGACCGACACTCAGCTATCCAGAGAAGCCGGTTGAGATCTTGGACCGAAGAGAGAAGGTGCTCCGGAACCAGGTCATTCCCTTGGTTCGCGTTGCATGGAGACACCACTCTCCAGGTGAGTCCACCTGGGAGAGGGAGGATGACATGCGGGAGCGATTCCCATATCTCTTCGAGCCTTGAGGTAAAATTCTTTTTTTTTTCATCCTTGTTCTATTCATGATTGCTGTGTTAGTTCTCATTCAATTTCGAGGACGAAATTTTTTTTAAGGAGGGTAGATTTGTCATCCCCAGTTTTCGAATTAGGGGTGTTTTCGTCATTTTCAAGTTTTATAAATTTTTAGGAATTTTATTTGATTTTATATGATTTTTTGGGATTTGTTTGAGTTGGTTTGAATTTTATCCAATTTGGACTTAAGTTGGAGACCCGGGTAGCCTGAACACTAGTGGGACCCACATACTAGCTGGGGTTGGCCCACATACCATCCTAATTAGGCTAGAAACCATAAACCCTATTTCCATGGCTTAATTAGTCATTTTAGAGCTTATTTAGTTAATTAAAATTAGACCGAAACGAACCGAACCAACCCAACCTAAGTCTAATGGGTTTGGAGGGTTATTGGATCTCACCCAAAACCCAATAACCCCCCCCCCCCCCATATGGCCGGCCAAGTAGGAGCACCCCCCCTCTTTCTTCTACACAAAGTAAACTCTCTCTCTTTCTCTCTAATTTCTTTCTTCTTCCCAAGCTTTTTCTTCTCCAAGGAAACTCTACATAGGTATGTTCATAAATTCACCATTTAATTCCTCTTTAGCATTAATTCTTTCACAATAAATGTAGAGAAAGGGATTCTCTACACTTTTCCCTAGAATTTGTAGGATTCCCTAGAAATCTAGGTTAGGGATTTAATTTGGGGTTTTCCTAATTAAGAGTGGTATATATATTTGTATGTATATATATATATATATATATATATATATATATATATATATATATATATATATATATGTGTGTGTGTGTGTGTGTGTGTATGTATTATATATATGTATTTGTGTGTAGAGTGAGAGAATGGTGGTGGTGGTATATGAGTGAGAGTGGTGGTGAGAGTGTGTGTTTGTGTGTGTGTGTGAGTGTGTTTGTGAGAGAGTATGCGTGGGTGTATGAATTTAGATATATATAGATATGTGTATGTGCCTATGTATATATATATATATAGATATATGTTTGTGTGTATATACATGTATCTATATGTGTGTGTGTGTGTATTTATATATGGATATAGGTGTATGAATTTATATATATATGTAGAGATGTTTGTGTGTGTGTATATATATATATATATATATATATATATATATATATATATATATATATATATGGTTTTATATATATATATATATATATATATATATATATATATATATATATATATATATAGGGATAGGAAGTAGAAGAATAAGATGATGAAGAAGAAGAGAATGCAGTGGCAGTCTCAGCTGCAGCAGCAGCTGAGAGCAGCAGCAGCAGCATGCTCAGCAGGAGCAGCTGCAAGCAGTACCAGTAACAGCAGCTACAGCAGTAGCTGTAGCAAGAAACCCCCCTAGCTCCTAAACCCTTTAAACCCCCCCTATATCTATATATATATATATATATTTTATATATATATATATATATATATATATATATATATATATATATATATATATGAATAGAGAGAATAAGAAGAGGAAGATTAGAAGAATTAGAATTAGGAAGTATGAAAGGAATGAGAAGGAAAAGGATAAGGAATTAGAGTAAGAAAGAGAAGAAGGGAATTAGAAGAAGTTAGAATAGAATTAGAAGAAGTAAGGAAGAGTTAGGAAGAAGAACTAGAATGAGAGAATAGGGAATTAGAAGAAGTTAGGAAGAGGAAGTAGAAGGAAAAGAATTAGAAGAATAGAATTAGAAGAAGAAGAGTTAGAAGAGGAAATAGAATTTAGAGGGATTGAGTTAGAGGGTGAAACGGAGCTCCGAGTGTCGAAATGAGATGAAACTTGGAGGGGACCTAGAATACGTGAATTAGACTTTGCGGGTAGGCTCCCGAGTTAAAATCGGGGTTGTAGGACGCCGGTATCGCGCCGTACCATTGCGTATCTTGAAATATTCAAGATATCGCCAATGGGCCGTAAGATGGACTAGACGTCCACTTTACCTAGGTATCTTGGTAGGTAACGTATGTACAGGCTAGTACCCTACTACCCTAGGGAGCATGGGTCAAAATACTAAGCGTAGGTAGGCTAACTGGGTAATTGCCTAAGTTAGAATTTTACCTTTTTAAAGGGTAAAATAGGATATTGGCCTATGGCCAAGATTCGGGTTTCGAAGTCCAAGATGGACTTGGATATGGGTTGTAGAGGTTGGTAATGATTAGAAATAGCCGTCTAGATCTAGTCTTGACCCCGGTTGACCACGGTTGACTTTTTAGACCAAAAGTCAACTATGGGTCAACACTTTACCCAATTTAGTCCCAAATTCCATTAAACTTGGACAGTTGACCAAAAGTCAACTATTAGTCACCAGTGACCTAGGGTTAACCTAGAGTTGACTTAGAGTTGACCAGAGTTGACCCGTTGACCAAAAGTCAACTGTAAGTCAACTTTCGACCTAGTTTGATTCGGATTGACTTCCAATGTCCTCCCATGACCAAGATTGACCCAACTAGACATGTCTTGACCTAGAATGACTTAATAGGATTTAATTTGATTTAACTTTACTTCCTAAACATAGTATTGATACGTCTTGTTCTCTATAGGTCCTCGAGACACTGTAGTGGATCCAGTTGACATATTTTATCATCTTACAGGCGAGTACATTTTCTGATAACTTATTTCTAATTTATGATAACTGTTATGAGTCATGTACTTAGTGTTGATATGCTTATTCCTGACACATGGTTCTCACGGATTGGTATTCTTGGATCCCGACGAGAGATGTTTCTCTTTCTTAGGTTGGGATGTATTGTGCAAGCTCCCTTGTAGCTCTTGCTCAATATATGGTCACTGATTCTAGAGAAGGTTCGCTACCTTTTTATTAGAATCCCGTGCAGTGATGTGTCCTGTTTGGATCCATTCTACCAGTTGGGCTAGGGGGAGTAGTAGCGTATGCCTGTGATCATATCCCCTTGTATTCTTGAACAGTGTGAGTCATATACCGCACTTATGACTTGCCAAGCCAGTTCTCGACAGGTACCCAAGCCGATCACAAGTTGAAACTACTACTCACACACATTGGATATATAGATTACCTTGATTGTGTACATACCATGATTCAGTTCTACTTTCTTGTTCTAGCTCTAGCTTTACAGCTTACCATGCCATGATACATTTATGTACACTCCATGATTTTATTGTATATGCTCTATTTACAGTCTTATAGCTTTTATTCTATCTTGAGATCTGTTATGAGATATATGTACTCGTTCCATCCTGACTGGATATGTTGATAAAATATTACAGATGCAGATGAGGGGGATTGCAGTACCTACTACGGTCCGGATGACGTAGTGGGTTTAGACTTGGTCCCACAGGGCTTAGCTCCGCCTGACGAGACTTTACCACTTGCTTAGTTAGAGTAGGTCTTTTGTACTGGACCTTGTCTCCAGTTACTTTTGAGGCTGTATTACATTTGGATTGTATTAGAGACTGGACTTGTATATTATTTGTGTCTGGACTTGACAGGTTATATTTTATCGTCTTGTTGTCTTTATCTTTCAAGTCTTTACTTTATCATCTTAGAGTTGTGATTGGGCACTCATATATATTCATTACTTGTCCTCCGTTCGGAGTTGACCATATTCTCGACAGGTTTTGATATATATATATGTTACGACCCGCACCCACCGTGAGGGTACGAGAATGTAACAACGTCCAGCCTACGTCGCAGTGTCGGCGGTAGAACGATGTTCTAGGTCATGAACTATAACTACATAACATGAAATATACTCTCCAGAAGGAGGCCAACACCGAGGTACAACTCAATCACAATCTAAGGTAGAATGTAGCACGATGAAAATAGATAAGAAATCCTCAACTGAGGTACAACATAAATGGAATACAAGTCTCATCATCTCTAAAATATACAACTCTGAAAATAAAGACAACAGCTAAGCATGAAAAGAAGGAACAGTCTACGCTATCTACACTATACAAGGTATCATCCTGAGCAGCTGCCTGAACCTTCCCAGGGGTCCAGGTCGCGAATGTCAACTAGGCAAACTCCAAGTAAGGGTGCAGGGTTCCTCATCATCCTCTGTAAAATTTTCAACAGGTCCAGTCAGGACGGGAGCGAGCACAAAACATCTCACGCAGTTCATATCATGTTAGGAAATATAAAGCATGCAATAGAGTAAGGTACATGAAACGCTGAAAGAAAGAAGTGTGTTAAAAACAGTAGAGATTTGATAACAGAAAATATCTAAATATGATAAGTAAGAACTGTAAGCCTACTGTGATTTAGAGTACAATATGGTTATGTAAACGGTCTAGGAAAATGTAATGGTAACTCCATTGTACGTGGGTGTACAATAGACATATATAATAGTTATACAATCTTGTACAATAGGATTTGATTACATAACCAATTCTACTCCCCCTCCCCAATCAAAACACAAGGATCCACTCCAGTTACATTATCTTGCACAATAGTGTACAATGTTATACAATGGATGTATAATATTATACAATAGGTGTACAATATTATACAATAGTTGTACAATGTTATACAATAGTGTACAATGGTCTATCCCTGGAACTCATGTGATAATGAGAGTACAATATGCACAATGAGTGTACAAGGATATAGGTATTCAGTAAATACAATATGGAAGTAAAACGCACATCACAATATGTATCTAGTGAATACAAGGGGATAATATCCCAAAAGAAGATCCTTATAGTACCAATCCGTGATAACAATCGTGTCAGCATCAAGTACAGTAATCTAGAGCAAGAATGTAAATTCAGGCAAGTATAAAACGGTCAGAGAATGTACTCGCCTCATATCTGAATGTCTGAAGTAAATGTACTGCCTGAGGAGAGGTGTCTATCTCCTAATTAGAGCAACATAAGTTACAACATGTCTAAAATAAGGAAATAGACTGCTACAATGCATCTACATGCTGTCTAGGTCAAACTAGGCTAAAGTCAACACTTGGTCAACTCTAGTCAACTATCTAGTCAAAGCTAGGTCAACTGGGTCAACATAGACTCAATGAAGTCTCACTAGGCCTAACCAGTCTACCCTAGCTAGTACACACCATACAAATCCAAGGCTATACACGCCAACACAAGTCACATATCAAGATACATCACATTCATACATATTCAACATTATATAAATATATATATAAATATATATATATATATATATATATATATATATATATATATATATATATATATATATATATATATATAAGAGAAAAGAACTAACATGTAAAGCTATGTGTGTGTGTGTAAACATGGAGGTGTACATGAAAAGAGAAATCAACACTGGTTATGAGTTTATACTACACATGGCACAAAGCTAACCCATCTACATTACACATGTATTATACTTAACATGCATGGCTACAAGTATACATCTATATACATTAGAGTAGAGACTATTTAAGTTATAACTAACATGCATCTATACTTTACATAAATCTATATATATTATAGCAATCATTTAGAGAAGGGTTACATGGCATGGTAGTTGATATAGAGTGGGGTGTCCTTGTGCAGAGGGTGAAGTTTATTCTCAGTTTAGTTCCACATTTACATATAAACTAAAGTGAGCTATCCCATAAACTGGTGTAACTAACCACATAAAATGAACCATGTTATCTGAAATCTGCCATTAAGCCAACATCCCATATGCATACAGCTCATGCATTGTCTAATACTGAAATTAACTAACATTTCGAATTAAGGGGTTGAAGGTTAACATTACATTCATAGACATTCCACTATATTGAAAACTAAAATTGGCTTGGCAATAGGAAAAGGAAGGTATATATGCTTACATGGACAGTTCAGTGTTCGAACAACCTAAAATGAACTAACATTCAATCTAAATATCAGCTATGCATTGGTTCTATGTCTACATATGAAATCTGATATTGCATTTACAATATTTATACATTATGCATTCATATCTATCATTACATATATACCTTGCATTTATATCTAGCATTCATTATATACTTTCATGCATGCATTGTATATCATTCTTTCATTCATGCATTGCTTACATATATTACATTAATTGTATTCCTACATGCTTGCATTCAACCATATATATACATTAATGTAAATAGGATATATATCATATATATATATATAATTTCATTCATCTAACATATCATGCATTACATACTCTATATTCATTTAATATCCATACTACATAGGCTCATAGGTTACACAAAATCATATATCGTATAGTCACTCTTTTACTTAAAATCAATACTGTACCAATTGGGCATTCATTAAATTCTAGGATTAAAGTATGTTGTAGTACTTCATGTTAGCTTTCCGAAACTTCAAACGGATTGCATTTTCGTGTCCGGAAGCTCCCGAAATCGTAAAAATACCGAAACGCGTTCGTCTTTCGTACAGCTGACACTCAAATAATTCTACAGAAAGTTACAGAAAGAATTTGGCTTATTAAAATATATATTTGGAAATATAATTTCGATACGGTTCTTTTAAAAAAATGGAAGATAAATCGTAGTTTTAAGGTAAAAGTTATGACATTTCTAAGTTGCTATTGCTACTAAAAATGTAGATAAAAATTATGACGGATTTGGGTAGTTTGAGACAAAAGAACACAAGTATATAACATAATATATCAAGAACTCACTCTCTACAATAATATATATATATGAGACACTCTAGAACACATCTCCAATACAAAAATATGAGATTAATCATGTAATAATTCATTCATACATAACAACAACACATAGTGTGTCCAAATTTGGAATTTTCCCACATAGACACAACCACAACACAAATGACACTCCTATGACCTCCAAATGGACACAAAATAGACACAAATGGAGATACAACCATGGGAGTCATTCCTATGGGTTCAAAATAGACCTATATGCATGAGAAAATGAAAAGGAGAAGGGATTTATACCTCCCGGTAGATCGAATCGAAGAAAAGCCTTCTCGGAGCGACACCGACACGTAGAGATTCCAAAAGGACACGAACGAGCTCCGAATCCTCCCAAACTTGGGTAGCTTCTTCCTTGGCTAGAATGGAGAAGGAAAGAAGAAGATCTGGTGGCGAAATGGAAGGATTTGGTGGAGAAATTGCTAGGGATTGCTCTCTAGGAATTTGGGGAAGAACAAGAGAGAGAGAGTGTGGATGAGAATAATGAAATAAACTTGAGCCTATCCTCTCCCAAAGTGGCTGGCCATATGGGGCTATTTGTCCTATTATGGTAAGGTCCAAAATGCTCCTACTAACCTATTTTATTAGTATTAGGAAAGGGCTAATTGGTTGGGGCTAAATTAGTCATTCTAAGGTCTCTAATCACACTAACCTTATCCATAATAATTAGTCTAACCTCTAACTAAAATATTTCTATCATGTGGGCCATGGCTAACTAATGTGTGGGTCCACTAAAGTCAACACTACCCCCGGGTCCCCGTTTCAAGTCGGATTGAGCTGAAATTCGAACCCGACTCAAATAACCCCAAAACAATATCATAAATAATAAAATAAATTTCAAAAATATTTCAAAAATACAAAATGACAAAAATACTCCTGTTCCTGAAAACTGGGGGTGACAAATTCCTCGAAATTAAAACCAAACAATAGTAAAATGTCAAAATCACAAGTCATAATTTTAAATAGTTTAAAAATGATTAAAAATCACCAAAAATCATAATATGAAATAATTATCAATAAATAATAATTATAATTACAAAATTTCAAAATTACTCTCATCTGGAAAACTGGGTGTTACAATCCTACCCACCTTATAAAAATTTCGTCCTCGAAATTAAGATGATCGCACCCCCTTCTAGGTCAAACATAGTCAAGGGTCAATCACTAGTCAATTTCTCAACATCCAAGTACTTGGTCATCAACTGGTCAACTTCTTAGGGTTTTACCTATGCTAGCTATTTAGGTGTTGGCAACTAGAATTTAGCAAAAGAGAAACTCTATAATAGACTAGCTTTTAACTTCCCAATCCTATCAAGTCACCTATAACTAAATACCTACAAGCTAAGCACATGAATACCAAATACCATATATATATATATATATATATATATATATATATATATATATATATATATATATATATATATGCTCAAGAACAACAACCCATCACATATATCATAAGTATATCATCTATATATATACATGACTGATCAACCAAGGGTTAAGGCAGACTAAACTTATAAGGGTCTGAAACAATGCTTAGAACTAGGCTAAGGATGAATGGTCTGAATCAAGGGGACATGGTATCTAGTGAAGGGTCTGCACACTGCCTATAAAGGTGATCAACACAAAGGAACTCAACACGAAGGAAACTTAACTAAAATGGAAAACTGAACCAAGTATAGGCTAAACAACATGTTTATAACCCTATACAACAATGGCCTATAGATACCAACTAACCTATATCCCATATGCCAATATCATCTGCAATCTATCTATGCAAATAGACCTCTCGGTCTTAGGTGAAACTACAACTATACTCAAAGGCAGGCTCTGGTCATGGGTGCCTCACTGGAAAAGGTAAGGAAAAGTAGTAATAATCATCAAGGATGTAAGGCATACTAACATCCTATGTGTAACTGGTTGGTATTATAGATAACAGGAGAATTATCTGCAATGGGTTACTATTCTAACACCAATGCTAACTATCACCTCTAGGGTACAGACACTCTACAAGTCATCATACCATTATACTATGAAGGAACTACCTATGAATAAGCTCTACAAAACTAAATATCCCTACTCCTCAGTTATTTATAACAATCAAAAGGGTATGATGTTTAAACCTTCTCAAGATACAATCTGTTAATCATATGCGTCTGTCCAAAATCATGTTGTCCAGAGTCTTCATCATGCTAGTGAGCAAGGCTACGATAATCACAGAGTCCTTGACTAAGGTACGTACCTCTAGGTTCATGGTATTTAAAATTTTCGTATTGTCGCATGCGACGGCAAAAACCTTAAATTCCCATACCCGAGAATACATCCAAAATCTGACTACATGTCCTCACTATGCCAACTAACACGACTATCGAGGATTCTAGATTCCATGATTTAGGCGACCTAGCCCATATGATTTTCTCAGAAGAAAAAACAAACACAACAAAAGAGTAACATGACAAAATTAATCAATCAACAAGGAACAGATGGAATCGGATTTCAAAGTAATTATAAAAGACAATTGCGGGAATAGAATTGAGAAGAACGGAACTTACAGCAAGATCTCCAATGGTCTGCGCATCCTTGACTGTCCTGACGATAGCTCGCCCTGCTAGTTTTTCCTGGTCTGTTGCTGATGCTGCATGAATCACCGATGCTGAGAGAAATCAGAAATGACGGGAGAAAATCTCTGTACAGATAGAGGTACACCTCCAATGTAGCAGAAATGCCAACCTGAGTCGGCACAACAGAAGCTGCAGTCTCGAGGCCCTGATGAACAAGACGAGAGGTGGCCAGCCTCTCGATAGTATCCCCCGAACCGAAGCGATGAGATTGTGTCTTCATAACCATCATGAAAATTGATCAAACAAGAAGCAATTTCTGAGAATGAAGCAAAAAATTCAAAGGAGGACAGTTTATATTCAAGGGAAGTCAATAAGCAAAAAATTTTGACAAAAAGGAATCTGATTAAGAGTTTTTCCTAATGTGATTGAGTACCTCCAAAATATCTTAATCCTACTGCAGGCTGTAGTGATACTCTAGTTCGAATACCACTACATAAACTCGACCTGCATGGGCCACCACTAAAAACGTGTTACGACCCGCACCCACCGTGAGGGTATGAGAACGTAACAACGCCCAGCCTACGTCGCAGTGTCGGCGGTAGAACGCTGTTCTAGGTCATGAACTATAACTACATAACATAAAATATACTCTCCAAAAGGAGGCCAACACTGAGGTACAACTCAATCACAATCTAAGGTAGAATGTAGCACGATGGAAATAGATAAGAAATCCTCAACTGAGGTACAACATAAATGGAATACAAGTCTCATCATCTCTAAAATATACAACTCTGAAAATAAAGACAACAGCTAAGCATGAAAAGAAGGAACAGTCTAAGCTATCTACACTATACAAGGTATCATCCTGAGCAGCTGCCTGAACCTCCCTAGGGGTCCAGGTCGCGAGTGTCAACTAGGCAAACTCCAAGTAAGGGTGCAGGGTTTCTCATCATCCTTTGTAAAAATTTTAACAGGTCCAGTCAGGACGGGAGCGAGCATAAAACATCTCACGCAGTTCATATCATGTTAGGAAATATAAAGCATACAATAGAGTAAGGTACATGAAACGCTGAAAGAAAGAAGTGTATGAAAAACAGTAGAGATTTGATAACAGAAAATATCTAAATATGATAAGTAAGAACTGTAAGCCTACTGTGATTTAGACTACGATATGGTTATGTAAACGGTCTAGAAAAATGCAATGGTAACTCCATTGTACGTGGGTGTACAATAGACATATACAATAGTTATACAATCTTGTACAATAGGATTTGATTACATAACCAATTCTACTTCCCCTCCCCAATCAATACACAAGGATCCACTCCAGTTACGTTATCTTGCACAATAGTGTACAATGTTATACAATAGATGTACAATATTATACAATAGGTGTACAATGTTATACAATAGTTGTACAATGTTATACAATAGTGTACAATGGTCTATCCCTGGAACTCATGTGATAATGAGAGTACAATATGCATAATGAGTGTACAAGGATATAGGTATTCAGTAAATACAATATGGAAGTGAAACGCACATCACAATATGTATCTAGTGAATACAAGGAGATAACATCCCAAAAGAAGATCCTTATAGTACCAATCTGTGATAACAATCGTGTCAGCATCAAGTACAGTAATCTAGAGCAAGAATGTAAATTCAGGCAAGTATGAAACGGTCAGAGAATGTACTCGCCTCATATCTGAATGTCTGAAGTAAATGTACTGCCTGAGGAGAGGTGTCTGTCTCCTAATTAGAGCAACACAAGTTACAACATGTCTAAAATAAGGAAATAGACTGCTACAATGCATCTACATGCTGTCTAGGTCAAACTAGGCTAAAGTCAACACTTGGTCAACTCTAGTCAACTATCTAGTCAAAGCTAGGTCAATTGGGTCAACATAGACTCAATGAAGTCTCACTAGGCCTAACCAGTCTACCCTAGCTAGTACACACCATACAAATCCAAGGCTATACACGCCAACACAAGTCACATATCAAGATACATCACATTCATGCATATTCAACATTATATATATATATATATTTATATATATATATATATATATATATATATATATATAAATATATATATATATATATAAATATATATATATATATATATATATATATATATATATATATATATATATATATAAATATATATATATATATATATATATATATATATAAGAGAAAAGAACTAACATGTAAAGCTATGTGTGTGTGTGTAAACATGGAGGTGTACATGAAAAGAGAAATCAACACTGGTTATGAGTTTACACTACACATGGCACAAAGCTAACCCATCTACATTACACATGTATTATACTTAACATGCATGGCTACAAGTATACATCTATATATATTAGAGTAGAGACTATTTAAGTTATAACTAACATGCATCTACACTTTACATAAATCTATATATATTATAGCAATTATTTAGAGAAGGGTTACATGGCATGGTGGTTGATATAGAGTGGGGTGTCCTTGTGCAGAGGGTGAAGTTCATTCTCATTTTAGTTCCACATTTATATATAAACTAAAGTGAGCTATCCCATAAACTGGTGTAACTAACCACATAAAATGAACCATGTTATCTGAAATCTGCCATTAAGCCAACATCCCATATGCATACAGCTCATGCATTGTCTAATACTGAAATTAACTAACATTTCGAATTAAGGGGTTGAAGGTTAACATTATATTCATAGACATTCCACTATATTAAAAACTAAAATTGGCTTGGCAATAGGAAAAGGAAGGTATATATGCTTACATGGACAGTTCAGTGTTCGAACAACCTAAAATGAACTAACATTCAATCTAAATATCAGCTATGCATTGGTTCTATGTCTACATATGAAATCTGATATTGCATTTACAATATTTATACATTATGCATTTATATCTATCATTACATATATACCTTGCATTTATATCTAGCATTCATTATATACTTTCATGCATGCATTGTATATCATTCTTTCATTCATGCATTTATGCATTGCTTACATATATTACATTAATTATATTCCTACATGCTTGCATTCAATCATATATATACATTAATGTAAATAGGATATATATTATATATATATAATTTCATTCATCTAACATATCATGTATTACATACTCTATATTCATTTAATATCCATACTACATAGGCTCATAGGTTACCCAAAATGCATATATCGTATAGTCACTCTTTTACTTAAAACCAATACTGTACCAGTTGGGCATTCACTAAATTCTAGGATTAAAGTATGTTGTAGTACTTCATGTTAGCTTTCCGAAACTTCAAACGGATCGCATTTTCGTGTCCGAAAGCTCCCGAAATCGTAAAAATACCGAAACGCGTTCGTCTTTCGTACAGCTGACACTCAAATAATTCTACAGAAAGTTATAGAAAGAATTTGGTTATTAAAATATATATTTGGAAAGCTAATTTCGATACGGTTCTTTTAAAAAAATGGGAGATAAATCAGAGTTTTAACCTAAAAGTTATGACATTTCTAAGTTGCTATTGCTACTAAAAAGGTGGATAAAAATTATGACGGATTTGGGTAGTTTGAGACAAAAGAACAAAAGTATTGTCACTCCCCGTTCCCAGAATGCATATTTTTATACATGTACAACTCTTGTGTATTTATTTAGTATTTATCATGTATTATTCTGTATTTAAATTCCTTTAGTTTCATGTTAATCAATTACCTGCTCTTTAAATTTTTATGTTGATTAATTTCCTACAATTTTATTTCTGCAATTTTATTTCCTGCTTTAGTCTTACTTTCGGGTTGGCCTTGGATGGATCCGTGCAACCCGGCCCAACACCCCACCTACCACCACTCCCCCTATTTAAAGCCACCCTCTTCCTTCTCTCTCCTCATTACTTCTCTTCACCATTACTTCTTCTTCTTCCTCTCATCACTTCACCACCTACCAGCAGCAGCAGCAGGAGGCAAGTGCAAACTTGCTCCTACTTGAGAACCATGTTTTTATGGTTCATTTGGCTTCCTCTTGTGATTCTAAGAGAGTTTACTACTTAGTATTTTGGATTTCGTTGGCTTGTTTTCTCTAGATCTAAGTTGTAGTATTTCGGCTGTTCATGGGTTCTTGGTCCACCAACTTAGCGTGTATTTCTGGCACTGGAGCGAAGGCTCCATAGGACTTGGAGTTCGGGAGATGTTGTACGCTCACGTTCTTACGTGCTCGCGTAAACATCAGCCTTCACGCTCACGTTCTTACGTGCGTACGTGTATTTTAGTCACGCACACATCCTTGCGTGCGTGTATTTTAGTCACGCACACATCCTTGCGTGCGTGTATTTTAGTCACGCACACATCCTTGCGTACGTGTATTTTAGTCACGCACACATCCTTGCGTGCGTGTATTTTAGTCACGCACACATCCGTGCGTGCGTGTATTTTAGTCACGCACACATCCTTGCGTGCGTGTATTTTAGTCACGCACACATCCTTGCGTGCGTGTATTTTAGTCACGCACACATCCGTGCGTGCGTGTATTTTAGTCACGCACACATCCTTGCGTGTGTGTATTTTAGTCATGCATACACTCACGCTGTACTTGCGTGCGTGACTTTTCACGCCCATGACTTTGTACTTGCGTGCGTGACTTTTCACGTTCATCCAGTGTGTGCGTGAATTTCTTTCCACGCTCACGCTTGCCAGCGTGTATTATTTTATACGCTCACTCCTTCATGCTAGACTTAGCGTGACTTGTTGGTCTTAGCATAGACTTTTCGCGTGACTTGTTACGCATAGACTTGCTGGCGTGACTTCTTGACCTGGGTGTTTCTATTGTTCTATAACTTATTCACTTAATATTTGCATGATAATCCTCCTATTATGTCCTTACGCCTTTTTGCATGAACCCGATAATCTTAGCATGTTAGTATTTTAATACATATGTTTGTGTATTAGTGCCAAGTGTCTTGATTGATTGATGGATACCTAATAAGATTGGAACTTGACCTTGAGAGTTATAGACTCGACCCATTTCATGCTAAATGACTTTCATGCCTTGTCACCATTGATGACGATGGTATCTTGACTAAATTGATCATGCGTTCCTAGTTGGAACTAAGAGACTGGCTAGTCGTCTTATTGAATTGAATGAATGGGACACGTTCATGTTATGAACTATTGAAATTAACTGGCTAATCCCGAATATTGACATACATGCACATGCAGGCTTCAATCTATTTATTTATTTATTTATTTAATTATTTATTTATTTATTTATTTATTTATTTTCTACAAAAGCAGCATGTGTACTTTATAATCAAGGCATGATTACTCCGTGGTTAGATTTGATTGTTGCATTACGCTATGTAAGACCTGCAACCTAACCGCACTGGTATCGTTGTAGAGTTGCGCATATCGTACCCCGTACGAAAGTACTCATTTGAATGACCATGATCTACGGCATGGAATTTCACTCAACGTAGGGACTATTAAGTTAAATAAAAATAATAATTGCATGGAGAGAATGGATTCCCGAGTTATTACATGGCAGCCCCCTTGGGACGAGTAGTACCCGACGGGCCGGCTGGTTCCCACAGATACTGTAAATCTGCCACACGGGCAGGGAACAGTATCTGCTTTTATTATTATTGTATATTGTATATTGATGACGGGCGTCCTGCTGGGACTCGTCTAATTCATGCATGGCGCACATGATTGACTGGATAGACTAGCCTTGCTCGCACATAGTAAGAACTGAGGAATCTTTATTGCATTATTCCAGGATAACTTGGGACTCACAATAGCAAGCCGTAGAATTTGATTGGCTGTTCAAGATGATTTGTTTGTGTACTATACCTACTATGTTGCCTAACTGAGATGATCAGAATGTCAAGACATGACGGGCCAACTTCTGTCCTTGTTTGGTTGGGAGGTTGGTTCGAAGTGTCGTGATGTTATGTGAATCCTAGAGGATAGCAGAGATCTATTATTATATTCTCTTACTTACTGGTTTAATCCTTCATATCGTCCTTCCTTGTGGTACTTGCTATTAGAGGTCTAACCTCTCTGGTTTTGCATGGCCAGATTTAGAGCCGGTCCCCGAGGATCCAGCTTACTTCTACCTCCAAGATGGTCAACACTAGGGGAATGATCGCAGGAGGACTCGAGTGAGTTCCTTACTTCACCACTCGTTTTGTTATTTACTTTATACTTAGCCGTTTGGCATCGACATGTTAGTCGGATTGTCTTGTACTTGCTTTTACATGATTGTAATTAAGTCAGACTGCAGCTGATAACAATTGTGTATATGTTACTATACCATCTGGCTATGTTTTGTAAAGCCAGATATCAAGAACATCTTGACTGAGCGTTTGGGATGCCTTACTGCTTTATCTTACATGTTCTCTATTTCTGCTTTTTATTTGAATGATTGAGACAATAGATATGAAGTGACCATAGAAAGACTTTTATGTAGTATGCACCCCCTCGTCTGGTTAGACAGCATTGATCGTATTATACGGTATTCATCTACCCGTAATACGTAGCTGGCTGAGTCATTCCTCCGCTCTCCAGTATTCTGGTTCTGGGGTGTGACAAGGTTTTAGTGGTGGCCCATGCAGGTCTGATTTCAGACTTGTAGGGTGTTTTGATTTATAGGATGTCTTAATCACACATGTTTCCCCTTGATCTCCTGATTCGTTATTCTCAACTCTTGCTTGATATTCCGGTATCCTTTCACTTCATTGATCATTCATGTCCGGTCGTTTGATTGTTCTCTTGTCCCTTTTCTTAGGGGCACTTCGTCCGTATCGGTCAGAGCTGGACAGCAACAACAAGAGCAACATGGACAACCTGACCAGGTTGGTCAGCAACAAGGGCCAGTCTCACTTCAGGAGACTATCCAGAAAGAAGTGATAGTAGAACCGCAGTATCCGGAAGTTCCAAACCCACCCATAGTTCTACCTACTCCTGTGGAAGTGGACACACCAGCCCTTCTGGAGATCATGAGAGAAATGATGGCTACTCAGCAACATCAGATGTTGGCCCAGCAGCGCATGCACACTCAGCTACAAGAGCAGAATATGTTGCTCAACCAAGGATTGCAGACGGCTTTGGAAAGAGGAGTGAGGACTGATTCAGGAGCATCAGCCCGGTTTTGCAAGTACAATCCCCGCCGTTTCGAGGGCACGGAGGATGCCATCTCAGCAGATGCGTGGCTTAAGGATATGGAGGCTATTCTGATAGCAGCTAAGGTACCGACAGAAAAACGTGTGGATGTAGTGAAGTTGTTACTTCAGGATCTCGCACGTGATTGGTGGGAATCAGAGGAAGTGGGCATCAGACGTCCTGTGGCTTGGGACGACTTCACAGCAAGATTCAAGACCAAGTACTATGGAGTTGTGGCACGGTTTGAGCTACAACAGAAGTTTATCAACCTCAGGCAGGCCGGCAAGACTGTAGATGCTTATGCAGTAAAGTTTTGCAGATTGAGTAGATTCGCCCCAGAGATGGTAGCAACAGAGAGCCATAGGGCCATGAGGTTTCAGCAAGGGTTTCATCTTGAACTCTTGCAATTGATAGAGGGGCACAATTACCAAACTTTTGATGAAGTATTGACGGCAACTCGAAGGCATGAGATAACCATTCAGAGGCTTGCGACAAGGACTGGGGGACAGAAGAGGTCCCATAGTCAGATTGAAGGGGGAGAAGGAGTAGCACCCCGAACAACAGCATTATCCACTGGCATTCGTATCCACGATGTGGCGATACGAGGACCAGCACCACTCAGGCAGCAGCAGCAACAGCAACAGAGGAAGAACCAGCAACCCCCGGCGGGCTGCACTTATTATGGGAAGATGGGACACACTCGAGATGTGTGTCGGACATTGAATGGACTGTGTCTGATATGTGGAAATCCAGACCATCGGGTTACCACATGTCCCATGAATTCGAGGTCAGGAGGACCAGGGCAGCAGTTTCCTGCTCTGCCAGCACCAGGGGCAGGCCAGTATCGAGGACCAGCGGTGGCAGTTAGGCCGTTGGCGTAGCGTCCGTTAGTGCAGCAGGCTCAGATGTTTCGGCAGCAGGGACCATCGATGCAACAACACCAGCATAGACCACCCCAGCATCACCAAGGAAGGGGCCAGCAGCAACATCAGGCTAGGCCGCAGCATGGAAACCAACAAGGAGGTCGAGGGCAAGCATTCACTCTGTCCTTGGAAGAGGCATTGGCATCGGGAGATGTTGTGGCAGGTTACATTCTCGTCGCCTCATATCCCGCAGTAGCATTGTTTGATTCGGGAGCATCCCATTCATTTATATCTGCACGATTTGCGATACGACTAGGAATGGAGTTCGAGGTATTGCCAGGGAGGTTGAATATACTTACTGGTAATGGGCTCGTAGGAGTTAGTAGAGTTATTTTAGCATGTAGCGTTGTAGTTTGCGGGCATTCCTTACCCGCCCGGTTGATAGAATTTCCTGTTAGAAATTTCGACGTTATCTTAGGCATGGACTGGCTGAAAGACAGTCATGCGACAATAGATTGTCATAGAGGGAGTGTATCTTTTGATATTCCAGGCATGGAGCGGTTCACCTTAGTTAGATCAGAGGCAACTCAGCAAGAGCAGGGAGTAGTAACGGCAATGGAAGAAGTTCAGATTCCGAAGTTAGTTGAAGAGTTTCTAGACGTATTTCCTGAAGAACTTCCAGGTCTACCACCAGTTAGTGATATTGAGTTCAGTATAGAATTGGCACCAGGAACTAAACCGATATCAGATCGAGTTTACAGAATGGCGGATTCAGAGCAGACCAAGGTATATCAGCACATAGAGGAACTGAAGGAGAAGAAGTTCATCCAAGCTAGCGTATTACCGTGGGCAGCACCAGTGGTACTTGTAGGAAAGAAGGATGGGTCATCCAGATTGTGTATTGACTACAGGAAGCTTAATGCGGCAACAGTGAAGAACAAGTACCCATTACCTAGGATCGATGACTTATTTGATCATTTGAGCAAAGCTAGAGTTTTCTCCAAGATAGATCTTCGTTCAGGGTACCATCAGATGAGGGTTCGGAAGGAAGATATTCCTAAGACAGCATTCAGGTCGAAGTATGGGCATTATGAATTCTTAGTAATATCGTTTGGTTTGACCAATGCTCCAGCAATATTCATGGATTTGATGAATCGTATCTTTATGCCATACTTAGACCAGTTTGTCGTTGTATTTCTTGACGACATTCTCGTATACTCTGCTAGTGAAGAGGAGCATGAAGATCACCTCAGGAAAGTGTTGCAGGTTCTGAGAGAGAACCAGTTGTATGCCAAGCTCAGCAAGTGTGAGTTTTGGTCGGATCACATTTTATTTTTGGGACATATCATATCAGGAGCTGGAGTAGCAGTAGATCCCAAGAAGGTAGAAGCAGTAGAGAGTTGGCCAGTACCCAAGACCGTAGCAGATGTGCGGAGTTTCTTGGGATTGGCAGGATATTACAGAAGGTTTGTGTCAGACTTTGCAAGGCTTTCAGCACCCATGACCCGCTTGACCCGGAAGGATGTGCCATTTGTTTGGTCGGCAGAATGTCAGGCATCATTCGAGACTTTGAAGCAGAAGTTGATATCAGCACCAATTCTCACATTGCCAGTTGGACCCAGAGGTTTTACAGTATATTGTGATGCGTCAGGTAAAGGACTTGGATGTGTCCTTATGCAACATGGAAAGGTGATAGCATATACATCTAGGCAGCTTCGGGACCACGAGAAGAATTACCCAACTCATGATTTGGAGTTGGCGGCAGTAGTGTTTGCTCTGAAGCTATGGAGGCATTACTTATATGGTGACCGAGTAGAAATGTACACAGACCATAAAAGTCTGAAGTACATCTTTACTCAGAAGGAACTAAACATGAGGCAGAGAAGATGGCTGGAGTTGATTAAGGATTATGACGTGGAGCTTCAGTATCATCCAGGCAAGGCTAATATGGTAGCAGACGCTCTCAGCAGGAGAGACGGCACATTTATGTTGACAACGCAGAGGCATATCTTAGAAGACCTTCAGGAGATGGGCATCGAAGTTATACTTCCTAGTGATGTAGGAGTTCTAACAAGTCTGCAGGTTCAATCCGACTTGGTAGGCAGAATCAAGGCAGCTCAGGCACAGGACCCAAGAATTCAGAAGCTTAGGGCAGAATGTGAGTCAGGACTCAGAAAGGAGATGAGAATTCATGAAAATGGTACACTTAGGTTTGGATCGCGTCTATGTGTGCCTAGTGGAGATACCAGACAGGAGGTTATGGCAGAAGCTCACAGTTCTCAGTATTCTATTCACCCTGGAGGGACCAAGATGTACCAAGATATCAAGCAACATTTCTGGTGGAACGGGATGAAGAGGGAGATAGCTAGATTTGTTTCCCGTTGCTTGGTATGTCAGCAAGTGAAGGCAGAACAGCAGAGGCCAGCTGGATTATTGCAACCGCTTCCTATTCCGGAATGGAAATGGGAGCATATTACAATGGACTTTGTGACCGGTTTACCGAGATCACCAAGTGGTAAGGACGCTATTTGGGTAATAGTGGACCGACTTACGAAGGTAGCGCGTTTTCTTCCTTTCAAAGTAGGGCAATCTACAGAAAAGTTGGCAGAACTGTATATGCGACAGATAGTCAGGCAGCATGGAGTCCCTGTCAGTATTATGTCGGATCGAGATACCCGCTTTATATCACACTTCTGGAAGAGCTTACATCATAGTCTGGGTACCAAGTTAAGGTTTAGCACGGCTTACCATCCGCAGACGGATGGGCAATGAGAAAGAACGATTCAGACTTTAGAAGATATGTTACGAGCTTGCACTCTAGATTTTGGAGGGTCTTGGGAGAGTCACCTGCACTTGGTCGAGTTCTCATACAATAATAGTTATCAAGCCAGTATCCAGATGGCGCCATTCGAAGCATTATATGGTAAGAAGTGCAGATCACCGCTTGCATAGGATGATATCGGAGAGAGGAAGATGCTAGGCCCGGAATTGATTGTCCAGACGGTTGAAATAGTTAAGGGAATTAGAGAGCGACTTCGAGTTGCGCAGGATCGACATCGTCATTAGACGGACCAGCATCGTAGGCCGTTAGAGTTCTCTGTTGGGGACCACGTATTCTTGCGGATCTCACCTACTCGTGGGGTCATTAGATTTGGCGTTCGCGGGAAATTGAGTCCGCGGTACGTGGGCCCATTCGTTATCCTTGATCGGATAGGCGATGTTGCTTATCATTTATCACTCCCACCTTCGTTACGAGAGGTGCATGACGTGTTTCATGTATCTCAATTACGTAGGTATATATCGGACCTAAGCCATGTCCTCGATCATTCTGAGCTGGTTGTTGGTACCAACCTGTCTTACGAGGAACAGCCTGTGTCCATTTTGGACCGAAGAGAGAAGATACTCAAGAACCGAACAATTAGTCTTGTCCGTGTTGCTTGGGGTCATCACTCCTTGGGAGAGTCAACGTGGGAACGTGAGGATGATATCCGATCACGGTATCCACACCTGTTTGACTCACAAGGTATATCTCTTTCTATATACCTTGATTGTCTTGATTCCTCATGCTTATCGCCTTATGGATAGAACTACTTGATATCGTAGATTGATGGATTTACATATATAGTACTTACTTTTGATATGGTAAAAATGATTGCTTGCTCACTAGAATTGCTTGATCACTAGAATTGCTTGTATTAGTTTAGCTCCGATATTTCTACCTGCTTTGGATTTGAAATTCCGAGGACGAAATTTTTCTAAGGTGGGTAGAGATGTCACTCCCCATTCCCAGAATGCGTATTTTTATACATGTACAACTCATGTGTATTTATTTAGTATTTATCATGTATTATTCTGTATTTAAATTCCTTTAGTTTCATGTTAATTAATTACCTGCTCTTTAAATTTTTATGTTGATTAATTTCCTGTAATTTTATTTCTGCAATTTTATTTCCTGCTTTAGTCTTACTTTCGGGTTGGCCTTGGATGGATCCGTGCAACCCGGCCCAACACCCCACCTACCACCACTCCCCTATTTAAAGCCACCCTCTCCCTTCTCTCTCCTCATTACTTCTCTTCACCATTACTTCTTCTTCTTCCTCTCATCACTTCACCACCTACCAGCAGCAGCAGCAGGAGGCAAGTGCAAACTTGCTCCTACTTGAGAACCATGTTTTTATGGTTCATTTGGCTTCCTCTTGTGATTCTAAGAGAGTTTACTACTTAGTATTTTGGATTTCGTTGGCTTGTTTTCTCTAGATCTAAGTTGTAGTATTTCGGCTGTTCATGGGTTCTTGGTCCACCAACTTAGCGTGTATTTCTGGCACTGGAGCGAAGGCTCCATAGGACTTGGAGTTCGGGAGATGTTGTACGCTCACGTTCTTACGTGCTCGCGTAAACATCAGCCTTCACGCTCACGTTCTTACGTGCGTGCGTGTATTTTAGTCACGCACACATCCTTGCGTACGTGTATTTTAGTCACGCACACATCCTTGCGTGCGTGTATTTTAGTCACGCACACATCCTTGCGTGCGTGTATTTTAGTCACGCACACATCCTTGCGTACGTGTATTTTAGTCACGCACACATCCGTGCGTGCGTGTATTTTAGTCACGCACACATCCTTGCGTGCGTGTATTTTAGTCACGTACACATCCTTGCGTGCGTGTATTTTAGTCACGCACACATCCGTGCGTGCGTGTATTTTAGTCACGCACACATCCTTGCGTGCGTGTATTTTAGTCACGCATACACTCACGCTGTACTTGCGTGCGTGACTTTTCACGCCCATGACTTTGTACTTGCGTGCGTGACTTTTCACGTTCACCCAGTGTGTGCATGAATTTCTTTCCACGCTCACGCTTGCCAGCGTGTATTATTTTATACGCTCACTCCTTCATGCTAGACTTAACGTGACTTGTTGGTCTTAGCATAGACTTCTCGCGTGACTTGTTAGCGCATAGACTTGCTGGCGTGACTTCTTGACCTGGGTGTTTCTATTGTTCTATAACTTATTCACTTAATGTTTGCATGATAATCCTCCTATTATGTCCTTACGCCTTTTTGCATGAACCCGATAATCTTAGCATGTTAGTATTTTAATACATATGTTTGTGTATTAGTGCCAAGTGTCTTGATTGATTGATGGATACCTAGTAAGATTAGAACTTGACCTTGAGAGTTATAGACTCGACCCATTTAATGCTAAATGACTTTCATGCCTTGTCACCATTGATGACGATGGTATCTTGACTAAATTGATCATGCGTTCCTAGTTGGAACTAAGAGACTGGCTAGTCGTCTTATTGAATTGAATGAATGGGACACGTTCATGTTATGAACTATTGAAATTGACTGGCTAATTCCGAATATTGACATACATGCACATGCAGGCTTCAATCTATTTATTTATTTATTTATTTATTTATTTTCTATAAAAGCAGCATGTGTACTTTATGATCAAGGCATGATTACTCCGTGGTTAGATTTGATTGTTGCATTATGCTATGTAAGACCTGCAACCTAACCACACTGGTATCGTTGTAGAGTTGCGCATATCGTACCCCGTACGAAAGTACTCATTTGAATGACCATGATCCACGGCATGGGATTTCACTCAACGTAGGGACTATTAAGTTAAATAAAAATAATAATTGCATGGAGAGAATGGATTCCCGAGTTCTTACATGGCAGCCCCCTTGGGACGAGTAGTACCCGACGGGCCGGCTGGTTCCCACAGATACTGTAAATCTGCCACACGGGCAGGGAACAGTATCTGCTTTTATTATTATTGTATATTGTATATTGATGACGGGCGCCCTGCTGGGACTCGTCTAATTCATGCATGGCGCACATGATTGACTGGATAGACTAGCCTTGCTCGCACATAGTAAGAACTGAGGAATCTTTATTGCATTATTCCAGGATAACTTGGAACTCACAATAGCAAGCCGTAGAATTTGATTGGCCATTCAAGATGATTTGTTTGTGTACTGTACCTACTATGTTGCCTAACTGAGATGATCAGAATGTCAAGACATGACGGGCCAACTTTTGTCCTTGTTTGGTTGGAAGGTTGGTTCGAAGTGTCGTGATGTTATGTGAATCCTAGAGGAGAGCAGAGATCTATTATTATATTCTCTTACTTACTGGTTTAATCCTTCATATCGTCCTTCCTTGTGGTACTTGCTATTAGAGGTCTAACCTCTCTGGTTTTGCATGGCCAGATTTAGAGCCGGTCCCCGAGGATCCAGCTTACTTCTACCTCCAAGATGGTCAACACTAGGGGAATGATCGCAGGAGGACTCGAGTGGGTTCCTTACTTCACCACTCGTTTTGTTATTTACTTTATACTTAGCCGTTTGGCACCGACATGTTAGTCGGATTGTCTTGCACTTGCTTTTACATGATTGTAATTAAGTCAGACTGCAGCTGATAACAATTGTGTATATGTTACTATACCATCTGACTATGTTTTGTAAAGCCAGATATCAAGAACATCTTGACTGAGCGTTTGGGACGCCTTACTGCTTTATTTTACATGTTCTCTATTTCTGCTTCTTATTTGAATGATTGAGACAATAGATGTGAAGTGACCATAGAAAGACTTTTATGTAGTATGTACCCCCTCGTCTGGTTAGACAACATTGATCGTATTATACGGTATTCATCTACCCGTAATACGTAGCTGGCTGAGTCATTCTCCCGCTCTCCAGTATTCTGGTTCTGGAGCGTGACAAGTATATAACATAATATATCAAGAACTCACTCTCTACCCTAATATATATATATATATATATATATATATATATATATATATATATATATATATATATATATATATATATATATATATATGAGACACTCTAGAACACATCTCCAATACAAAAATATGAGATTAAACATGTAATAATTCATTCATACATAACAACAACACATAGTGTGTCCAAATTTGGGGTTTTCCCACATGGACACAACCACAACAAAAAGGACACTCCTATGACCTCCAAATGGACACGAAATGGACACAAATGGAGATACAACCATGGGGTCATTCCTATGGGTTCAAAATAGACCTATATGCATGAGAAAATGAAAAGGAGAAGGGATTTATACCTCCCGGTAGATCGAATCGAAGAAAAGTCTTCCCGGAGCGACACCGACACGTAGAGATTCCAAAAGGACACGAACGAGCTCCGAATCCTCCTAAACTTGGGTAGCTTCCTCCTTGGCTAGAATGGAGAAGGAAAGAAGAAGATTTGGTGGCAAAATGGAAGGATTTGGTGGAGAAATTGCTAGGGATTGCTCTCTAGGAATTTGGGGAAGAACAAGAGAGAGAGTGTGGATGAGAATAATGAAATGAACTTGAGCCTATCCTCTCCCAAAGTGGCTGGCCATATGGGGCTATTTGTCCTATTATGGTAAGGTCTAAATGCTCCCACTAACCTATTCTATTAGTATTAGGAAAGGGCTAATTGGTTGGGGCTAAATTAGTCATTCTAAAGTCTCTAATCACACTAACCTTATCCATAATAATTAATCTAACCTCTAACTAAAATATTTCTATCATGTGGGCCATGGCTAACTAATATGTGGGTCCACTAAAGTCAACACTACCCCCGGGTTCCCGTTTCAAGTCGGATTGAGCTGAAATTTGAACCCGACTCAAATAACCCCAAAACAATATCATAAATAATAAAATAAATTTTAAAAATATTTCAAAAATACAAAATGACAAAAATACTCCTGTTCCTGAAAACTGGGGGTGACAAATTCCTCAAAATTAAAACCAAACAATAGTAAAATGTCAAAATCACAAGTCATAATTTTAAATAGTTTAAAAATGATTAAAAATCACCAAAAATCATAATATGAAATAATTATCAATAAATAATAATTATAATTACAAAATTTCAAAATTACCCTCATCTGGAAAACTGGGTGTTACAATATATAACTGTTGTTAGAGTAGAAAATCTATAGCGTTCTACGTCGTTTTTCCGGTGAGGGCTGGACGTTGTCACGTACACGTACCCTTATAGCGGGTGCGGGTCGTGACAACTCATCTCCTCGGTAGGTGTAGCTACTAAGTGGTGTTTATGCATAAACTTTAATGATAGGAAGCTATGTGGTGCACCGGAATCAAACAAGCATAGAGCTATAAAAGTATGCAAATAAACATGACATATGATGACGTCAGCCAAATAATCTGGCTCTGAAACCTGCTCCGGCTCCACCTCAAGAGCAAGACTATAAGCCTTCCCCTGGGGTCCCTTCTGCTGCTGCAGATGTTGTCCAAACCTCTGCTGCTGAGTCGGGAGCGGCGGTCCTCTAGATGGTAGTCCGGCACCTGGTACCCTTGCTACTGGGCAGTCCTGAAGCTGATGGGTGATAGATCCACAAGCTAAACACTGTCCCAACTTCTTCCTACAGATGGAAGCGTCGTGGCCTGGCCTTCTACAGAATGAACATACACCTCCCTTCTGCTGTCGGGGTCCCGAGGCTCTAACTGGCGGGGTCGGGTGATGTGGTGCGGGAGGACGGTAAGTCTGCTGGTGCGGCGCCGGTGCTCTCGGCTGGAAAGCCTGACGCTTGGAAGGTCCCTCGTGGTGTACAGGAGCTGGCCTCTTGCAAGACTGAAGATGCTCCTCTATGCTCCTGGCCAACTCTAGGCTCTGGTGGTAGTCGGTCATACCGTTTGCCACTATAAGAATGCCAAAGTCTGGAACTAGACCATGGCAAAACCTACGCATCATCTCCTCTGGGTCTGCGACTAGACTAGGAGTGAAACGGCTCAAACGACTAAACTCTGCTGCAAATTCGTCAACAGAACGGTTCCCCTGCTGGATGTTCTAGAATTATAGCCCCATAGCTACCCTAGCGGTGGTCGAGAAAAATTTCTTCTTGAATTGGGTCTTAAACTGATCCCAAGTGGCCTTTCTTCTCGCGAATAGCGGCTCATTCCTGAACCAAACTCCTGCCAAGTCTATCAGCAGAAATCTCACTGCCTCGACCTAGAGATCACCCGGCAACCTAGCTCCAAGGAGCTTCCTTTCTACCGAGTCTAGCCAGTCATCTGCTACTACTATGCCTTCGGTCCCCATGAACTCCTTGGGGTTCAAACCCATGAAGTTCTTGACGTTCCCCGCTCTCTGTCGTGGCTCTACCGGTGGTGGGACCACGGTACGCTCCTCAGAACGCTCCATGCTCTGACGGAGTAGGGTGGTCTTCTCCTGATGGGTCGTTAGGAACCCCTGGATCAGAGTGAGCAGTTGATTCCCGTCGAGAGTGACGAAAGCCTGGGCAGGTATAGTAATAGGTGGTGGTGGGAGTATCGGGTCCTGTTGGGACTGTAATGTGGAAGGTGGTGGAGGCATCTGGGTTGGTGGATTTGTGGAGTGGTAAAGTATGGTAGGTGGAGGTTGTAATGACCCGCTCCGCCCTAGCGGAACGTCGATTCAAACGGCAAGTGCAATGACTCAAACGAGCCATCGACCCAAAGAGTTAGCATCGACCTGATGAAGAATCGATATAAGGCTTACATTGGCCCGTCAAAGATGAATCCAGACTTAGACTTTCAAAGACACACTCAGAGTATCGCTCGGCCGATGCGAACATCGCTAAAGTGGGTGGCTCCGATGAACCCGTCTTTGCTTAGCCTAGACACATAACAATACGGACACTATTGTTAGAATCGCTAGGCGATAATACTGTGCATGCTAATAAATGACTCAATGCACCTAGCTAAGGGAATAATCCCATCTTGTATGCTTATTTAGAACATGGAAAAGAACTCAAAAAATATAGGAACTCTCACACCGCGCTCTACGCTCGTGCTAAGGCACAAGCTTGCATTCAAGTTCCTTATGCGTTCAACAATGAAACAATGAATGGTTTACAACAATAAAACGGAAAGACTATCAACATAGTCGTTTCGAGTAGAGTATAGCAACATTGAAAGACTATAGGACCGATGGGTAGCCAAGGCGACTCCCGTACGGGAAGCTGCATAATGTATAAATGAATGAATGAACGAATAAGTGAATGAATGAATGAATCAACGAATGAATGAATGAATATATGAATGAATCAATGAACGAACAAGTGAAAGAAAGAAAAGAAAGAATGAATAAAAGATAAGAAAGAAAGGAAGGAATGGTTAGCGACAGGTATGACGGGGACATGCAACGGGGCTCGCTACCCGCGCTGCACGGACGCCGCCGCCAACCTGGTCGATAACACATTATGGCTAAGGGTTAGCCTATGGCTCAAAGACAGCCGTTAAGTTAAAAAGACAAGTCAATACGAAATGGTCGTAGACAATCCCCTCGTATACGGGAGGTAGGCAGAATAAGGGATTTCCGCGGCACGATCAAAAGGAGGATCGTGGCCGGCCTAGGCAAAAATCAAGGGGGCTTACGGTGCTGGCTTAGGTGCGGGCTTGGCCACCGAGGGGATGTAAGTGCAGGAGTATTTCAAGATACTATCAAGGTGATACCAGCCATCACGCTATGATAGGTGAGAATACCAAAGGAGAAGGTGTCCAAATTGGCTTATGGTGCCAGCGACCGGTGCATATAGATTAAGTGGGCTTTGCTGGTGGAAATCCACGTACAAGTCCTTGCATTGAAACAAAGTAGTCTAAGTTAACTAAATGAAGCGCCTTCTGAACAGACTTGAATATAACACACCAAATGATCAAGAGTACTTCGTACAAATAAGTTAGAAAACACGCCTACGTCGCGCTAGGACCTGAGGTAGGGACACGCCCTTGACATTGAATGTTTGCATGAATTACTTAAGTTGATATATACTAATTGTTGACTAACTTGGTTTTACTTTGGACAGGGAAGGCCGGACGGTAAGTATGGATAACTCGTGCATGTATTTCCATGCGACACTTGAATTCGGTAACACGAGATAGGTCATAAAATATGCCATGAAACTGACCCTAAGGAAAGATTAGAAAGACAATGAATGATAGACGGTGCACAAAATTAAATAGAACGTGTTTGGTAATGATAGCATTGTGGGCGAGCTAGCCTCCCCACCAGTGCATAACAATGTACTGATAACCCCACAGTTTGCTTGCAGGATGCAGGAGATATCGTCGGGTGCGGAGCTTTCCTAGAACGTGCTAAGGCGCGGAGCTAACTCTGGAGCCTTGGAGCATTGCAAGGATCTGAAGCACCATATACAGGACATAATGTATCGGAACATCGCTATGAATCATTCTATCTTGTAAGCCACTTGGCACGCCTTTTATATTTCATACAGAGGGGGCTTGAGAGACTTGTAAACTCGGCCGAGCGCCGCTTGTAAACTTCTTGAAAAATAATAAAGTGTTTGAATTCGCTTCAATTTGTGTTCATTTACTTTTTGCTGTAAATGGGGACACTCTGTGCGACTCTGTGGCCTAGCTCAAATCGGCCGTTTCTGGACTTAGCCTTGCACGGGCTTAACCTAGGCCCATGCGGCATCACGCCTTAGCGAGGACGATTGCTCCTACGGGAGCGGAGCATGACAGATTGGTATCAGAGCACGGCTTTACGTCCTTGGACTTTATTTCGATTCTCTCAGTTTTGAAAACTCGGTTGGAAACAAAAGAAGTATACGCTCTCTCTCATTATGCGTTGGGATGTTCCATACAATAAGTCTAATATTTTCAAAAGCTCGTATGAGTACTCGGTTGAACGGGATCGATAGGCGAAGGCCTTTGTGCCAAACCACGACGGACTTGAGTTGAAAGAAAAACTAATGCTAAAAGTTAGCAAATGCAGTGCGTACTTGAATAACCTTACGTTGACCATAGCGAACGAGTACACGAGACCGGAGTGTAGTTCGAACGGGATGGTTATGCACACAGCCTTTTGGCTAAGTTGTGTGGAGTATCGCGCACCTAGACCTTCTAGTGCGAACGAGTTTACGAGCGAGATCGACTATCACTCGGACAAAAATAAGTGGGATTTAGTATGTTGATAGAGATGCTAATTGACCAACGCTAAAGCGAACACGAGAAGTGGTTCTTAGACTTTGAGGAACAGGCGAACGCGCAATTGGACATATCGATTGGGAATCGAATGACCTTTTGAGGATTTGTAGAGTGACTTGACCCCGAGTGGTGTATGTGATAGCTTCGAGGAAGAATAAGAATGAGTGTCGACGACTAGTCGAGTGGCTTGAACCCTGAGTGGTGTATGGACGTCATAGAAATTATTCGAGCGAGACTAAAGGATATACGGATAGAACGAGTATGTCGGCAAGCGATGATATCGCACAAGCCTTAGA
Source organism: Iris pallida (assembly GCA_029216955.1). Classification (NCBI taxonomy): domain Eukaryota; kingdom Viridiplantae; phylum Streptophyta; class Magnoliopsida; order Asparagales; family Iridaceae; genus Iris; species Iris pallida. The sequence goes on from JANAVB010009999.1 coordinate 24,401,917, forward strand.
ATGAGTAACGCTTAGTTGGTCATGATTCGGGAGTCTTAAACGAGATATTGTTCGGACGAAATGTGAATGGATAGTGCAAGTACAAAATAAGTTGAATAGAGAGTCAGAACGATGAAACGAATGGAGGTCTTGGTCAAGGAAACATAGAAGATCGTGCATGCAATTTTGAATTTAGTCGAAGGGATTGAAACTTGAGTTAAGGTGAAATACCCATGGACGAGATCGAAGATAGCACGATCGGAAGATAACGTGCATAGGAAACGTTGATTTGGAGATACGAGAATGACTAAGGATTTGGAATGGATGTTGCTCAAAGAAGAGTTAGCATGAGACAATGCGAATTGAGGAATTAAGTTGCACAACTCAGAATTCGTTGCAAAAGGAAGATCGTCAGGTTATGTACATCATCGATGGTATTGAGGCATATCAAATATCGATGTACGATAACTCGGGGGTACTCCGATTCGATGAATGATGATCGTGTTAGAAGTTATTATTTCAAAGGATGCTATGTTGGAGAATTTGGATAGAAATGAATGTTTGGAATGAAGAAGGGAAGTGACTTGATTGTTCGGTGATAACCACAACGACAATGATCTTGTCTTCCGCGAGCACAACTCCAGCCTCGCACATGCGTCACGTCGGATTTGGGACGATCGTTCCGCATGAGCGTTGGCATGGTGATTCATGTCCAGCGGGAATGATCGAACTCAGAATATCATGACATGGCAATTTTGATTGCTTCGACTTGTTGTTTGAAGCGAAGGTAAATTCGAGGATTGTTAGGACTTGCGATTGAAGAATAAGAAAACTTAAGGATTGAGTAGACCCAATCCGCATATCGAAAATGAGTAAGTCTAGACTCAACGCAAGTGTTACGTCCCAATGAGGACGATTATTTCGCGGGAATGTTGACATGGTGATTCATGTCCGTCGTAAATAATCAGACTTGTGTGAGATCGGGGTGCGACATATTACAAGGCTAGACGACCTTATGATCGACTACGTGAATTGGATAGGATGGATAGGTGAATTGTATCAAACATACTTGAAGAGATAGACTATGATAATTGCTAGTGCAGACGCACGATATTGACATGTCAAGGATTTGATTGAGGACAACCTATCATAGGAAGACTTTCCTAAACGAGCTCGGACTTGGAACGGAGAATGTGTTGAGGCGAATAGGGTGAACATTGCTTGATGTTTAGAAATTTGAGTGAAGCGAAATTGGGTAGAAACTCCCGTACGAACGAATAAAATGGTTTGACCATTGGATTTGGGGCGAGCGTCGTGCAACGCCCTTGCACGATAAGCCACGGACTTGACTCCTAACTATGACCCTGTGAGATGACCTAGCGGATAGGCAGACGACCCTATGCCGAGTGACTGAACCTGTGTGACTGACATTTACAGTATCGTCTGGACGGACGATAGACTTGGGGCAACAAGACTTAGAGTATGACGGAGAACTGGGAGTGTGCGTGAACGACAACGAGATTGGCCCCAAACGAAGTGAATGATAGGAATGGATGATGCGCAAGTAAAGTTGGGATAACGAATTGAATCATTGATAGGAAGATATACTCGATGACAGTGCAATACTTGGTTTTGAATAGGACGAAAATTTACTTAGACTTGGTCAACTCCGCTAGGAAGAAATTGTATTGATTTCGTAGACAAGAACGCTTGAGAAACGAATCAGATCATCTCGAGGACCGAGATAAACGATAGTTATACACACATGAGTTCGATTTTAATCGAAGTAAAAGTAAAATGATCGGCAAATCGAAACTATCACGAGTAGCTTGTTCGACTTCGCTAATCGCTAACTTGGTTGAAATGTACGTATTCGAGGGACGCCTTGAATACGTGCATGATCCAAACTCAGCGATATGATGAACTCGAATACAGATGCAAGTGGGTGTTGAGATGCGCATGAACGAATGAGTGAGTTTGCCTCAGCTTACGACTCTCGAGTTTGATAAATTATAACGCACTCATGCGACCATTTAAGTCCCATGACACATCGAAATAGCAACCAAGTCGAAGAAACACGACAATTGAATAAGTACCATCAACTCTAAAATGAGTGAAAAGTCATTCAATAAAATTGACCAAACGTATGCGACACGGAACTTAGAAAGGTATCGAGTATAGTTCGATGCCATCGAACGGTAAAGCCATTCGATAGGGATTGTCTAAGATACGCACACGACATGTGTTAGGGAACGGTAGGATGACCTGCACTCAGGAAGTCTCAAGGACGAGACTTGTTTTAAGTGGTGTATTATGTAATGACCCGCTCCGCCCTAGCGGAACGCTGATTCAAACGGCAAGTACAACGACTCAAACGAGCCGTCGACCCGAAGAGTTGGCATCAACCTAATGAAGAATCGATGCAAGGCTTACATTGGCCCGTCAAAGATGAATCCTGACTTAGACTTTCAAAGGCACGCTCGGAGTATCGCTCGGCCGATAAGAACATCGCTAAAGTGGGTGGCTCCGATGAACCCGTCTTTGTTTAGCCTATACACATAACAATACGGACACTATTGCTAGAATCGCTAGACGATAACACCGTGCATGCTAATAAATGACTCAATGCACCTAGCTAAGGGAATAATTCCATCTTGTATGCTTATTTAGAACATGGAAAAGACCTCGAAAAATATAGGAACTCTCGCACCGTGCTCCACGCTCGTACTAAGGCACAAGTTTGCATTCAAGTTCCTTATGCGTTCAACAATAAAACAATAAATGGTTTACAACAATGAAACGGGAAGACTATCAACATAGTCGTTTCGAGTAGAGTATAGCAACATTAAAAGACTATGGGACCGATGGGTCGCCAAGGCGACTCCCGCACGGGGAGCTGCATAATGCATGTATGAATGAATGAATGAACGAATAAGTGAATGAATGAATGAATCAACGAACGAATGAATGAATATGTGAATGAATCAATGAACGAACGAACAAGTAAAAAAAGAAAAGAAAGAATGAATAAAAGATAAGAAAGGAAGGAAGGAATGGTTAACGACAGGTATGACAGGGACGTGCAACGGGGCTCGCTACCCGCGCTGCACGGACGCCGTCGCCAACCTGGTCGATAACGCATTATGGCTAAGGGTTAGCCTATGGCTCAGAGATAGCCGTTAAGTTAAAAAGACAATTCAATACGAAATGGTCGTGGACAATCCTCTCGTATACAGGAGGTAGACAGAATAAGGGATTTTCGTGACACGATCAAAGGGAGGATCGTGGTCGGCCTAGGCGAAAATCAAGGGGGCTTACGGTGCTGGCTTGGGTGAGGGCTTGGCCACCCAGGGGACGTAAGTGCAGGAGTATTTCAAGATACTATCAAGGTGATACCAGCCATCACGCTATGATAGGTGAGAATACCAAAGAAGAAGGTGTCCAAATTGACTTGTGGTGCCAGCGATCGGTGCATATAGATTAAGTGGGCTTTGCTGGTGGCAATCCACGTGCAAGTCCTTGCATTGAAACAAAGTAGTCTAAGTTAACTAAATGAAGCGCCTTCTGAACAGGCTTGAATATAACACACCAAATGATCAAGAGTACTTCGTGCAAATGAGTTAGAAAACACGCCTACGTCGTGCTAGGACCTGAGGCAGGGACACGCCCTTGACATTGAATGTTTGTATGAATTATGTTAAGTTGATATATACGAATTGTTGACTAACTTGGTTTTACTTTGGACAGAGAAGGCCGGACGGTAAGTTTGGGTAAGTCGTGCATGTATTTCCATGCGACACTTGAATTCGGTAACACGAGATAGGTCATAAAATTAATATGCCATAAAACTGACCCTAAGGAAAGATTAGAAAGACAATGAATGATAGACGGTACACAAAAGTAAATAGAACATGTTTGGTAATGATAGCATTGTGGGCGAGCTAGCCTCTCCACCAGTACATAACAATATAATAATAACCCCACAGTTTGTTTGCAGGACGCAGGAGATGTCGTCGGGTGCAGAGCTTTCTTAGAACGTGCAAAGGCGCGGAGCTAACTTTGGAGCCTTGGAGCGTTGCAAGGATCTGAAGCACCATATACAGGATATAATGTATCGGAACATCGCCATGAATCATTCCATCTTGTAAGCCACTTGGCACGCCTTTTATGTTTCGGAGAGAGAGGGCTTGAGAGATTTGTAAACTCGGCCTAGTGCCGCTTGTAAACTTCTTAAAAATCAATAAAGAGTTTGAATTTGCTTCAATTTGTGTTCATTTACTTTCCGCTGCAAATGGGGACACTCTGTGCGACTCTGTGGCCTAGCTCAAATCGGTCGTTTCTGGACTTAGCCTTGCACGGGCGCAACCTAGGCCCGTGCGGCATCACGCCTTAGCGAGGACGATCGCTCATACGGGAGCGGGGCGTGACAGAGGTGGAGGCGCATCGATCAATTGGTCAACCGACTGGATAGAAAGTGTGCCATTTTCAGGTGTGGCATACTGGGATGAGCGGGTGAGCACCATCTAATAAATAAAAGATCTTATAAGGACTCTTTTAAGTAAATAATCATAAATAACAAGAAAATCTAATTTGTAATAACGAGCATATGATGTGATGCATTTCCTATGTTGCAATCCTAGTAATCCTCTAGGTGTTCTAAGCGTCATTCCTAGTGTTGTCTAGTTACCTTAGGTTCCTAATTGCAGGCATGCTTGGTACAATGACGTAACCAAACAATTTAGTCAGGACCTGTATGGGCCACCACTAAAAATATGTCACGATCCGCTACCCAAATTGTTGGGCCGGGCCGAGTCATGTCCAGCCTACGCTTGAGATAAAGCGTAATAAGTTGTTCTAAAGACAAATAAGATAAGACCAAAGTGTGCTAACAGTTCTATATGTAATAATGAGTCAGAAATGTTCCAAACACAAAAGTCATCTTGTATATAAATAAGTTCTAAGTACAAGTCCAAAATGTAAAACTGGATACAGGTCCAGTTATAAAATACGTAGTCTAAAACATGACTACTCTCAGAAGTCCCGAACAACTATACAAACTAGACGAGTTTTTCTGCAGGTACATCCTTGTAAAGTAAAGCCTGATCCTCGATGGCAACCCCATAATAAGAATCACAAAGCAACTCCTCCTCGGTAAGTATACCTACAACGTTATCCTATCAGGACGGGAGCAAGTAATGATTCTAGCAAACTAAATATACGAAACATGAATTGAACAGAAGTGTAGAAATCATGGCATATCATAATCTATCATAGCATCATATGTTTGTTTTTAAGTTTAAAACTGTAGCATGTACGTGATCGGTCAATAGGTAAATATGATGTACAGTGGTACATATCAATTTTTTGATATGCACATACGTACACATAACGGCATCGGTGTATATCCAAACACAAATGCAGGACCAGAACATACGACAAAGTTACATATAGAATGTAACAATGCTCGGTAAATATATACGGAGAAGGGGGGCATGATCACGTACTCTACTAACAGTTTTCCCATAATCCCGTTGTTTAAGCATGTGAGAGATATAAGAACTGTCCTAAGCATGGTAGGGACAAAAAATAATATAATATGTGAAAATTTAACTTGCTACCTGTCACGCCCCAGTTCCAAATAATCGGATCGGGAACACGTGGCATGCCAGCTGTACGATCAAGCATAGCTAAACCCAATTTAATGGACTATGATCTGATCGTAGTACGATGTAGTAAAACTAATAAAGTAACATCACAGGCAGGTAAACTAGTCTCATCCATGAAATAAAGTAAGAGATAACTGATTAGAAATTCATCAGTGCCACAGAGTCCAAATGTCAACTATGACTAGTAGAGAACAATCCACTAAATAAGTAAATGAGTACAACTGGAATGAAATGAAGTAGTAAATAGAAATAAACGGAATACTGGAAATGAAACCCACGTCTGAAGATGTAGCTAGCCTCCAGAGGATCAAGGCTGCGGCTCTACCTCAAAGTCGTCGTCAACAAGTTCCTCTACTCCGTAATCAGCCGGGAATAAGTGCTCGTCAAGCTCTGGATAGGACCTCCTTGCTGCGTCTTCGTCTGCACTGGCTGGTTCTTCTGCTGGTTCAGCTTTCCCTTGCTAATTGTCTCCTGAATCTTGGCCTCCGTCAGCAACTCAGCATAAGAGATTCGGGACTGGGAGCTAGTATAATGCTGTAGCTCCTGCCTCAGCCCGTTGTGAAATCTCTTGGCCTTCTCCAGATCATTGGGTATCAGTACCTCCCCATATTTGCTGAGTCGACTGAACTCCGAGTCATACTCATCAACAGTCTTGTTCCCTTGCTCCAGGTGCAGGAACTGGTTGTATAAGGCATTCTTCACAGTAGTAGGGAAGTACTTCTTATCAAAAAACTCCAGAAATTGTTCCCACGACTGACGACTACCCAACTGACGCTCCATAGAATCCCACCAGTGATGAGCATTCCCCTCCAGCTGAGTTCTTACGCCAGTCATCCATAAATCCTCAAGCAACTGAGATGCCTGCAATAGCTTCTTGGTGCTGGTGATCCAAGTAGTAGTATCCTCCGGATTCTCATTTCCTAAATAAGGTTTGGGGTTCATCTGCACGTAGTCCTTCACTGAACCTACCCGTGCTGGTCTCACGGGAACTAGTGTCGGAGCTGGTGCAGGTGCTGGTGCTGTCATCCTCTCCATAGCTGTCAAGAATCCCTGTCTCATCTCAGCAGCTTCCCATCTTTGTTCAGCAGCTACCTGCCTCTGCTCAGCTGCTTCTTGCCTCCGCTCCGCTGCTTGCTGTCTCTGTTCTTGCATCATCATGTACATGAACTGAAACATCTGTGCCTGACTGTCTTGAGGCACAGCCGGGGGCACTCCATATGATGTCTGAGGGTACTGCAGGGGAGGAGGAGGTACCCCAGTCGGTTGTGCACCAACTGGCTGAGACGTCTGCCCTGGTAGCAAAGGGTGGGTTGGAACTACCCTTGCGGACTGATCATCCGTACCAGATGACTGGTTGTCTCCACCGGCAGCGGTACGTCCACTCCTTAGATTCATGATTCTGCAGAGATAAGATAGAAGGAATTGAGAATAGGACGGAAACAAACGAGATGCAAAAGAATTTGTTCAAGGATAATCAAGGATGATATAGTCAAGTATGGATGAGACCTAATATTCTAAACCTAATTTACAGGCTTGTTCAGTACAGTAACGTAACCAAACAAATTTCTGACCTGCATGGGCCACCACTAAAAACATGTCACGCCCCAGTTCCAAATAATCGGATCGGGAACACGTGGCATGCCAGCTGTACGATCAAGCATAGCTAAACCCAATTTAATGGACTATGATCTGATCGTAGTACGCTGTAGTAAAACTAATAAAGTAGCATCACAGGCAGGTAAACTAGTCTCATCCATGAAATAAAGTAAGAGATAACTGATTAGAAATTCATCAGTGCCACAGAGTCCAAATGTCAACTATGACTAGTGGAGAACAATCCACTAAATAAGTAAATGAGTACAACTGGAATGAAATGAAGTAGTAAATAGAAATAAACGGAATACTGGAAATGAAACCCACGTCTGAAGATGTAGCTAGCCTCCAGAGGATCAAGGCTGCGGCTCCACCTCAAAGTCGTCGTCAACAAGTCCCTCTACTCTGTAATCAGCCGGGAATAAGTGCTCGTCAAGCTCCGGAAAAGATACCAGGTCCTCAGAGGGACATAACAAATACACAGGAAATCGACATGCATGATAATACTGAGCAGTAATGTAAAAGTAACTATAAAGTATGCAACCAAGTATTTTCCTAACCAAACAAGGACAGGAAATACAAGGTAAGCAATAGAGGTGTTCTAAACCATCTATATGTAAATGCTCTCGAGACATCTCTAGTGGCACATGAGAGGGGGAGAAG